>JARHVA010001536.1:2735000-3305000 GCA_037957365.1 Torreya grandis | reverse complement strand
GGATCATTAAATTATATGAAAATTTTGTCCAAATTAATGTTTATAGTTAAATTTTATCATTTCAACTATTTGATTATATGCATATATGCATGATTCATGTTAGAAATAGAATTATTTATGATATTTTACATTTAGTTAGAATCTTACAACACACATGTTCTAATTGACTTCTTGATACCTACACTATTATCATTTGCTCATCCATGAAGGGAGAACCACTCCCTAGTTTGGAATTGTGTGGGGGATCAATGGCCTATGGTTGGCATGGAAAAGCACTCTAATTATGATCTCCCTCTCTTCCAGTAGTTAGTTGATAGAGACTTGTACTCATGATTTTAGTTTGTATTCATATAACAAGTTTATGGAAACTCGTTAGTTCTATGGAGCATGGTATTTATTTATATACACTTTTATGTTAAAAATTTGTATTATTTTACTTCATAAATATTAGTTTGGATGCCCTTATTGTATAATATTATTGTATTAAATTTCAGTAGTTAGCTAAGTTATTATTTAGTAATACATTTTATGATGGATTAAATTTATGATTATTTTGATTGTGGTTAATTAATAATTATCTAAATGAATCATAATAGGTTTATTATGAAATATAAATTTAGTTAAAGATCAATTCACTTAACTTAATTGGGAACAATCTGATTTGATTAGTAAAGTAAATATTAAAAAAATTACCGTTATTTGAGTTAAACCTAGTGGGGTTCTAACATTATAATCAAACACCCTTGAACTACATGCCTAACATTCAACCATTTTTTCCTCCCAATCATGTGTTGCTTCAAGTAAACAATCAAAAAAAAAATCTTGTTTCCTATAATAGCATTGTTACTACACCTATCACAAGTGGTTTTGATAGTCTAAATAACAACAAGTAGGTCGGTACATATTTTATAAATAGTTAAACACATGATAATTATTCATAACTAGATTCATTCTCATATCCCTACAATTTTAAATGATATGGTGCCTATGATTAACCCACAACCACAAGAAGGAAATCAACATAATGTTAATGTGAATCCTGAAGTGGATAATTTGCATTATATGGTTTAATGATTAATAAATTATAGTTAATTTTCAAAGAAAAGTGCCTCAAAATAGCAATCAAACTACAAATAACCCTCTTAAAAATAAAAATTTCAAATTTTAGATAACTAACTATCATTGGAATACTAATTCAAATAATGGAGGTGTGCCTAATCCTATTGAAAACATTAATCATATCAATAAAAATGTTAGAAACTCCATGAACTTACTTGATTTGGAATTTCCCACCTAGTCTAGGTTACATAACATAGAATACCACACTGAAATAGATAGTGTTAATTTTATATTGGCCTTAAACATATCCTAGAAGGAGATGGATAACCTTGATATAGTTTCTACACCTAATATCAACTCAAATCAAAATGGAGGAATACAAGTACTACTCTAGTCTTAGAAACTTATGAATTCCCATATGAGAGTGACAATGATCCTGAAGAGAATTCAAATGATGTCCATGGATTTAAAAAATTACACGCTGAGGAGTAAATTACAAAATCCATTAGCTACATCTACACCTCTAAACAACACTCAGATTCCCCATAATGAAAATCCAAACAATGACCTATTTCCACTTAAAGGACCTAATGCATCCTACCAATCTAAGATCAATGTTACACCCCCATAAGCCAACAAAATCATAAAATAAAATAAATTTAGATACAATATTACTGATGACCTAAAGAAAAATAAGGCCAATATAACCATGCTTGATCTACTCCAAATTTCCAATCATAAATATTTGTTATTAAAATATTTATCTACTCTTGGAGGGAAATAAATAAATAAAGTATTTTATGCTCATGTTGTTATTTATAAATAAAATACTGAAACTCCTTTTCTTCTAATGATACACATTTTTGGTAAATACTTACACAATGTTTTGGTGGATTTAGGTGTTTTAGGAAATGTGATATCTTTCTTAATTTTATAGAAGCTTGGTTTGAATCCTACTAATTCAAATAGGAAGGTAGTTCAATTGAAAAAATCAGAGGTCAAAGTGGTTGGTGAGCTAAAACACATTCACATGTAATTGGATTCTGATCTTAGAGTGTAATAATTCATTGACATTTAGGTTGTTAATATACCTAATGCATATGGTGTGCTTCTTGGCATAGATTGGTTATATATACTAAATGGTTATATGGCTTTCAATTTGTATCACATGCGCCTCCCATGGTGTGGCATACCTAATCAAATTAGAATTGATTGAGAATTTAAAATGATTCATATGATCACTGAATATAACAATATAAATCAAATCTATATGTGTCTAAACTTAAGGTCTACATGATTGAAGGTAAAGTAAAAGCTCATGAGAAACTAACTATTAACATGTTGTTTATGTAACAAAAATATGAGATTTAAGATCTTGATAAGTTTGATGAGGAGGATATCCTCTATGCACATGAAATAACTTATATTCATATTTTTTCCCTTGTATATGGGATTTTTAAACATGTTGATCTACCTTTATATTATGATATTTTAGTGTTTATTTTAGAATTTGGGACAATGGAAACAAAAATAAACAAGTTAAATCATGGTGGTCCAAGTGATAATAAGTAGTTTTCAAGTTGTTGGGCTGAAAATACTTCCATTCTAAGCATCCTAACACCTACTTCAAATACCAAGGATCAAACTAAAATATCATTTTCAAGTGAAGAAAAAATTGTATACATGCTTGAAGTTGAGAAAAAGAATGAAAAGGTCAACATTTCAATAATAATTGACTCTCAGAGCCCACTACAAATAATTGAAGATCACTTGTGGATCCTAAATTTTGATGGCTCTAAGTATAATAGTGGGTGTGGTATTAGTAATTGATTTCATTAACCAAAGAGTAAAATCACATTTGGTGGTGTTTTGATAGTAATTTTCATGCACAAACAACATGGTTGAATATTAACTTTTAGCTCACAACCTTCAGTTTGCTCTTAGGAAGAAGTTAGAGAACCTGAAGGTGTTTGGTGACTCAAATATAGTGGTCAATATGGTCAAGATATAGTATGCTTGTAATGATAAGCATTTATCTAGGTATCATAGCTGAGTGTGTAATATAATAGAATCCTTTGATGAGTTAAACATACAAATAATGCCTTAAAGAATAAATCACATAGGGGATGCATTAACAATAATAACAAGCATCCTAGAACTAATTTCTAATTCCAAAGTGAAGAGGTTTTCAATGGAGTTGGTATCTACTTATTCCATTATGGATAACATCTTAAAATTTTAGGTATTCAATTATAACCAACATATTATTGGCGTTATCATGAACATAGGTATTTAAATCCCATATCATAGATGAAGATGACATAGATGAGTTTGAACTAGATGAAAGAGTGATAAATTTGAAAATGAACAACATAAAAAATGGTATGGTCTCATTAGAGTGGCTATTTGACATGGATTATCAAGGATAATTAAAAACATCCCCTATCAAAGGTATGATACATAAGTATTATGATATGATCAATGTCAGTGATTTAAAAAATGTGATTTTAGGCACAACTTGTACTCAAAATGAAAAAAATAGGATTGGACAAGCACTAAATGAATTCATAGATGTTATGGCATGGAATTACGAGGTTATAAAAATATTCAATACTTTCATCCTCACTCACACCATCCCTCTCCAACTAGGAGCTAATCCATTTTGTCAAAGGAAGAGACCTATGAATCCATTGCTAGAGACTTTGATTTTTAAATAAGTGCAAAAATTACTATCAACTAGGATCATCTTTCCCATCAATTAGTCCATGTGGGTGGCTAATTTTCTTCTATTTTAATATAATAATGGACATATACAGATGTGTAGGGAATTCTAAAACCTAAACCAAGCTTCAAAAAATCATAATTACCCATTTTCCTCACTAGATGAAGTGTTATAAATAGTGAACAATTCATAAATTACATCACTTTTAGATGGATATTCCAACTATAATCAGGTAATGGTCAACTACGAAGACTAAATCAAGATAACATTAATAATAAAATGGGATGCATTTACATATAATAGGATGTCATTCAACCTAATTAATATGGATGATACCTTTTAGTATGCCATGTACATTGCATTCAAAGATCTGACTGGCAAGTGAAATTATATCTACATGGATGATTTAATTCTCTTTTCTAGGAATTGATAAGGCCATGTGAGAGATCTAAGAATGGTTTTTCAAAGGTATAGAGAGTATGGCATCACATTTAACCCAAAAAAGTATATTTTGGGTCATTAAAGGCAAGTTGTTGGGTCATATCATTTTTTAAGAGGTATATCCATATACCCAAATAAATTAGATGTAATTTTAAAGATTTCATTGCTTGGAACTAGAAAAAAGTTGAAATCATTCTTTAATAAGATTAATTTTATGCATCCCCCATTACTGGGTCAATAATAATTACTGCGAAAAAAGTAAGAAAGGGTAAGTGATTATGGAATCCTCTACCGATAGGGTGGTTCAAGTTAAATTTTAATGGGGATTCCAAAGGAAATTTGGGGGCTTCAGGGACTGGTTGTATTATCCATTATTGTAATGGATCTTTGATTCAATCAATTTCCAAGAAACTTCTAGACAACACCAATAATGAAGTAGAGGTTCAAGAACTTATCAATGGGTTTTCATTTGAAATTAAATGTAATTTCATTAATTTCATCATCAAAATAGACTCATATATTATCATTTATACTTTCCAAAAAAATGTTGCCACTTCTTGGTAGCTAGAAAACATTTTGTCATGTGTTTGGGATAAATTGGCTCTCTTCACTTCCATAGAGTCTAACCATTTCTACCATGAAGCCAATATGGTAGTTGAATTATAAAATTATTTTAGTAACCAATGTGGTATATCATATACCAAGAAAACATTCTTATCCTTGTTTCTCACTCACACTATGTTTGTTAATCCACTATCTTCATAAAGGCTCTTAATTCATTCCAAATCAGGATATCAAGATTCACTATTTCACTTATACTTTTCTAGGCTTTGTTAAATTTTATCAAGGGCTTATTAACCCTCTCATCCTAATTATAAACTCTCTAATACCTTTCAAGTTTCTATTTAACTCTCTTCACAACCTTATCTATCTACCATAGTCCTTCTAACCCTATTTTACTCAAAATCCCTTATGTATGAACATGTATTATATAAAATTGAAAAAATAATTATGGTTCAAACAACCCTATATCAATATAAACCTATTATCAAAGTTATAAACCCAAAAAATTTACTTAAGTCACTTTTCAAACTTGGTTTTTATCTCTATTTACCCTAATTAGGTCTGTTAGGGTCTAGTTTACCAACAGACTTTAAAATTCATACTTGGACCTTCTATACCACCTTAAAACCATAATATTCTATTATAAAACATGAAAATTAGTAATATGATAAAAATTTGGCCTTTTTGGATGGTTAGAACCTTAGATATGGTTCAAACCCTAGTTTAGGGTTTTTAGCTTATTGTTACCACTTAAGAACACAAAAAAATAAACTATGGGAGTTTGATGAGGTTTTAAAGGTTGAAAATGGTTTTTTTAGGTCTGTAATAACCCATAAAATATCTTCCAATCATCTAATAACACTATCCAATCCATTGTCTAAAATTTATTTACCAAAACACACATGATTGTGCAAAATAAAATACTGGTTACAAGTTTGTATCAAAGTTTAATACCTCTTACCTTGTTCCCGATTACACAAAAGTTTCAAATAACTTTCCAATCATTATTAATAAAACATTAGGGTCTTTTATACTTACTCCTATATCATATCTTTCTAAAAGAACAATACACAGTCCACATAATTGTATTCTTCTATAAGGAATAGGGTTTATTTGTCTTACAAAAGCAATTCCTCCACACAAGGACATAATGAAAATAGATTATAAATAGAGTAATACTTAATTCAACATGTTATAGTTATTAAAAACCAACTAAAAGACCACTTTTACCTCAAATATCATATTCACAACTTAAACAACAATGACTATTATGAGAATAGGGGTCTATGATATGTATTTCTGCATACCAATTGATTCTCTAATCAAACCTTGCAATTAAAATCTCAAACCTTATTCCAAACTCCTTAAAGAACATTTAAGATGATTATCCAATATATTTTGATCAACCTTCATGCAAATACAATCTAAAACTCAAGCGTTTCTTACAATAATAGGGTCTACACTTTATGACCCTTTCAATAGGGTTCTCTTCTTATCCCTTTCAAAAAACCAAGCATTAATAATTCAATCACACATTGAAACTAAAATCATTCTCATTATTGCATCAATGTCACTATGAATTCATCAATTAAATAATGTAGATAGCAAGATTTACAAAGACCTTCAACTGAGGTCTGTCTTCATTCATTTTCAAAATAGGGTTTACAACACCCCAAAACTGAGTCATACAAACTTTTCTCCCTCTACCATTCTTCTACACTCGAATTTAATATCTATCTATTAAACTAAACTAACTCCAAACTTCTATAAGATGACTCATAACTGAATCTTGCTATTTTCCTATGTAGAGGTTTCTTTTTGTTACATTGCAAAATTTCTTGTTTTATGCAATATGACATGTAGGATCATAATCATAGGTTAAATATCACCTTCTTAGACCTCATGCAATTTCTACACCCTTATACATGTTTGACACATCTTGTCACCTTTACTAATGCATAAAAGACCCTTGATAAGACTTCCCAATATTCAAATTTTCAAATAGAACATTTGGTAGGAAACACAAGAATTCAAATTTTTAAAACCTTTAGACCAAATAAACTCTTCAAATGGACTACTACTGACCTATAGTGCCTATAAACCAACTCAAGACAAAAAAAAATGAAACCATTTTGGGGTCCTCAAGGTATGCCCTTGCATTAGTTTAACTTAAAAGTAGCAACTTCATTATAAAATTAGGCACATTATACATAAAGAACCATAAATGCATTTATTTTAAATGCCTAAACAAGGCATAAGTGGTTAAAGGACTTAGATATTTCCATGAAAAATATGGAAACAACCATAGTTTAGGTAGTGATATAACCCACAAAATCCTTCAAACAGGTTAGTACTAGCTTTATTTTTTTAAAGATGTTTATTATTATGTAAGAAGTTGTTATGTTTATTAAGTTTTCATGCATGGAGAGCATAGACTTGTTATGCCATTACCATTTATTATTGAGGCTTGGCCCTTTGAAAATTGTGGGTATGAATTTTTTGGAGCTATCGACACTAATTATTTCATGAGACACAAGTTTATTTTGATAGTAACTACTATTACACCCATTAAATCAAGGTTCAAGCATTAAATAATTACATAACTAGTGTTTTTATCATATTTCTTGAGGATCACATCATCAAAGGTTCTATCATTTACTCTGATATATGATAACATACCTACCTTCTCCTCATTATAATTCATGAAATGGGCATATCATAATTAATTAATTATCAATTTATCCTCTAATTATTACCTGTAATGTGATGGAGTTATTGAATTGAAAAATAATAATTGGTTAGATGTAATTAAAAAATTCTTGGACAACAACCCTAGGGATTGGCATAACATGTTGAAATTTTAATTATGGTCTGATATGACTAGAATTAAAATTCTTTGGGCATGTCCTCATATCCTCTAGTATATATCCAAGATCCCATCTTCCCTAATAAATTAAACTTCTCAACCTCAAAATTCATGATAAATTGCCTATAAATTAATGATAAGATAGAGTCTTAATTCTTAAACTTGGTACAACTTGAAAAAAAGTGTGATGCAGTGATGTTGCACTTTACAAAATACCAAGCAGTTGGCAAATGTTGATTTGACAAGCGATCTAAAGTAAAATCCTTTTGAATATCTAATTTAGTCCTTCTTTGGGATAATACTCATGAAAAAAAAGGATAACATTGTAATTTTGATGCCCTATGATAAGGTCCCTACCAAATTTCTAATACTTGGGTGAGAATCTATTCCATTCTAGGTGTATAATAAGTGAGGATGACACATTGACTATTAATGGGTAGTTACTTAAGCACTACTTCTAGGAATTAGTTATCCTGATAAGGTATTGTACATAATTTATTTTTAATTTTTTTATTTTTTCTCTTAATTTCATTATTGTTTATTTATTTTTTATCGTTAGTTTAGCTTCATCATGTATCCCTTTTTAGTTTTATCCTACTTTTTTTTTATTTGTGGGTACCTCATTAGTTAAATAATGAAGGAATAAATGTGTGTATGTAGGTAATTGTAATTGCATTCTCATGTTTAAGTACTCTGAGTAGTTTTTGCCTTAACATTATGTTTTTGTGTTTGGTTTCAAAAGTTAGGGTTGTCATGTGTGTTCTGAATTTATTCATGTTTGAGAAATTTTGGGTAAATTATTTGACCTTTGAATATATTCTCTCAAAACCACACACAAAAATCATACTTTAATGTTTTATTGGTTTTCTTAGATTAAATTTCTATAATCAAGATCTAGGGTGAAAAAAATATAATTCTACCTCTCATTTTCCATGGTGGTCTCTAAACTAGAATTGAGATGTAAAATAATAAAGAAATAGAAGGAAATAGATTTGAAAATAAAATCAATTTTGATGTTATTTAAGCAAATTCTACAAGAACTATAGATATCAAACTGGTAGTAAAGCAATTCCTTGAGTGTTATCAAAGACATTTCCATTAGGATTATAGATGCTTCATTGGCCATAGAGTAATGTCTAGGCATTTATTCCAAGGTACAATTCATTAACTCGATGATAAAATTCATGGTAACTAGTCCTTACAAGTTCAATGTAATGGTAATTAACTCATTTACACACACTAGTCAATGAGAATATTATATTTCATCTTATAGCCATTATTTTATTTCCATTCCCCAAATCTGTCCACATTCCATACAATGTCTCAACTAGAAATTTTGGGTTTGTAGACACGTTTATTTAATTTCAAAATACTTTAGATTATTTTATATAAAAGTAACCATTTGTTTTTTCTTGCACAACATGCCCTAATTTCTCCCAAAATCATGGTACCTCTTTTTTTCATCTTTTAGAATTTGGCCTTAATTGTTAAAGCCTAGTTGAGCCCTACTTTGATTTTACATGCTTATTTGATCACCTATATGTGCATGTTTTTTATGATCATATATTATTTTTTGTTTAATTTCAAGTCTCAAAATCTATTTCATTGCGTACATCTTGTCCCTATGAGAAACTTTCATTATCAATGCTTGGTCCAAAAACTTGATCTTATGCTTCAAAAGTGTGAGTTCCTAATAACCAAATAAAACATGATGATGTGTGTTTTATACAAACCAAATATTTTTATGATAAGGTCCCTAATGTTTTAGAATCATTTAAAATTCACTCCAAGTCATGAATTATCGGTATTAATTTTATAAATAACCATGTGGTGGAATAATAGTGAGCAAAGTGGTTATTAACTATAGATGGTTTGGATGTGATGGATGTCCAAATATAAATATAAATTATACTTGAGAGGTGGATGGGTAGATATAATCTAAGTTGAATCTATCCAAAAATATTAAAAGTAATTAATGTTCTCATAATGGGAGAAATGGTCTACGGGTGGACAACCGAATGGTTTTTTGACCATATAATTTAACTTGCAACTTTGGTTTTGATACCATATATTATGTTGGAAAGATAGTTTTTATGACTTCATAGTGGTGCCTTGTAATGAGAAAATGAAAATTATAAAACCTATATTTCTATGAATTGATTGTATACGTAATGAAAATTCACTTTTATCTTAATCTTGCATATTTTTTCATCAAAGTATGACATTTTATTGCTTATTTTTTAGGGTCAAATGATTGAAAGGAGGCACTCATCCAAGTGAGATATTAAAAACTAAATACCAAGCATACCACCCACATTTAAATTCAAAAAAGTGGAAACTCATAATTTTAAAGCCTAATTTGGTTGTCATGCAAGATAAAACAACAAACTACTCATTTGACCATAAATTGTGCACCATTGCTCCATTTGAATGATTTCTATGGCGTATGGATGTTTTCCATTGTATTCATTATAAATTTGGTCTCAAATAGAGGGAATTCATGACCCATAACTAGTCAACATTCTTGTATCACATTTTTATTACATTTATCTTGGCCAAAAGGGGGTTGTGCAGTTTAAAATGAGTTCTCCACCAACCCGATGGATGCCATTAAGGTTTTTTGGCTTGTAGTTTCATTGGAGGGGAAAACCAAAAATCTCATTAAATGCCTTCAACCACTTTTTTTTTGTTGGGGGGGGGGGGGGGGGGGGAACTCAAATTGGTTAATGGGTAGATTTTCTACAAGTACCAAATATCCTTTTTATGCATTGCCTTCTTTCTATATAGACTTTTACAATGGAAAATATTTTAATAAACATTGTTTAATATCTTAATTGATTGTAATCAATCTGAATGTCTTTTCACAAGAAAATACGTATTAATCAATAAGTTGTCAATATTTTGTGAATTTATTATACATGTATACGATGTATTTGATTCTTTTATTCCTTGTTGTTTTATCCTCAGAGTCTAGCACTATCTTCATTTTTGTTTGTGTGACTAATTTCTAAAACAAGAGATTAGTTTTTGTGGGTTACATTCAATCAGGTGAATCAAATATTTATTTAATGCAAAATAGGCTCATATTTATCTTTTCCCTTTTTCTCTTTTTTATCAATAAGTTAGTTAGGGTTTCAAATATATCTAAATTCAATATGTTTTTATTGTTTAATTTAAATTTCAAATATCTATTCATTTATATTAATGCATTATTGAATGTTGATTTATGTAATGGATTAAATGTTTTAAAATCAATTGTGTTCATTTCATGTAAAACCTATAAAAGTTGATTTCTCTTGTATGAAAATTTGTGCATCATGAATAAAAAAAGTAAGACTTTCATCTTCTTATTATCTATTCAAATTTAAAATTAACATTTAAATTTTAACCCAACAGACCCCTTAAAGTGGAATAGTTTCACATTGACCAACTGGGTTGCCTAGTACATTGTGACCTGGTAGATACATACCTTAGGGATATCTCTAAACCTCCTTTTATTATAGGATATATGGATTTATACCTACCTAAAAATTTTGTGCCAAATGATCCATCAATAGATTAGCACTAAAAAGTAGGCCAATTAACAAAAAAAAAATGGAAATTTTTAAAACCTAGCTATTTTATATGGTTTACCATGCTAAGGTGTACCAATATTAAAACTATAAAATTGAATAATAATGAAAATATCAAAGTCTATTGAGGGTGACTTTTAACTATTACAACTCTGTAAACAAAGAAAACCTAGAGTGAACAAAGGCAAACTAAAACTAAGATAAATCCACTCAGCTAGTAGTTCACTTATAGCTACAATTTCATTTCTTAACTTGTTTTATAACCCTAAAAACCTACCAATGTTAGTTAATATTGCTTGGTTTAGTGGAGGTAATTTTTTAGTAAACATAATGGGAGTTGCTCATGATTTATCAAAAAAACCCAAAAAAAATATACCTTAAAAATGTGCATGACAAAATTTCATCTACCAAGGAGCATATTTAAACATTAAAAGATGTTATAATCATATTTTAAATAAACCATGAGGATGTGGTATGCAGTTTTTTTCCTTACACCTTGGAAAAAATGGATTATAATAAGTGTTTAGGATTTCCTAATGGGTCTATCACTTCCTATAACAACCTTGAAATTATCTTTATAAATAACTTTAGGGTGCCTATTAATATAATTATCCTCTATCATAAATTGATCACAACCCACATAAATCCAAATGAGTCCATGAGTATTTTCAATACTCATTTCCATAAATTGTACAAGAGTTTGAAAATCCCTTATACATAGATAGATCATGTTATTTTCAAATGCACTTAGGAGCTTTGGATCCAATGACTTATATGTTTGTCAGAAGGAGTCTAGTAACTCTTACATCTTTATCCTTAGTGTATAATGATCTATCACAATTGAATAACAAATTATGTAGCAATGGTATGGGGATGGTTCATTTCCTTCATTAGGGTAATTAGGTACATATAACCAAATCCTAATGATCAATTAGGTTTCAACAAACAATACACCATTGATGAATCAAATCCTATGTGTTTTGTATGCAAGCCAAAATTAGGTTTACAACCCAACACCCTTGAAATAGATGCCTAAAGTTCAACAATTTATTCCTCCTAATTATGTTTTACCTAATATAAATAATCAAAAAAAAATTCTTGTTGCCTATAATAATGTTATTATTACACCTAACTTAAGTGGTTATGCTACTCTAAATAACAACCAGCATATTGGTCCATAATTTCTAAATAGTCAAATGCCTAATAATATTGTCTCTAACCAAATGAATTTTCATGTCCCTTCATTTTGAAATGTTGTGTCACCTATATTTAACCCACTACCATAATTAGGAAATAAACAAAATGCTAATGTGAACCCTAAAGTGGATAAATTTAAATAGATGGTTTAATTATTAATAAATGACATGGTTAATTTGAGGATCCTCAAAACAATAATCAAACTATAAATAGCCCTCATAAAAACAAGAATTCAAATCTTTAGAGAATTAACCATCATTAGAATACTAGGCCAAATAATGGAGGTGTGCCTAATCCTCTTGAAAACACAAATCAAACCAATAACAAAATTAGAAAATCTATAAACTTGGTTGATTTGGTATTCCCACATAGTGTAGGTTGCATGACATATCAAACCACACTAAAATATATTATATTGGCCTTAAATATCATCCATAAGGATATGGATAGACTTGAGATAGTTCTTACACCTAATTTCAACTCAAATCAAAATGGGGGGAACCTTGGTATAATCTAGCCTTGTAAACCTATGAATTCATGTATGAGAGTGAAAATAAGACTGAAGATAACTTGGATGAGATCCCCGAATTTAAATAATTTAAAAGGGGAAATAATTACATGTTTAGGAATAATTTTCAAAATATGTTAACTACATCTAATCCTCCAAACAACACTCAGATTCCAACTAATTATAATTATAACAACTTGTTTCCACCTAAAGGGCCAAACACATCCTACTAATCTAAGACCAATGTTACACCTTAGCAAGCCAACAAACATATGTAATAAAATAAAATTATTAACAACTTGAAGATAACTAAGACCAATATAACCATCTTTGATCTGCTCCAAAATTTCCATTAGAAAGATTTATTATTGAAAGTTTTATCTTATTTTAAAGGTAAATAAAAAATAGAATAGTTAATGCTCATGTTGTTATTTAAAAATAAAAGAATGAACCTCCTCATTTTCTCCTAATAATCTAATTTTTTGGTAAAAAATTACATAATTATCAGTGGATTTAGGGGATTCAATAAATGTGATGTCATTCTTAGTTTACTATAAGTTGGATTTGACTCTTGCTAAGTCAAATAGGAAGGTAGTTTAATTGGACAAATCAGAGTTTAAGGTGTTTGGTGAATTGAACCACATTTACATGTAGTTGGATTAAAATATCAGAGTGTTATAGTTTATTAACATACATGTTGAAAATTTTATTCTTCTCAATAGAGATTGGTCTAGGATGCTAAATGGTTATATGGCAACCAAGTTATATCACATGTGGATCCCATGGTGTGGCATAACAAATCAAATAAAAAATGAGTGAGAATTAAAAATTATTCATATGATTATTGAATATAAAAAGATAAATCAAATCCTATAAGAGCATTCTAAACCTGGGGTCTACATGCTTGAAGGCAAATCAAAATCTCATGATAACCTAATTGTTAACACGATGTTTATGCAATAAAAATATGATATTGAAGAGATTGATAAATTCAATAAGGAGGATGTCATTTATTCACCTAAAATACCATCTTTTGATAGTATTTCCCTTATGTACAAGTTTAAAATAGATTGATCCACCTCTAGAATATGACATTTTAATGCTTCTTTCAGCATTGGGGATAATGAAAAAATAAATCAGCAAGTTAAAGCATGATGGTCCAACTAAGAACTATGATTTTTCAAGTTGTTGAGATGAAAATAATTATATTATAAGTAGACCAGTGCCTAATTAATCCACCAAAGATCAAATTATAATATCATTTTCAAGTGAAGAACAAAGTGTATACATGCTTTAAGTTGAGAAAAGTAAAGAAAAGGTCAATATTTCAACAACACTTACCTTTCAGAGTCCACTACAAATAATTGAAGATTGCTTATGGACCCTAAAATTTGATGGATATAATTCTTAGAGTGGGTATGATGTTATAATTTATCTCATTAACCCAAGATAAAAATATTATTTAGTATCATTTCGATTATAGTTTGCTTGCACAAATAACATTATTGAATATGAAGTGTTAGTTCACGACCTTCAGTTTCATCTTAGGAATAAAATCACAAAATTGAAGGTGATTGATGACTTATAATTAGTAATCAAGTAGGTTAGGAGCCAGTATGCTTTTATTGATAAGTTTATATATAGGTATCATACCCAAGTATGGAACCTAATATAAGACTTTGATTCATTCAACATACAAATAGTGTCTCAAGGAAGAAGTAACATGATGGATGCATAGCAACAACGAAAATATCTTGGACCCAAATTTTAACTCCAAATTGAAGAGGTTTTTAGTGGATTTGATATATACTCCTTTAGTTCTAGATAAAATCCAAAACTTCCAAGTATTTAATGATAGCCAACAAATTATTGGATTCATCATGGACATAGAGGTATTTGAATCCTAGATCATAGATGAAGATGATAGAGATGAGTTTAAATTGAATGGAGTGATAATTTTGAAAATGAAAAATTTACCAAAGGGTATAGTATCATTTAAGTGGCTATTTGACATAGACTATCAAGGTTAGAAATAAAAAACATACCCTACCAAAGGTATGCTACACAGGTATTGTAGTTTGGGAAATTCCTATTATTTAAAAAATGTGCTTTTAGGCACAACTTATACTCAAAATGAAAAACATGGGATTGCACAAGCCCTAAATGACTTAAAATATTTTATTTCATAAATTTATGAGGATCTAAATGTATTCAAAACTTCCATCCTCACTCACACCATCCCTCTCAAGCTGGGAACCAAGCCATTTCCTCAAAGATAAAGACCTATGAATCCATTTCTAAAGCCTTTTATTTTCAAATAAGTGTAGAAATTATTATCATCTGGGATCATCTTTCTCATTAGGCACTCCACATGGGTATATAATATTTTGCTAGTTATAAATAAGAATTGAGAGATACAGCTATTTATGGATTTCTTTTACATGAATTAAGATTCAAAAAAGGATAATTACTCATTACTTGAACTAGATGAAGTGTCATAGATAGTTTGGTTCATAAAAGATGTGATTTTTAGATGGTTATTCCATCTATAATCATGTTATGGTCAAATATTAAGACCATATCAAGATAGTTTTCATAATGAAATGGGGTAAATTTTTATACAAGAGGATGTCATCTAATATTATTAATGCAAGTGCTACTTTATAGTGTGTCATGGACATTACATTCAAAGATATAACTAGTAAGTGCATTATTATCTACATGGACAATTTAACTATATTTTTTAAGAACCAATAAGACCACATGAGAGATCTTAGAATGGTGTTGTAGAGGTGTGGAGAACATGGCATCTCATTAAACCTAAAAAAGTGTATATTTAAGGTTACTAAAGGCAAGTTTCTGGGTCACATCATTTTTGAAAGAGGTATATCCATAAACTAAGATAGAATAAAGGCAATTTTCACATTCCATTGCCTAAAAGTAGAAAAAATGTGAAATCATTCTTTTTCAAGATCAATTTCAATTTAAAATTCATCTTTGGTTTCACTGAAATAGTCTAACTATTTAACAACATATTTAAGAAGGATGTTAAGATATAGTGGACCACTAAATCACAAGAAAATTTTGTATAAATCAATAAATCAATTATAAATACTTTAGTCTTGATAATTCCTAACTAAACACAACCCTTATACATATATTCCTTTGGCTCTAAACACTCAGGTTTGTCATTATAACTCTAAGAAAAGAGGTTGGAGATGATATACCAGTATCATTTATGAGCTCTCCACTAAGAAATGTTGAACTTATATATTTAATTGTTTATAAAAAAAATGTTAATTCTAATAAAAGTAGTTAATAATATAGGCATTACATCCTATATGACAAATTGTTTACTATTATCCTTGACCCAAATGTGAAATAAATGTTAATGCAAAACTAATTGTGAGAATGACGAGGCAAGTGGATGACTATTATACAAGAATTTTAGTTTGATTTCCAACCAATGAATATTGTGAGAAGGAAGGGACTTATTAAGTAATGGTTTAATTTATTCCATAGATTATTTGTCATCAATATACAGTGTTATCCATCACAAAAGATGATTGACATCAAGACATAGTTCATTACTTACTAAACAATGAGTGCCCAAGTTACATGAACTCTCCTTAGAGAATATAATTACACCTAAGTATTATTAGCTTCATGATTAAATTAGGCATGCTATACAAAAAAATAATAAATTCATTTATTTTAAATGCCTAAACAAAGCTAAAGTGGTTGAAGTACTTAGATATTTTCACATAAAATATGGAACTAGCCATGGTTCAGGTACTACAACCCATTCGATCCTTTGGGCATGTTATTATTGGATACATGTTTTAGGGATTCTCATTCTCATGTAATATCTCCTATGTTTGTCCATTTGTCACATATAGAGAGCATAACCCTAATATGCTATTTCAACTAGTTATTGTGGGGTTATACTTTATTAGAGATATTAATGTTAATTCATTCATAAGACACTAGTTTATTTTGATGTTAACTAACTATTGTACCCATTGGATTGAGGTTCAAGCATTAAATAATCACATTAATAACATTGTGATCAATTTTCTCAAAGAGAACATCATCACCAATTTTAGAATGATGTTTACTGTGGTATGTGATAACTTCCCTACCTTCTCCTTATTGAAATTTATGGAATGGTCATATGATAATTGGGTAATTATTAATTATTATCTAATTATTACCTTCAAGGTAATGAGGTTGTTGAACCCATAAATAAGAATTTGTGATATGAAATTATTTTTAAAAAAATCAATGGCATGGCCTACTCTAGCGGAGTTCAATTGTAAATATATAACCTTAATCTATAAATCAACAATTATTTGTACTAAGATTTGATAATTAATAATAACAAGCTTTGTGGTAATTGATGGTATAAAATGAGTAGAAACCATTGAAGGTATGATAGTATGATGAGTAGGGATAGTCATAGTAATTTGAGGAGAAACTTGTGTTTCCCCCCACACCATGGGTGGGCATCACATGTGTATCCAATCATGTAGACATAAGAATATTAGCAATGGAAGAAATCAGAACACCTAGAGTAGCAAAATATTGTTTTTTTTTAGCCATATTTTTTTGTTCATATCTTAATACATATAATAGTGTCTCAATTAGAGAGAGGATAATCAATAGAGTGGAAAACAATGGTTGCATACACTATGAAAATTGATCAAATTTCTATTATTTATGTTGAGGTCATTGAGCTACACCATATTAGTGGTAATGATAAGGAAAGGTATATTCATTTGTTTTCTTTCTACCTCAGTGAAGAATAGAAGAATATTGAGTGAGAGGAGATAAATAATCCCACTTTTAGTTTGGATACTATTGTCACTACCGTTGACCAAAATATTTACATCTACAACATTGTTGTTTTGAATCTTATCCATCAAATCAAGTCCAATCCCAATGAAAATTGCCTACTCACCCTCTTTTCCACTTATTCCACATCCATGTTCACCTACTTGGTCCTCTACCATAGAAAGGTTTGCCTCAATCATATATTATTTGACAAAATTCCTAAGTGGAAGATAGATTTATTGAATAAATATTTTCCAAAGGCACAGGAAAATAATAAGAAGTAGATTAGGATATTACATAGCCTACCATTCCCACTCCCATTCTTGATGAGTATGAGAAAAGAGATGTCATAATAATCAATAAAGGAAAGAAAATGAGAGGAACAAATTGTTACTTCTATCTAGCATCAAAACCATTACTTAGAGGATGACAATAAATTATTTGAAAAAATGTCAAAAAATTATAATATTGTTGAAATTCCTATAGACAAGAGATCATAGGTTAATAATACAAGGCATTAGGTCATGATTTGATCCCTCTCTAGGAATACATTATCTATATGGGTTTCATTGATAGAACTTATGGTGGATTTAAAGCTAAAATTTGAACTCTCCCTAGGGATCCTAGTTGATCTTATTTGTATTTTGCATCTAGGCAAAGAACTCTTAGACTTTTCTTCCTTATCAAACTATAACTTAGGTAAGGACTCAACCATATATATGGTGACAAGATTATGGGGATGTGTTTTTGGGATAAGACAACCATCTACATCCAAACTAGTGACTTTCAAGTAAGTGGTCAAAAATATTACCTCTAAATATATCACTAAGAATCATATTCCCCTCATAATTCCTATATTGTATAGTAAGTGGATGAGGTGCCAACTATGGAGATCTCAAGCATGGAAGTGATTCAATACCAAACCATTTTATTAGATTATGTAGTTTTTTTTGGGTTTAATCAACTTTAGCCTTCAACTATGGCCTTATATCAATGGGTATATGAGACATGGACAAAATATTATGAGATATACCTCTACTCCAAAGGATTTATTATATCGAATTTTTATGCTCAAGAATATTATCAATAAAGTCTTAATAAATGCCCTTGTTTTGGGTAAATATAGGATTATTCATTATTCCTTGGTTAATCACAACACATTAAAGTATTATATTATGAAAATATTTCACTTATATGTCGTAACTATAAATTACTAGGTCATATCTATGTTTCTTACCCTCAATACCAAGTACAACCCCATAATAAAAAGAGGACAAAATTAAATTATAGAAGATGGAATTATCTAGACCAAGAGTTTCACCCTATAGATTATAATCAAGATGAAGAAATTTAACATACTACAGAGTTGGATAAGAATAAATGTGGAGTTTTTTATTCTTCTATTATATAATTTGAGCCTACTAAGAGGGAAAAATGATTGGATCAAAATACTACTATGAATAAACTGATAGGAGGAGTGAAGAGAGGTCATGAATTTAAGACCTTGGACACATATAAAGATTTAACAATCCATTCAACCTTAGAATTCCTAATTTTAGACACACTCTAATATTTTTAGACCTTACACATGTATATGGTCATGGTGAAGCCATCTCAAGGGTTATGGCAAGTTGTTAAAAATAAAAAAGGTAAAAATGCTAGGATCAAAGATATTGGGGAACATACTCACCATTAAATCAAGTGTTATTTGTCCCACTTTTTGGGACTTTCATGTTGTTGTTCTTTATTTTTTTGTCAACACCTCTATTTTGTGTTGACACTTCCCCACTTTTTGGGATTTATTTATTTCACCTTCATGGCTTCTTGTTTTTTCTTTGTTGATTTTTTTTGAGAATGTTGTTTAACATCTATGAAGTGTAAATTAGTGTTTTAATTAATATGAAGTTACAAATTTTTCCTTGGAAAAAAATAATATTACATCAATAATTTTTAGGTTAATTTCAAGTTATCTAATTAATTCCATTTTATTTATGTCATAGAAACTATCATTTCCAATATTAGTATCCATATGGACCATTTCTTGTTCATGATCCCCTTCACATTTGATATTCATACAAAATCATTGAAGAGGGTGTATTTTATATTTTTTAATGGTTATAACATGAATTACTATGATGGGGAAAATAAACTTGATTTTAATATTATAAAAAAATGGATTGAGTCCAATTATTTTTAATTAATTCATTTCAGCCTTATTATTGTATATATGTGATCAATTTTCTTGCATAGTTAAATATTCTACATATTAAAGGAAAATAACATGTAATAATTACAATAATATATTTAATTATAAATTATATATTATGTAAATAAATTATATCCATTATTTGATAAGGGAAATTATAAAATAGATTTTTAAACTCAAAGATAAGTACAAAAATTTGAAACCCTAAGAAAATAGAAGGATACCTTAAGGAAGCTAGTGTTCAATATGCTCAATAAAATAAGAGTGTTCATAAAATTTTTTTTAATCTATTTTAGGGTTAATTTAATTATAAAATCATAAAAATTAATGATAAATCAAGTTGCTTAAGATGTATCATTAATAAAAAAATCTAAGTGTAACTAGTTAAATAGTAACTTGTCATTTATGTAGACCACTAGGAGAGTGAATAACATAGTTTGTTTTAGGTTTGTAAAAGTTTTTGGTGGGATATATTCATCAATAAAAATTTAAAAAAAATCCTATGAGTTCTTGGATATGTAAATAAAAAGTCTACATCTTCTTGGACAAGTCCACACTTTTTAGACCATGACACTGTTAGTTGGAGTGAAATTTTATGATGTGGTTTTATCAATCTATGATAGTATCACTATTATCATTAAAAAAATTCACCCATTTATGGTTTGTGACATGGGAGGTTTTTTTGTAGGTCTAGAGTGTTAATTTCATATGAAAGGTTAAAAATTATTCAATGTTGGGTGTGGAAGAGTTATTGTTCACCTATGCATGCAGAGCATCAATTGTCTCATCTCAATGATGGGAAAATCTTCAAGGTGTGGGACCCTTTTAATCCTTAATATGAACCTCCAGAGTATGCCAAATCTCTTATATTCTAAGTTCACTTGGTTTAGGACTAGTTCACAAACCTAAAGAGCATAAAGGTAAATCTACTACTAATTTAAATCTAAGTTTTTAAGGGAAAAGAAAGGGAGAAGGTAATAATTATTTGGAAGTAAAATGTGATGTTCCAAGAATAGATAAATCACTCATACTACCATAAAAACACTAAAAATCTTAGATAATAATACAATATCACATATATTCTACCATGAATAGTCCAAATGCATAATTATTTCACGTAGAGGCACTAGAACACAATGCAACATTGAGAGGGATGAAGGTTATCCATAGACAAGGCTTATATAGACCCAAATGTGCACAAAATATGACCTCCAAGTGATTTCCAAGTTCCACATAGAGGCATTGGGGATGGACTAAAATGAGAGGATTGAATATTACCCACAGATAAATATCAACAAGCACAAATCACAAATAGAGTGTAATAATAATAGAGGGAGGTGAACTTAATTCTCATTAAAATGAAAGGTACAGCCAAGAGAAGTAATCTTGAAGGGAAATTTTTGGTAGCATGAGGTTTATTTAAAAATTTCAACCCTTTTTATAATGAATAACAATATTTTTATAAGGGGAAAAGCCTTTTATAATTAATGATCCCCTTTGGGTGGTAGATACAGTCATTTAATTCTATTGTGGCATCGTGTCCATGTTTCTTAAATTTTATCTAGTGATATAGATCTAGGAGTTGGTGGTAGGATTCTTCTAGATCCATATGCATGTCTAAGAATGGAATATATTTGAAATAGTCAAAGGGATGGTGTGTGATTTTATTTTGATGTCTGATAGCCACTTCGACATTTACTTATCTTGACAAGGCCTTGAATTCCACTCAATTATGTTTCAAATACGTATTTATACTTTGCTTCCACTTGTCAATCATGGCATGAGTCTCCCTTATATTAGCACATCATTTCTACACATCTGATGGAAAATAGTGTCTTACACCTTTTGGAGATACTGTGCACTGAGAGTTGCATAGTTAGGCTTCACAGTGAGCTATGAGTTGTTGAAGGGTATAGATTTAGAATTCCTCTACAAGGATTACATGATTTTTAATCCTTTTGGGCTAAATCCCCCTTAATAATTATATCAAGTCTTTGCTTTATACCTATATCCCATATCATTCGATGAAGTAGTATGTGCATAGCATAGATCATAACCTATGATTTATGAGAGTGCAAAAGTGGAATGGAATTGTTTATTGTGCACTTATCCCTCTATTATTTAAATATTTAGAGTTTTGTGCCTTTTAAACCTATATGCAATTTATCTTGTATGATGTAGGATCCCTAGTGTAAATCAACATTGGTCAATTCATAGATTTGTGTTGATTGCTTTGAGCATAGGCACATATGAGAAGCATCTATGTGTGACTTAATTTAAGGAACCCAATACTTTTTTGGCACACAACCTCCTCTAGGATCCTTGTGGGTTTTTTTCAAGCTATGGGTGACTTAGAAATTTAACACTTTTGGTGACCTTTATAGGCCATTTTCATACTAAGAAGGAGTCCATTAGCCCTTAAAGCAATCCATTGGGCATAGAGTCATTGGAACCTCTGGTCATTTTGTCCTTGAAATCATTAGATGTGTATTCCTAGATTTGGAATAAACTAATATCCTTGTAATAAAATCAAAGAACTATGCCAAAGGCACTTAGAGGAAAATATCTAAGCTAAGTAGAATATTGCATGCAAACACTTGGAGGAAATAAAATCTAACCTAAAACAACATCTAATCTACTTATTTAAAAATTATATAATAATCAACAAAGATTGTGCTTGAGATGGATCCCATTGACTAGGATGGGTAGTTCTTCTCCATTAAATTTAGCGAGTTGGAAAGAGTTGGCTTGCTTACAACTAATTATGGTATATGGACCACTCCATATCACATAAAATTTAGTACGACTTTCACTCTATCTACATCCTATTTTATCACTAAATCTCCTTCTTGGAAACTTATGCTGATGACTTCTTTATCAAAGGTCCTCTTAATTTATGCATGTTAAAGTTCCATAGTGTACACAGATTATGCTCTAGTCTCTTTGAGCTCCATTAACTCTATTAACCTTACTATGATGGGATTACTTTCAAGTAACTCCAACTGATGGGAAAGTTCTAATGAAATAAAATTAAGGGATGTGTGTAATTTTGTCTCCTTTTCATAAACTAACATGAATGTTGAATTTCCTAACACTCTTTTGGGTATGACTCGATTAGCCCAAAGGATAGTCCTAAGCTTGATGTGCCAAGCTCGCTAATTATCCTTCATGGTCCTTTTTTATATTATGAATCAAATTCTTATTTATGGACTCGGCCAAACCATTACCTTGAGGTTAATAGCTTTATGAGGCCTTAAGTGGATGTTATGTTTGATGGCCCATTCATTGATCATGGTTCTAAGGAAGGATAATGAATTATTAGAGATAATGGTGGATGGAATACTAAACCTTGATATAATTCCTTCTTAGAAGTTTAGGATGGATGTCCCATTATCCTCCTTGAGTGATACTACTTCCATCTATCTCATGAACTAGTCTATGGCCTAAGGATCCATTTATGCCCACCACTCGATGGTGGGTTGATCATACCTATGAAGTCCAAGCCCCACTATGCAAAGGGATGATCAACTTATAATGGCTATAATGGTAAGGCTACTAGATTGTGTTTGCCTACAAATAAGGCACATTTATTACAACCTCACACATTTGCATGTGAATCTTTGAAAATATGTGTCTAATAATAGACAACCTAAATAATCTTTATCATGGTAGTCTTAGGTGAATAATGACCTCTTGATGGCCTTTCATGGAATTATTGGAGAATTCTATTCACCTAGTATGATTCTATGCATCTCAAGAGGACTCCATTGAGGTCCTCCTATAATATATCACCACTAATGAGAACATAAGTAATGGCATACAAATTGAAGTGCTTGCACTTATCCTTACTTACGCTAGGAGGATATAAACCACTTTGAAGGAAGGATTTCATATTTTTGGTTTAACCTGCTAGGATGCTATGATGTTTTGATTGGTCTTTAGATGATTTGATAACTACATTATTTTCATCTTTCACATTATCTACCATTTTTTCACATAGCCCCTTTTTTCATATGAGCTTGGTGATTTAGATGTCCACATCATATTCCATCACCTTTTTTGATTCATCCATCTCTTTACTTGCTGATGTATTTTCTAAATATAAACTCTTTTATACTTGTATGTCTAACCATGAGTCATATTTTGTTTTTTGATATAATATGCCTAAAATTATTAAGTTCTCTCATGACTACAAAGATGTGCTTATTCACAAGGCTTTAGTGTAACTCACAATATTTTAGTGTCTGGCTAAAGAAAGCAACTAGTTGTTCTAATTGATCATTGTTCTATTATGCAAGAATGGCTAAGATACCTCCAATTCCACCAAATGCATAAAGGATAAAATCCTTATTATAATCTAGGTTGATCAAGGTGGGAGCTTGTGCAATAGTGCACTTTATGGCTTCAAAACTACTCTTGCCTTCATAATTCTAGCTGAATACAACATTCTTATTGAGCATTACAGTGAGGGGTTTGGTTTGGGTAGTAAAATTAGGAATGAATCTCCTCATGAATTTAATTATTCCCAATAAGCTTTGGAAAATATTATTTTGAATTAGAAGAGGTAGATAATAAATAACTTTGACTCATTCTAGATCAATTTCAATCCCCTCTTTGGAAATAATGTGCCCTAATAGAGGACCTTCATTAACTATTAAGATACACTTGCTAGGGTTTAATGATATTTTGAACTCTCAACACCTTTCAAATACTTTCTCTATATGGCTTAAGTGATCTTCTTCACACTTAGAGAAAATAGTTATGTTATCGAGGTAAACCAAGATGATTTTTATGATGATTTCTTTAAATGTCATATTTATGGCTCTTTAGAAGGTTACTCTTGCATTTTTAAAACTAAAAGGCATCTACTGGTATGAGAAGGTTCCCAACTTAGTGGTGAATGTTGTTTTATAACAATCACACTCTTGCATAAGAATCAGATTGTAGCCTAAGTAGCCATCTAATAGTGAGAATCTCTCTACACCTATAATTGTTTATTGAATATGCTTCATTAGTGGGAGGGGATAGTGATCCTTAAGGGAGGATTTGTTCAAGTCTCTAAAGTTCACATATAGAGGGATTTCCCCATTATTATTCCACATTATGACTAAGTTGGTAACCCATGAAGAGAGTTTGATTAGAAGTATTATGTTGGATTCAATGAGATTTGAGATCTCCTTTCTCATCAAGGGCTCAAGCTTTAGGTTGATATGCCTTTGCTTTCGGTGAATTAATTATGTGTCAAGGTCAAGATAAATAATGTGTTTGGTTAAGCCTAGATCAAAGCCTCTAAGGTTCTAATATCTCCATGCAAAGATATCATCATATCTCTTACTAAGCTCAATAAATTCCTTAATTTCTAATGGGGATCATACCTTACCATCTTTCAGGATCTTTACTTTGGAGATGGTTACTTATAAAAAGATATCCTCCTTTACTATCATGTTTCATTTTTTCCCTTGAGATAATCATCAAAGTGGAAGATGTTCTCTAAGGTAGTTGACCCTTTGGGTAGTTTGTTCCCTTTTATTTGGATTATCTAGTCATTTATATTGGGCTTGAAGTTGTGACTATCTCCAAACATTGAACTTAGATTCATCTTGTAGGAATCTGATAATCTACTCATTGATCTCAAAAAATTTCCAATTATCTACATTATCATGGTTGTCAATCTAATTGTGAGACTCATGCACTACTCTAACTCCTTCATTATATCACATGGGATGTCATAATTCACACCTATATTTATGATCCTATCCATGTTGATATTATGTGACATTGGTATGGAAAATATTGAATGCATCAAAACCTTCAATAATATCCCACACTTTATGCTTGTAATCTTTCATCAACTTATTCTTGGTCATGCTTTGCACTCTAACTTAGTTAATGGCAAATACACTATCACCAAATGCTTGTATTGTCATGATTCCTTTCATTTGCACTAGCTAGAGACCTTGGATTAGTGACTTTTACTCTATAGAATTATTTTTGAAACTAAATTGCAACCTAAATATGTGTAAATACTTATCCTTTTGATGGGATACTATCATTACACTAGTTTTAGCACCATTTTTTCTCAAGGAGTTGTTAAAATATAATTTCCATGTGCCTTCAGGGCTCTCCTACGCCTTTATAAAATCGAGTAACATGGATTTTTCCTCCCTGATGCAATACGTACCTAGCCATATCTCCTATGTGTTATCATATAGGTCACATTCATAATGTTCACATGCCTATTCATCTAAAAAATCATCTAGTATCTCTTCAAATGGAATTTTGTGTTAGTAGAGGTTCATGAAGCATCTAAACATGATAAATATGATGATAACGATGAGAGACTTCATGTGTGTAGGATAGTTTATCACAAGAATATATGTAATTGGATGATAGAAACATAAAGTGTAGTAATTATCCTATGTTATTAAGGAATTAAGAACAACCATTATTTCATAAAAAGAATTAATGCATTTGAATTAATTAGATATAAATTAACCAAAATATTATGCATGAGAATGCACACAAGGAACATAATAAGAAATTACATAGGTAACCATAACAAAATAAATCTTTATTGATCTCTTTAAAAGTGAAACCTTCTTCTTCTTACAAATGAAAGTATATAGAGACATTTCCAGTCTATGATTGTTCATCTTCTTCTCATACTTAGCACCAAAATTAGACTCTATTCACATTATATCTTATTACAAGTCATGAAGATAGGACAAAAAAGACATATACAATGATAAAATGAGTGCATAATGCACAAATATAGGATAAATATCCTACACAAGTTTACAATCTGTGTTCTTCTACCAACTCTTTCCTAGACTTGAAATGTTGTCTCATCCTGAGATAACATCGTAGGATCCTTGAAAATGCACAAGTGACTAGATGCTAGAGAAATGGTTAGACCAGTAAGATTCATAATAATCGCTCAAGGTGTCATTTTTAATTTTCACCTCTTGAGCACTATGTAGCCATATTTTTAGGCTTTTAACTAAGTAGCATACCAACCTACCACCCTTTTCAGGGTTTCAATAGGATGGCATAACTAGGTGGCTACCATTTACAAGTTTTCAACCAACCTCACCCCACTTATTTTACTAAATCATCCCCAATAAAAAATGTTATACAAAATATTCAAAAAAATTACTATGTATAGTACTTAACTTGATGGTGGTGACATGGACATAGATGATGATTGACCAGAAGAGTCCTTGGACTTGGATTATGCATCCTTACACTGAGTAATGATATACTAGAGATTTGAAGGTGGTCTATACTCAGGTGTATTGATAATATAGGTAACTATGCTGGTAAAGGAATTTAGATCCATTTTGTATGCATTTCAATCTAGCATATCTTATTAGATCAATCATAGTAGGTTACACAATGGAGTGTAATAGTCTATGATCTTCTTAATATACACATCATATATTATGTTCAATGTTACCTTAGTGTTCACAACCCTTGTTTGGATCTCTCCACTTAATTTTTCCATCTTATTTGAATGTTGTTAAGCTTATAGGCTGATAAAGGAGATGCACAAAAGTTGACTTTGCATAGGTTTATCATACACATTATCCCTATCATTGAATGACTCCTAAAATGCTCCATCCTTCTCCTTCCTATTGTTAATGTGGTTAGCCATGGTTAATTTGGTGGTGGTATCCTTTGAAAACTCTATGCTTTAATTAGCTAACAAGGTATTCAATTATTGTTTCCAATCCCACAAGCTACATACGACCTATTGAGATTAAAGTGTGGTAGTGTTAAGAATTCATTGATATTCCTCTAGCAACATGATGAGTGTTACAACCTCAAGCTTAAAATACTAACCCAATATATTGATTGTATGGATTTTTTGTGTGGTACACTATTCCTTTGTTAACTTAGAGATAAGAGTTTTAAGTCTATGCTAGTTAGACATTACTTGGTCCCCCATTGCTCAAGTTACCAACTTGATACAAGTGTCATAATAAGATTAGTGGATTCATGTAGTTAATCCTTCCATTCAATGTTCTTAGCCTTGGATTGATCAATCTCCTACTCTAGAGAGGTGGCCTTCTGCATAATGGACTCCTAAATACTTTATTTCCCTCTAACCACTTCTTCAATGGTAACTAGGATACATCTAATGAGGCTTCTTGCTGAAGTGGGAATGTTTCCAAAGTTCTTATAGTCACTAAAGGGTCAAGTAATGGCATGGTCACAAGTGGAAGTCAGAAAGTGGTTCACCAAACACCCATAATTGGAACATCCCATAGCTAGACTATTCCCAAAGGCAACTTTGGTTGTTACACACTTTTTGTGGCTATGGGTGGATCTTCTTGTTGATCTAGTTGATTCAACTAGGCTTGTTATTATTCAAACAATTTTTGTTGTGCCATATCCTCTTCTATAGGATTCACTGGTTGTGTAGCATCTTCATCTTAGTTTTTCTTGGCTTCTTATGTTGCCTTCTTATTGAGCTTATCCTCTACATCTTTATTTTTATATTCTTCCTCCTCCTATAGCTTATGTGCATATTCTTCTTCTTTCTATTATGAAAGTATAGCAGCCTTCTCTTGTTTGAATTTAGCCTATGCTTGTGCCACTAGTTTATCCTATGCCTTGGATACACTTGCTTGTTGTTCCTATGTTTGAGATTTTTATTTGCATAGGACTTCATATTCTTCTTTTTTATTCTTATTTGTTGCTTCATTGGCTTATTATTATGCAAAATTAGTATTCCCTAGAGCCTTTTATTCTTATGATACTATGTTCTGTTTTTGCTTATCTTCTTTTACCTTGGCCTTGGTAGTGAGTGTAGTCTCTTTGTTCTTCTTCTCTTCATCCAACTTTGTTAGGTGTGCCTCTTGCACCTACTTTATTACATCAGCAACTTCTTGTACCTTCTTGGCCACCTCAAGGGCCTTTTATTTCTTAGCCTCTATGTCTTGGGCCTTTTATGTAGCCTTAGCTTCTTCAGCTTATCGACTTGATATTATTGGGCCTATTCCTTCTAGCACTTATTTTCTTCCTATAAAACTCGTCATTCTACTACTCAAGTTGATCCCTCTCATGAAGCCTATTATTATTCAACTTTAGGCTATTTTGTAATGATCTCTTCGACCTCCAAGGCTTATTTTGAAGGTGGTGAATCACTTGGATAGACCATGAAGCTAGAGATATGTGCTTTTTTGCACCCCAAAGTAACCATCCTACATTTTAGTGAAGTCAAATATGGATAAGGCTAGACTTTCTAAGTCATGGTTGTCTTGCCAAATGTGCATTCTTTTAGGTTAGGATAAACCCTAGCCTCTCATTCATTTTTGGGTCTACACACCAAAGGCTCTTGTGGACTTTCCTCTAGTGGTGCAAAGACATTGATAGCTACAAAAGTGGTAGAATGTTTATATTAGAAGAGGTTGACCATCCTCTATATTTATTTGGCCTCTTCTCACATAGTGTTGACAACAATATTTGTAGGGTATGGTGTTAGTTCCACTCAAAGGCTTAGAGGGGCCTTATTACACACGTGTACCATGCACACTTCCTTCCATAAGAGAACTCCTCCTCCTCCCTATCAAAGAAGTCTCTTTCCATATCTGTGACCATCACTTGGTAGACCTCTTACTCATCTACCCCATTTGAGGTAGGTCATAGGAGCTTGTGATATGGGTTACCTTAGGGTCATCTATCTAGGTGGTAATGCTCCTCATCTTGCAATTTAGTAGAGGTGATGGTAGTTGTTTTTAGGTATAGAGCTTATTTTTTCCTTTCTATTGCTACAAGGTTATGGTTTCTAGTTGTTGTGGTGTTGAAGGAACTATTGCACTAGGTGGTATGGCTTGGAGTAGTGTCACACACCTAGATGCATAATATTTTTACTTGGTGACTTTGGCCTACACCGTGTCCATGGTAATATAGTATGGTAGGGGTCTAAATGATGACCTCGATATCTCATTAATGTAGATGAACACACCTTATAGGAGTAAGGTGATAATAGCATGTTATCTTAAGTACTACATAACATTTAGTAGCACCCATGGATGTGTGGCAATAATCTCCAAACACTCTTCCAACCATGTCTTGAATGCTCAAGTGTCTATATCAGGTTACAAAATTATTGTAGTGGTGATTAGTCTTCATGTCAGGGTGCACTTCTCTTTTTAGGGACTTCCATTGGGGGAAACACAGTAGAAAGATGAAAAACTATTATTGTAAGGTCTACTTGAATTTCATGTGGCACTTTTATATGTTTTTAAGTAGTTTGTATACAAAGTATTTAGACCAATTGAACTACTCATTATGGTGGATCATGTAATGTACAATGTCTACCACTCCTTTAGGAATTTGATTTATAGGCTTGGTGGTCTACCAGAATCTTTATGTGATGCATTTGACTAAGATACACACTAGATAATCTTGGATTTATTAAATTTGGATTATTTAAGACCCTTGATATAAATATCTAACCTCCTGAAGGATAGGAGGCATTCTTGTTTTACATGGAGCAAGTGAATCACCTCACATAGGCATGCCCAAAGCTCAGGCCATTAATTTGGTATTAATGACTATATTGGTGTCGGGACCAATATAAATTTTTTCATCATTATAATAGTTGAGCATGATTTATACAATCTCCATGTGCCTTTATGGATTTCCTCTGACTTTATGATATTGGGTAACATGGACTTTTCCTCCAAGATGTAATATGTACCCAGCCCTATCTCCTCTGTGTTATCATATGGGTTGCATTCATAATGTTCACATGCCTATTCATCAATAAAATCATCTAATATATCTTTAAATGGAATTATATGTTAGTAGAGGTTCATGAAGCATCAAAACATGCTAAGTATGAGGATAGCCATGAGAGACTTCATGTGCATAGGATAGTTTATCATAAGAATATAGGTAATTGGATGATAGAAACATAAAGTGCATTAATTATCCTATGTTATTAATGAATTAAGAAAAATTATTATTTCATAAAAATAAATAATGCATTTAAGTTAATTAGATATAAATTAACCAAAACATTATGCATGAGAACACACACAAGGAACATAATAAGAAATTATGTAGGTAAACATAACTAGATAAATCTGTATTGATCTATTTAAGAGTGGAACCTTCTTACAAATGAAATTATATAGAGACATTTCTAATATATGATTATTCATCTTATTCTCATACTTGGCACAAAAATTGGAGTCTACTCATATTATATCTTATTACAAGTCATGAAGATAGGACAAAATAGACTTATACAATGATAAAATGAGTGCATAATGCACGAATATAAGATAAATATCTTGCACAACATTACAATATGGGTTCTTTTATTAACACTTTCCCAGACTTAAAATGTTGTCTCATCTTGAGATAACATCACAAGATCCTTGAAAATTCACAAGTGACTAGAGGCTGGAGAAATGGTTAGACTAGTAAGATTCACAGTAATCGCTTAAGGTGCCAATTCTGATTTTCACCTCTTGCACACTATGTAGCCACCATTTTAGGATTTTAACTAAGTAGCATACAAACATACCACCCTTTTTAGGTTTTAAATATGCTGGCATAACTAGGTGGCCACCCTTTATAGGTTTTCAACCATCCTAGCCCTATTTATCTTATTAAATCATCCCCAATACAAAATGTTATGCATAATTTTCAAAAAAATACTTTGTGTAGTACTTAAATTGATAGTGTTGTTATGGACATAGATGATGATTGACTAGAAGAGTCCTTGGACTTGGATTGTGAATCCTTACACCAAGTAATGATATATAGCTCTGAAGGTGGTCTATACTTAGGTGTATTAACAATATGGGCAACTATGATGGTGAAGGGATTATGATCCATTTTGTAGGCATTCCAATCTAGCATAACTTATTGGATCAATCATAGTAGGGTGCACAATAAAGTGTGATAGTCTATGATATTCTTTAGATATACATCATATATTATGCTTAAGGTTTACTTAGTGTTTGTAACCCTTATTTTTATCTATACACTCAATTGTTCCATCTTATCTTTATGTCATTAAGCTTATAGGCCGATAAAGGAGATGCACAAAAGTTGGCTCTACCAATTCATAAGTTTGTCATGCATATTGTCCCTATCATATAGTGACTCTTAGAATGCTCCATCCTTCTCCTCCCTAGTGGTAGTGTGTTTGGCCATGGTTACTTTGGTGGTGGTGGCCTTTGCAAAGTCTATTATTGAATTGGCTAAGGAGGTATTCAATTACTACTTCTAGCCCAACAAGTTGCATCTAACATTTTGAGCTAAAAGTGTGGTATTATTAATCATTCCTTGAAATTCCTCTAGTATCATGATGAGTGATACATCCTCAGCCTTAAAATCCTGACCCAATGTGTCAATTGCATTGATTTTTTGTGTTGTACACCAGTCCTTTATTAACTCAAAGATAAGAGTTTTGAGTTTGTGCTAGTCAAACATTAATTATTCCCCTATTGCTCAAGTGACCAACTTGAGACAAGTGTCCTAAATAATCTTGGTGGATTCATGTAGTCAAGCCTTCAACTCAATATTCTTGTCCTTGGATTGATTGATCTCCTACTCTAAATAGGTGGCCTTCTACATAATAAAAACCTAAAATATATCATTGCCCTCTAACTACTTATTCAATGGTAACTAGGAGACATCCAATGAGGATTCTTACTGAAGTCAGAATGTTTCCAAAGTTCTTGTAATCATTGAAGGGTTGAGTCATGGCATGGTCACAAGTAGAAGTGAGAAAGTGGTGTACCAAGCACCCACAATTGGAACATTTCATAGTTATACTCATCCCAAAGGCAACTTTGGTGGTTAAACACTTGTTTTAGTTGTGAGTTGATCTTCTTATTGATCTAACTATTTTGACTTGGCTTGTTGTTATTTAAGTAGTTATTTTTGTGCCATAGCCTCTTTTTTAGGAATCACTTATTATGCAACATCTTCATCTTGTATTTTCTTGGCTTCTTAAGTTACCTTCCTATTGAGCTTGACCTCTACATATTTATTTTTATATTTTTCCACCTCCTATATCCTATGTGTATATTATTCTTCCTTTTTCTAATATGCAAGTGTAGCAGCCTTGTCTTGTTTGACTTTAACCTATGTTTGTGTTGCTAGTTTAGCTTGTGCCTTGGCTACACTTTTTTGTTGTTCATATGCTTGATCTTGTTATTTACACAAGACTTATTCTTATTTGTAGCTTCTTCAGTTTAGAATTGTGAAAATTTGGTATTTTATAGAGCCTTTTGTGCCTATACCACTACATCTTACTGCTACTTATCTTCTTCTACTTTGGACTTAGTAGTGAGTGCAACCTATTTATTCTTTTGATCTTCATCCATCTTTGTTAGGTTTGCCTCTTACACCTAATTTGTTGCATCATTATCTTCTTTCACCTTCTTGGCCACCTCAAGGGCCTTTTATTGCTCAACCTCTATGTCCTAAGCCTTTTATGTGGCCTTAGCTTCTTCAGCTTGTCAACTTGCTATTATTGGGCCTACTCCTTTTGACACTTCTTTTCTTCCTATCAAACTCATCATTCTACTACTTGAGTTGCTTCCTCCCATGAAGCCTATTATACTTCAACTATAGGATATTCTAGAGTGAGATCTTTAACCTTTGAGGCTTGTTGTGAAGGTGGCGAATCACTTGGATAGACCATGGAGCTGGAGACATGTGCTTTATTGCACCCCAAATTAACCAACCTATGTTTTAGTAAAGTCAAAAATGGATAAGGCTACACTTTCTATGGCATGGCTATCTTACCAAATGTGCATTCTTCCAATGTAGGAGAAACCCTAGCCTCTCATTGAGTTTTGGGTATGTGCACTAAAGACTCCTATGGACTTTCTTATAATGGTGAAAGACATTGATAGCTACAAAAGTGGTATAATGTTTCTATTGGAAGAGGTTGACCATCCTCTATATTTTTTTATCCTCTTCTTGCATGTTTTTGACAACAATAGATGCAAGGTATGGTGTTAGTTCCACTCAAAGGCTTGGAGGGGCCTTATTACACACTTGGACCATATGCACTTCCTTCCAAAATAATAATTCCTTTTCCTCCTCCCTATTATATAGTTCTCTATCCATATCTATGACCATCATCTAGTAGACCTCTTGCTTGACTACTCCCATTTGATATAGGTCATAGGAGCTTATGATATGGGATACATTAGGGTCACCTATCCAAGTGGAAATAATCCTCATATTGTACTTTAGTAGATGTGATGGTGGTTGTTTTTAGGCTGAGAGCTTATATTTTCCTTTTTGTTGCTACAAGGTTATGGTTTCCAATTTTTATGGTGCTTAAGTAACTATTGCACTATGTGGTATGGTTTGGAGTAGTATCACACACCCAGATGTATAATATTTCTTCTTGGTGACTTTTGACTATGCCATGTCCATGGTAAGAAAGTATGGTATGGGTCTAAATGAAGACCTTGATAGCTCATGAATGTGGATGAACACACCTTTTAGGATCAAGGTGATAATAGCATGTTATTCTAAATACTACATAATGTCTGGCAGCATCCATGGATGTGTGGTAATTAGCTCCAAACACTCCTCGCACCATGTCTTGAATTTTCCCTCCTATGAGAGGGAATTATCCTCAAGTGTCCATATCAAGTTATATAATTTGTTGCATTTCCTAATAGTCTTAGTGTTGACGTGCACCTCTCCTTTTAGTGACTTCCATTGGGTGAAACATAGTAGAAAGATGAAAAACTATTAGTTTAAGGTCTGCTTGGATGTCATGTGGCACTTTTATATGTTTGTAATTAATTCTTATAAAAATTATTTAGACTAATTAAACTAATCATTATGGTGTATCATGTGATGTAAAATGTCCACCACACCTTTAGTAATTTGATTTGTAGGCTTGGTGGTCTACCAGAATCTTTGTGTGATGCATTCAACTAAGATGTGCATTAGTTAATCTTAGATTTATTTAATTAGGATTCCTTGGGGCCCTTGATATAAATATATAACCTCCTAAAGATAGGAGGCATTCTTTTTTTATATGGATCAAGTGAATCACCTCACATAAACATGCCCAAAGCTCAAGGCATTACTTCAATTTTAATGACTATAGTGGTGTCGAGACCAATATAAATGTTTTCATCATTATAATAGCTGAGAAAGATTTATACAATCTCCCCCAAATTGCCAAAGTTGGGCATGCAAAGTAGGCACTTGATGTCTATGTTCAGGAATCTATGTGGGACTACAATTTTAAGTGGTTGTGCATCATTAATTGGATCTACTCAAAAAAAGTTTCTCATCTACTAATCAGAGATAATAAAATGGCTCTAGATTAGTGAATTTTGTCTACCAAAGTGCAATATTTATTCCCATTGCTTCTTTTTGAGCATTTTTCAAGATCTTGATGAGTTGCAAATGATCCATGATCTTTGAATAGTGAAATTGAAGAACTTTTAGCTTTATACATAGTAAAAATTAGCTCAGGTCTTAAAACTTCAACTCATGAAAATATTTTTAATAATGGAATGTAGACTTGAGTTTTAACCTTATGCCTTTATATATTTTGTGCCTGTTAGTTTTCATGTAAATGTCATGCTAATTTTTCCATTCAATATTAATGTGAATGTTGATATGGTAAATATTATCTGATCTAGTAATTAAGGCAATTGGTCATTGTTGCATGTGGTAAGATACATAATTATATTCTTTGCTATCCATACTAGAGTACAAATGAATGATGTTGATAAACCATAAATTTGATGAAGATTAGGTCAATCAAACCTTATATCTAGCATTAATTATTTGTGGATGACCATTATATGGTGAAGATCTTGGTTGATGTGACTTGACCATACATTTCTTGGACTTAATTACTTACTTTTGCTCTTACTAATATCAACAATGGCACTCTTTAATTCTTATATGAATTATTAGTACATGTTATATTTGTTATCCTAATTCTAAAATATACTAAAGAGATCATCTACAAACACACCCACACACATAGACAAAAAGAAACACACACGAAAACATAAAAAATTTGGAAATACTAATCTGCTCAGTGATACTCAACACCCACTCATTTGGAAAAAAGAGATCAATTAAGACTATTGGTGGTAGGGTTTAAGCCTACATCCATTCACCTACCTTGGAAAAATAGTTCACTAAAAATCTCTCAAAATAACAATTCCTTGCTATGATATTTCATGTATAACGTAAGGCCCTTTCAATCTAATATATAATTTACCCAAGAATGCTCTTAAATGACTATCATATAAAAAAATTGGTTAATCTTTGATAAATTCTTTATGGCATAGATTCCCATCATGCCATGCCTTTTGGCTCTACTTATGAACTTCCTACATCTAAGATGCTCTATGTCGATAATCATCCATCCTATTTAGTTTTATAAGCTTGTTTGTGAGTGAATCATAATCCCTTAATATAATAACCATTGTAATTCATAGATTGGGTACCAAGTATTCCATTGGCATTACTGCTTCAATCCCATAGACCAACTAAAATGAAGTAAAACATGTATCCCTCTTATAGTGAACTCAATAAGTCTAAAGAATCACAATAAGGCAATGTTCCCAATCATCCCTCTTAACATTATAGATATTTATCAAAATCTTTCCCAACACTTTATTAGAAGCCTCATCTTCGTTGTTAGCTTATGGATGGTATGTAATACTTTGATGATGAGAAATCATGAATTCTTCAGTAAGAGATTTGAGAGTATTGTTTAAGAAGTTTGTCCCTTGATCATTGATGAGTTTAATTGGGCATCCAAACTTTGTGATGACATTCTCATAAATAAACTTTGTTTCATACTTCACCCCATAGTTGGGTGTCATAGCAGCATCAACCCATTTGGTAAAGTAATCTATCATAGTAATAATATACCATGATTTACTACATTTACTCAAAGGATTGATCAATCATAAAAAAATCAATGCCCCATTTTTCAAAATTTTGTTTAGCTAACAAAGGTTATAATGGTAATTCTTCCTTCTAGAGTGGCTTACCCATTTACTAACATACATCATAATGTTTTTCTAATCTATGTACATCCTAAAAAAAGGTTTAACCACCATAACCCAATGTATAACAAATAGAATATTGCCTAATCATCTAGATATACTTTCAAGAAGTTTTGAATTAAATCCTAAAATGTAATCACCACTGCTCTAAAAAAACTATAGGTGTGTTCTTGAGGCTAAAAGGCATTACCTTGTATGCAAAGGATCCCCATTCCATGTAAAAAAATAGTTTATATCTATCTTCTTCTATGATGGGTATTTTATGATAGCCACTAAATCCATCTGTAAAAGAGTAAACTTCACGACCTATGATAGATTTCAAAACTTCATCTGTGAAAGGAATAAAAAATGGATCATTCACACATGCATCATTCAAAATTTGATAATCACCACATACCATGATCTCCTTTATTTTCTTAGGTTATAATACCATGACAATAACCCAATATTCCTTCTCTACAAGATAGATTATACCTACATCTTGCATTCAGTCCAGTTCAACCTTCACTTTCAACTTCATGTTTGGATTTAACTTGTATGGACATTTCTTTATGGGTCATATACACTCCTTAAGTTTGATATGCATTTCCCCTAGGGATGGATCTACTCCTCTAATTTTTGAAAATTTTATGGGAAATACATCTTGATATTCCCACAAGAGTTACATAGCTTTTGAAACTTTGGATTCAAACTAGTAATCACCTATATATTCTAGTTTAAGAATCTCCTTGCTTTCAATGTTATCCACATGATTTTTGATAGGTTACTGATATATTTTGCATTTTTCCTCAATAATATATTCTTGTATCATTTTTTCCATTCTTATTCTATAATTTTTATGTTTCATAACTTTTCTTCTTCAGTGGGTTTTATGAATGAATCCTTTAATGGTTCTACTGGACATTCAAGTTCAAACAAATCAGTTAGATCAATATCACCATCAATATTTGAATCTTCATTTTCCTCCTCTTCATTCTATATTTGGTGGAATGGCTACATAAGAGATTATTCTTCCATATTGGTAGTTTTATATCTTTATAATGATGTATTTAGATCATAGACTATTGTCTTATGTGTAGTAGACTCAGTCATGGTACTTAAATATTTTATGCACCCGTGACATATGAAATGTTTGATTTTTAGAAGTGCATTATGAACTAGAGGATTCTCATCTTAAAACATAAAAGTTTGTATAAATTTACTCTACACCTTCACCCAATGCTTTGTCTCCCACCTACGTTCTTGATGCATATACCAAGATTATGGTAAAAGAGCAAGTGTGTAATGAAATATATGAACCTAGTACTTAAGTACCACACATTTTTTGGTTAGACCTCAACACATTTGTGGATATGGATTTTAGGGCACTCACCTTCTTGAAAGTAAGGCCAATAACCATAAGTTTGCATGCATCATCTAAATCAATTTAGTCATCTCTATGAATTTTCCACCATGTTATTATAACTCCCTTCAAATCATAATTCAAGGGACTAACCCATTGACTAATCATATGTGCATGAGCTTATAGGCATATAATGAATTGACTAATGTTTTTGATTGCATAATATGAAGGAAGTTATCTTTTTGTGGTGAAGACCATTCTCATAGATTAAAATTAATTATCACCTTGAGCTTAGTTGAGTAGATGCATATCTAAGTCTTCACTAATATATGAATCTATTTCCCAAGGCAAAGTGCCTCTCTAGTCAACTCTATATAATCCTACATATGATCATCTGCTTGATAGAGAAAGTTAAATTTTGAGTGAGCAAGGGATTTAGCATACATGGATGCATAATATTCTATGAAAATTTGAGGTGATAACATCTACGTAACTATTGGTTTGGGCTTCCATTGTTTAGATGTTTTTAACTATTGAATTAGTAAAGATTATACCTAAGGTTTAGTATGCTTATATAATAAATTACACTTAGATGCACATAGAGATTTCAAATTCTCCTTAAATTTTACCTTCATCTAACTAATTTATTGTGAAATATAAGGAGATTTTAGTTCATCTAGAATGATGTAGATTTTTTGCACCTTATATAAAGGAATTACTACAATCTTATCTCCCTGATGTGCCTCTAACTAATTTTTCATAGTATTGATAGTCATTTGAACATCATATTCCCATTTCTTGCCAATCAACATAGGGTAATGATTTGTTGTTATCTTCATATCAATGACCTCAAAGTCACCTCACAAGCTCAATTATATGACTTTGATCTCAAAATATTCCAACTAGATAAGGGGTTCAACTCTTCCATAGTCTAGTAAGCTCAGATTTGTTAGATTGTAACTTAGAATTGGCCATCTGATCACCTCCCATGTAGGCCTAGGGATCATGTTGACCATGCTACCAAAATCAAAGATAGCATTTATAATTTCATATCCTACAACTTCAATGTCAATTTGTGCATCTACATCCCATGGCTTCTTTGTTTTTACATACCAAAAAAAATTATGTATTCTATTACCCTCGTTGTGTACCCTCTAGTAAATTACATAACAAGTTTGTGATGTTCTAAAAAATGTCTTCATTACATAGTGTACTTAATAGCTTCAATAAAAAATTTAGTGAAGTAAAAACTCCATCTTGGAATATAACATGCATAATATAACCATATATTTTGTCATCTATTGATTTAGAACCTCTTTCAATAGTGTCTTATTATTGAATACTTTTCAACATCTACACGGCTTCATTTATGAGCCCCTTTTCTATAACTAGGTCTGGGTATTTATCCTATTTTTCTTGTTGGATTCCCTAGTCCTAAGTTATTTCAGGAAGAGGAAATCCTTTCTCTACGTGTTGGTGTCTTGTAATGTCATTTATAATTTATCCTCCTTAGGTTATGCATTTACCATGTTAACATTCCTAATGGCCTTTTTTATTTTATTTTCTTTTCCAATACAAGATAATATTTTATCTTGTAATACTCATATACCCTATCATATGTGTAGTAAGATTATCTTTGGGGATTTAGGAGGGTATTGGTAATTATTTCCTCTATCACTTTGGTAAGCCCCTTTATATATGCCCCTATATCCTCCTCTATTTGACTAATAACCTCCCATATAACCTCCCTATTATTGTATTTTATTCCATTGCTAATGTTGTTAGGTATTATCTCTAGTTCTAAATTATTGTTACACAACTGGTAGGGTCCAACTAGTTTGTTGTTGATGCATCATTTCTAGATTTCAAGGTGTTTCATACTAGTATTGTGATGATGGTGGTGTCTAAATTGATGAAGGAGGGGTCCATCCCACCAAAACATGAGGCTACTACTAAGGCAAATTGGGAATCCATTATGAACATGCTTGGTTCACACAACCCTTATCAACCTCTAAGTTTGGAATCACCTACTTTGTCGAGGACACTTGTTGTGTAGTGATGTCAAATACATTATTTATGATATATTCTTTTATATCCTAAAAACACCTATAATTCTTTTCATCGTGATTGTGCAATTTATAAAAATTATAATACAAACTCTGTGGACTTTTGACATATTATTATAAGAGATGGCACTATGTTGTTGTGTTTCCTACTACTCTATAGATTTCATAAAATTTTGTCTTGATCTTAGGACTATCATTCTTATGATGTCCTTCTTTCCCACACTCCATAAACCATAGATTTATCTTAGATATATCCTCTTCATAAAATATTTCAATTTATTTTCAATCTTAGAACCCATTATGAGAGCTTCCCCATAGTCTTCAATTTACTCCACCCAAAGAGTAGTAGCCCTAGCATCTACCTTAGTAGCATATTGAGTTTATGCTATAGAAAACCTGATCCTAGAACATAGTCCTTTGAAAAACCACATATTTTTATCTCACACAACATGTCAGAATCTAAGATCATAGTCACAGATTAATTCTCCCAACTTTTACCTAATTGCTTTTAGGTCTTGAATAATCTGACTTGTACATTTTTTTATTTTGAATTATGTGATGAGCCACTCCTTAACCTATTTTATACTTACCTAAGTGATTTATCTATGGTACATGAACTCAAGTTTTCTTCCATCTAGTGCCCTATTAATTTTCATTTCTTTATAGCCTTTTTGTAAAAACCTTATCTTGCCATCTCATCTCACATGTTAGTAAGTACTACTCAGGGTCTGCAGATCCATCATATGTTGCTAAGTTGATAAATCTCTTATAGCACCCATATTATAAACTAGTGTTCATAGGATCTATTGTGTACCTATTATAGTGGGAGGATGCATTTTGTGTGATCTAGCTTGCACACTATGAATATTTACCTATGCACTAGGAAAGTTAATTTTTGCACTCTAATTTTCTAGTTTCCCATTTTTCTCTGCTTGGTTTCAACAAACCCTATGGCCTTCAAAGCCTTATGAATTTAGTTTGTTTAAATTTCAGTACCCCAATAATATAATTTTTCTAAAAATGTACCTTCCTAACTAGTATCTACCTATTCTTCTGGTTAAAAACTTCTACTAGAATATAACAAATTGGGATGTGGTGATGTGTGCTCTTTTAGTGAATGATTATTTCATGTGACTTCTTATTCTGTTGAGTTTGAACCTATGATTTCTCTATGAATTTATTCTTCTTCTTTTATTAATACTTCTTATCTTTCTTCTGATAATACCCATTCTTTTATTTGCATACTACATCTATCATCTAACTATCCTACCTCTACACTATACTCGCCCTCAACTTCAAACATCTCCTCTTCCTCTCTTTCTTCATCACTTCTTTCTTTCTATCAATATTCATCTTATTATTTCATCTCATTTTTCTTAATCCTTTAGTCTTCATCTCTTTCTTTTCATTTATCACCTCTTCTTACTCGTTCTTCATTTATCTTACTATCGCTCTTAACTCTACTAATAGCTACCTAGGTATTTTTCTATTTACTCCATTTATTCTATTGTCACAACTCACATTTTGAATCCAGACTACTCTTCTAACTCTTCTTCCCTCATGTATCCAATTTAGATTTAGGTTCAAGCCCTATCTACTCATCTAATCATCATTCACTATCATGTCACACATACCCCCATATACCTAAAGTGACTACTCCATATTGGCTAAAGTAGGCACCATGGCCTTGTCCACAACCAATATCTTCACAAGGATAGCTAGTCACTAAAAAAAATTCCCTTGAATTCTTTTTAGGAATAAGTCCATTACAGATTCAAAATTTATGTATCTTTATACTAAAAACTCAATTATTCATCCATCTACTTTAGTAACAATCCAATGATCTATTTCTCTTATCTAATCAGTTTCCAATCTCTGCAATTGGTCTATGTTTTTTCAGTCCAGGTTATAGTTTCTTTCATCCTTAGGTTAAAACAATAATATTCCAACCATGATAATGAGTTATCTAGAAATTTATGCAACTCATACCAAAAAAAAATTTAAATTTCTCCATAGATATGATCTTTAATGATCTCTTAAATGGTAAGATGATTCCTTTTTTATTCTTACTCTATAAAATTACATATCCTTTAGTATAACAATATCTCATTATCTCTATGCCTTGGTAACCATCTTAGCATAATTCCCTCCAAAATGAGTTTCCACGCTCATCGACTATTATTAATATAGGTTCCTAAAGCATCATAACATGCTAAGGATGAGAATAGTTGTGAGAGACTTCATGTGCATAGGAGGAATTAAGAACAACCAGTATTTCATAAATAGAAATAATGCATTTAGATTAATTAGATAGAAATTAACCAAAAAATTACACATGAGAATGCACAAAAGGAACATAATAAAAAATCACACAAGTAATCATAACTAGATAAATATCTATTAATCTTTTTAAAAGTGGAACCTTCTTATTATTATAAATGAAAGTATATATAGATGTTTTCAGTCTATGACTATTCATTTTCTTCTCATACTTGGCACTAAAAGTGGATTCTATTCATATTATAGACTATTACAAATCATGAAGATACGACAAAATAAATTTATACAATGATAAAATGAGTGCATAATGCATAAACATATGACAAATATCTTATACAAATTTACAATATGTGTTCTTCTACCAACATTAGGGCTTCAAGGAGAATTGTATTCTCCTCCTGATTAAATATTTCATAATTTAATTCAATTAGGCTGGGAGAGTATGGTTCAACATGACTTTTGAAGATGGGTTCAACCCTAATGGTTAATTTAGTCTTATATATAGTTCTAAGTAACATATGTGACTAGTCTGAATATAAGTATCCACCCATATTTATTGTGAAGTCTTGAGAGTGTTAGGAATAAAACACTTTTAAACCAGATTTACTACTACCATAAACTAGATATAAAGTTATGCAATAACATGCCTCACAAGAACATTACTTAATTAACCATTATTATGAAAACATAAATGAGATAACAAGATAATAACATATATAACATAGATCTAATGTGGTTCACCCAATGTGGGCTACATCCACCAATGAAAGTTCTCAAATAAAATAGTAATCTAAATACCAAGACTACAATGAACTCTCACAGAGATATAAAAATCTCCTATAGAATATACTAAATAAATAGATGCACTTTCACCTGCACCTACATAATTTTGTATCTCATAATTTTCTAAACCACACCTTGTAATAAACACCTACACTTTACAAAACACTTGCACTTTGACTCTGATCCTCAAATCCACACCCTAAAAACAAAACATCAACCTCTAAAGGCCACACCACACCCTGTATATATAGAATATGAAGGAAAATCCATGAAAGGAGGATCAAATACATCATTCTTATCTAATATAATCATCATCCACTTAAGACAACTCACTTCTACCTCATCAAGCTCATCCAAAAGCTCTCTCATGAAAGAACATGCCATACTAAGAGTCTCTACCTTTCAAGGGCACATTTTCCAATAACATGTGATCATAACCATCTCCTTCTAATAAGGAAGTCATTTAATTTTCTAAGAAATAAATACCTCCCTCAAAAAAGGAATTCACATGGAAAATAGACAACTAATAACCAACTCCATAAAACATGCAAACATAGAAATTAGAAATATACTAGGAATGTTCCCCTCACATGTGGAGCAAGGTTCCACAAAAGGTAGAGTAGGTAAAAATATGCTCACCCCATCCTTAGATATCTCTAGGCCCCAAAAATAATTCCCTATGGTCATGTGATAACCACAAAGGGCTCCACACTCAACAATCTCCCACTTGGAGACCATTTCTTCTGAATAGAATCTATCATTGCTCCATGACCACTAACACCAACCAAATCTGAACATAGTCTGAACTTGTCTAATGTGACCACCTTGGTAATCGTATCCACATGATTCTAGCTAGTATGAATCTTGTCTAGATTTACCAAGTTCTCATCCAAAGTTACCCTGATTAAGTGATAACATAACTAAATGTGTTTCATCCTCGAGTGGAAAGTAGAGTTATTTGCCAAATGAATAGCACTTTGACTATCATTGTGTAGTCTCCCAACTTCTTGCTCATGAACCAAATCTTAAAAAAACTCCTATAACTAAATCATTTCCTTACTATCCTCTGTAGTAGCAACATATTCTACCTTTATGGTTGACAAAGCCATAACCTTTTGTATCCTAGAAATCTAACTAACCATTGTATCTCCAATAGTAAATATATATCCTATCATACTTCTCCTACTATCAATATCCCCTTCCATATTTGATTCCACATAACCATGCAAGGTGGTATCTGATCCACCATAACATAATGAAAAATCCATGGTTCCTCTCAAATATCAAAGATTCCATTTCACTACCTACCAATGCTCTTAACTTGGATCACTCATATACCTACTTAACACTCCCACTACTTGGGCAATATCTAGCCTAGTACAAACCATGGCATACATCAAGCTACCAACTACTGATAATTAAGGTACCTTGGACATCCTAATATTTTTAGCTTTCATTTTGGGACACTGCTCCTTTGATAATCTAAAGTGGCCTGCCAAAGGAGTACCAAAAAATTTAGAATCCAACATGCTAAACCTTTCTAAGACTTTCCTCACATACTCTAATTAGGATAAAATTATCTTCCTCTCCTTCCTATCATGAGAAAACCTCATACCAAGGATTTACTTTGTAGCACCCAAATTCTTCATAGAAAAGGAGTCACTAAGTTGTTTCTTGAGTATATGAATATGTTGTATGTTCTTTCTGCAACTAACATGTCATTGACATACAAGCTTAAAATAATAAAGGAACCATCATCAAAATGTTTAATGTACACACAATGGTCAGAATGACACCTTTGATATTCTTGTTCCAACATAAAATAAACAAATATATTGCACCATTGTTGTGGAGCTTGTTTCAGGCCATATAAGTTCTTTAGTCTACACACATATTTCTCCTTCCCTTTGACCTCATATCCCTATGGTTGCTTCATATACAAATCTTCATCCAAATCACCATGAAAAAAAGTAGTTTTCACATCTAACTGTTCTAAGTGCAAATCTTCAACTGCAACTAAACCAAAAAAAGTCCTAATAGAAATCATTTTTACAACAAGAGAGAAAATCTCATCAAAATCAATACCTAATTTTTATGCAAACCCCTTAACCACCATCATGTCCTTATACATTTTTCTCCCTTCATCCTCTTCTTTTATTCTGAAGATCCACTTGTTTGGCAATGTACTCTTACCCTTGGGTAGCTTAACCAAATCCCATGTTTGGTTCTCTATGAGAGATCTATGCTCTTCATCCATGATTTTTTCCCATCTCAACTTGGCATCTACCTACATTACTTCCCCATAACACTCTGGTTCTCCATTATCAGTGACTAATAAATAATTCAAAGAAGGAAAAAATATTAAGGTTCTCTTCTTACCCTAGAAGACCTTCTTACCATAAGAGTTTGGGGTCCTTTTGTAGAAGTTTCCTGAACTAAATATTTGGATGCTTTTCCATCTACAATGTCATCCAATACTATGTACTCTTTTTATTCTTGATCTTATTCCTACAACTGATCCATATGCATGACTTTTTCATTAAAGACTACATCTCTAGACCAAAATATTTTCCTATCTTTAATGCTCCATAAATAGAAACCAAAGTCATCCTCACCATAACCAAGAAATGTGCATTTCTCTGATTTAGCCTCTAACTTGGTCTTATTATCTTTCTTAATGAGAACAAATTCCTCACATCCAAAGACTCTAAGAAAATAATAATCAACATTCTTATCAGACCAAGCTTGTTTAAGAATGCCTCCATCCAAAGGCATAGAAGGTCCTCTATTAATTAGATATACTATTGTGCTAACTAATTCTACCCAAAACTATAAAATCAACCTTGCATGCAACCTCATGCTCCTAGCACGTTCCATTATTGTTCCTTTCATCTTTTCGGATACCCCATTCTATTATGGAGTTCTTAGAACTATCCTTTACCTATAGATTCCATTGTTATAACAATAATCAAAGAAAGCATTACTACAATATTCATCTCCATTATCTTATCTAAGACATTTCAACTTAATACATGTTTCATTCTCAACTAAGTCTTTCCACTTTTTAAAAATGTTAAATACATCAGATTTATTTTTAAAGCAATAAACCCAAACTTTCCTAGTTGTATCTTCAGTAAAAGTAACATAATAATTGGATCCACCAATAGAAGACACCTGAGCTAGTCCCCATACATTTGAGTGTACCAGATCTAACTTATGCTCTTTCTTTATGGGTCTAACCTTTAGGAAATTAACCCACTTTTGTGTCCCATACACACAATTCTCACAAAATTCTAGATCTAGATATTTCAAACCAAGCAACTTATCTTTTAAGATTTTCATAACCTTATGGCTCATATTACTGAGCCTGTAGTGCCACATAGTTGCATCTTTATCTATAGCAACTAAATCAATAGATTTAACACTACTAGTCAAATATAGAGTACCAACTTTCTTACCTCTCAAAATCACAAGTGCACCTTAGGTAACTTTCCAATAATCTATACTAAACAATATTAAGCATCCCTCACTACCCAAGTTCCCCACTGAAACCAAATTTCATCTCAACATAGGCCTTGGTGTGGCCTTTAAAGGTTGATGTTTTATTTGTAGGGTGTGGTTTTGAGGATCAGAGTCAAAGTGTAGGTGTTTTGCAAAGAGCAAGTGTTCATTATAGGGTGTGGTTTAACAACTTGTGAGATACAACATTATGCAAGTGAAGATGAAAGTGAAACTATATATGCAACATTTTCTATAGGATATTTTTATATCTTTGTGAGAGTTCATTGTAGGCTTGATATTTATATTTTTATTTTATTTGAGAACTTTCATTGATGGATGTAGCCCACATTAGGTGAACCATATTAGATCTATGTTATATGTGTTATTATATTTTAATCTCAATTATGCTTTCATAATAATGGTGAATTAAGGAATGTTTCATGATGCATGTTATTGCATAGGTTTATATCTAGTTTATGGTAATAGTAAATCTAGTTTAAAAGTGTTTTATTCCTAACAACTAGTATAAGAGCCATTGGTTGTGTGTTTTTATGAAGTGGTAAATCATAGAAAGGCTATTAGCTTGAGTGGGAGCTATGGGATAAGATATCAGATTCAAAGTGGAAAAGTTTGATGGTAAGCATTTTGGTTTATGGAAAATGTAGATGAAGGATTACCTATATCAGAAGGAGCTACATCTCCCCTTGGAGGTGAAAATAGAATAACCTGTAAGTATGAGTGATGTAGATTGGTCATTACTTGATAGGAAGGAATTAGGATCCATATGGTTATGCCTTGAATATTCTATTGCATTTAATATTTATAATGAGAAAACAACAAAATATCTCATGGATAAACTTAAAAATTTGTATGAGAAACCTTTAGCTATATATATATATATATATATATATATATATATATATATATATATATATATATATATATATATATATATATATATATATAATATGAAGTAAATCCATGAAAGGAGGAGAAAATGTGTCATGATTATCCAAGATAAGCATCATCCACTCAAGACAACTCACTTCCACCTCATCAATCTCATCCAAAAGCTCTCCCATGAAGGAACATGCCATACTAAGGGTCTCCACCTTTCAAGGGCACATTTTCCAACAACATGTGATCACAACCATCTCTTTGTAATAATAAAGGCATTACATTTTCCAAGAAACAACTAGCTCCCTCAAAATAAGGAAGTCACATGGAAAATAGACAACTAATAACCAACTCCCTAAAACATGGAAATATAGAAATTAGAAATATACTAGGAATATTCCCCTCACATGTGGAGCAAAGGTTCCAAAAAAAGTGGAGTAGGGAAAACTATGATCCCCACATCCTTAAAGCTCTCTAGGCCCAAAAAATAATTCCCTATGGTCATGTGATAGTCCCAAAGGGCTCTACACTCAACAAAGACAAACAAATGGAAAAGTAGGGAGGCAAGTCAATAACTATAATATCTTGCACAATTGAAAGACTTGTGAATGCATGAAACATAATATTTAAATCTTTGATGATTCTCATGATCTTGAATATCATGCCATATAGTTAGACCATTCCCTTTGAAATAGGTGAATATGCAATTCTAAGTGTATCTAAGATCTTCTTTGGCATCATTGAGTTGCTCACACTTAAGTTAATCATATAATTATGTACCACATGTTGGTTGATAATCAAGGAGATATAGAATGGGGGTAGCTTAGTTATACTATGTACATGAATTTATTCTACTTCAGGATATCATAGACTCATAGAGATGGAAGGCATAAGTTATGATGTCTTACATGCTTGGAATCATTTTAGAGCACCTTGTATCAAATTATTTTGAGAATGAATAGCAAAAGCATCCCACATGGTTACATTGAGGCTCATATTATTCATCAGTTCAACTATGTTAAAGGGAGTTTGAGATTCATTTGGCTATGATATTTGAATATAATCCTCCTCTCATACTTTTTCACTAATCTAAAGTAAATCATCTCTTTGGATAGCCTATTCCATGTGCACTAAAGATTGCATAGGTATCTTGGCTTGTATACTTACACATGTGGCCTAGGGCATTGAAGGTAAGGGAACTGAAGTTGGTAATACCTCATCTGTCACTCTCCTTTTAAATTTTGTATTGAAATCAACTAGGGTGCTTCCTATGCCCAATGAACCACACTAATTTATGTAGTTTAATTCATCCTCTTGCAAGTTAATAAAAGTAGACTCATCTTATTATTATGGTGGTCCTTAAGTTTATTCTTCATATGAAGTTGTAGTATTTGCCTCCCCCTAAGGTTGTGGCAAAATTTTCACCATGAGCACTTGGTTCATGATTCTATTTGTGCACATAACTTGATTGTGGTTGACCACATGGGAAACACCATTCAATATCTTGTGCAAGATTGTTCTGCATGGGTGTAATAGCTCTAGAGGTGATTTTAGTGTCAAACCTTTGTATATAAGGTGGTCTATTATTTTTGATATAGTTGTGTGTTTGTGTTCCATCTTAGTATGGATGCCTACTTGATTGGTATTATTGAGCAAAAGGATGATGGGGTCTATAATACTATGATTTCTACCTTTTGAGGGCCATAAGTTCATTTTTGAATATTTTTAATGATGTTTTAACCTCATGAAATTCATTAGGGAGAGTAATAGATGAAGTTGGTTGGATTATTACAATATGGATAGGTGTTAACATAGGTTACATATCTGGTTGGTTAGGAGGAGGTTATGTGAATAGAGGCATAGGGGGTCTAGGTATAATTTTCCCTACCTCGATCAAATAATTTTATGTGTGCACAATGACTTCCTAAGCATCAAGTAGTACTACACCTCCCATGGATTGAATCATCAAAACTATATCACTATTAAGATACTTCAAAAAAAATAAAAATTTAGTATTAGGAGATGGCTTAAATAAGGGTGGGATCTTATCCCACATTCGCTAGAACCTGAAGTTGAAATCAACCATGATCTCATGTAGGGCTCTCTTTATAGTTTTGAGATGCTCTATCAGGGACAAATGGTCATTATGGTCCTTAAATTAATTTCATAATTCATCCCTAATCTCATCCCAATTATGGATATAATTTTATCTCAATCCTTAGTATTATTGAAGTGATTTGCCTTTGAAAGAAGAGGCAAATAGCTTAACTATGACATTGTCTTTAGTGACATGGTGCACTGAGTAGATATTTGTAATATCCTAAATATGCTTCACAGGGGAAGTTTCATTCTCACCAGTAATTAGGATAAAATTTTGAGGGATGTGACTAAAATGTCATCATATTGGGTAAGAATTAGTGGGCTACCTCCATTAAAAGGCATAAAAAAATTGGTTCCTCTACATGTCCATGAATGTGATAGGGAATAATCTCCCCTAAGTGTAGGGAACCTATTAAATGGGGGTGTAGACTGAGCTTTAGGGGATGATTTTCTTGTCCCACTCTCTCCTGATATGGGATGAATATATTTTTATTCTTCTTCTATTAGAAGGCACAGAGAACTCAACATAATGGAAATTAATGCCTCTTATAGATGACCTAGTTTATCTTGGTATGTAGATGAGAGGATGATTTTTGAAAACCAAAAATGTTTAGATTCACCAAATTCTTGAAATGTGTGTATAAAACTATTAACCAAGGACCATACCAAATCTTTAATAAAATCCTTGAAGTGTTCCCATTGGGTGTGCCAAAAACTATTTTCATTTGAAATGTGCATCCGTGGATAGTTTATGGAATGGGAGGTATTATGGTAGGGTTCATAGTCTGAATTCCTTATGAAAGGCACAAAAGTATTCATCATTGGGCATGGAAGTGTTATCACTCATCTGTGCATGTAGAGCATCAGTTGTCTCATTGTAATGATAGGAATGTCTCCAAGGTGTGGGACCCTTACACTCCTTGGGATGAACCTCTAAATTAGGTCAAATGCCTTTTATTCTAAGTGTACTTAGTTTAGGACTGGTGCCTAGACCTAAAGATCAAAAATTTAAATCTACCACTAATTTAAACTTAATATTTTGAGGGAAAAAAGAAGGATAAGGTAAGAATTTTTTAGAAGTAAAAGGTGATGCACCAAGAATAGAGTAAGTGCTCCTACTACCTTAAATAGACTAAAAATCTTATACAACAATAAAATATCACATAAAATCTACCATGGACACTCTAAATGCATAAGCATTTTTCATAGAGGCATGAGAACACAATATAATGTTGAGAGGGATGAAGGTTATCCATAGATAAGGCTTACATAGACCCAAATACACACAAAATAGGACCTACAAATGTCAGGATCCTACTCCTTAAGAGCACACTTGATTACCTTTGTATAAGCAACTAAACACAAAATTAAACTAGAAGTAATAAGTAACTAGAATTTAGAAATAGCAAAGAATATGAGATACGAGAAATAATATAATCTATATTACACTCTTCTAAAAGGAAATACAATGAAGAAATCACACTCTTCCCACACCTCTTGGGTGTACAGTAATTCTCCCTCAAGCTTTCTCTCTCTCAACCAATTATAACCAACTCAAACATAGAGTTGTTCTCTCCACCAGCAAATCTCATTGACTTTGCTTACCAAGCAGACCTTCCTGATCTTGCACACCCTACAAATCTAACTAGTTTTGCTTACCATGTAAATCTTCCCTAATCTTTCACACCCTATAGATCAACTGATCTTACACTTGAGGATCTAATCCTTCTTAGTCCTTGATTACAATACAGCCCCATGGGTCTCTTAAATAGATCCGAAACCAAACAATAATTATAATTCCCAATTACAATAATTAGAAATGCAGACTCAAGATAAAAATCAGTCTTTACATGCAAATAAATTGTTTGTCTAAAATTAGACCAGTTTTGGAAACACACAGGTGACCGACGGCAATTCCTATATGATCGATGTCGGCTGACCATAACTGATGTCAGTTACTGTGTACACTAAATATGATTGATGTTGGTTGATCTGACTGATGTTGGTTACTTTAACACTCAGCAACCTCCACCATTTGCATCAGTGAAGCTTTTAGTTTTACAACCTAATAATTTTCCACTTGGAGATAAATAGCTGCACCTATACCTGTACTTGTATAGCAACATCCTCTAATTTTGTTTTTGGCTTGTATCCCATCTTCAAGTTTAGTATTGAAGACCAACCACCATAGTGAACACATATCCTGTGGTGCTTCTCCTATCATCCAAGTCACCTACCATTTTTGAATCTACATACCCATGTAGAGAAGTGCTTGACCCTACATAACATAAATACCTACTACTGGTCCCTCTCAGATACCTGAGAATCCACTGAACTACTTTCCAGTGCTTATTTCTTGGATTGGCCATAAACTTGCTGACAACTCCCACTGCTTGGGAAATATTAGGTCTAGTACATACCATGTACTCAACCTCATCATGTGATTTAGGACACTGTTCATAGCTCAACTTGAACTATCCAACCATAGGTGTGTTAATCAGTTTTGCATCTTGTAAATTGAACCTCTCCACTACCTTATTCACATAATCCTCTTGAGACAAAATCAACTTGTGATTTTCCCTATTTCTAGAAATACTCATGCCAAGGATTTCTGCTCCTAAATCCTTCTTGGCACATGTCTAAGCTACTTTTACCTTTAGCTCATTAAATCCCTACATGTGTGACCCTGCAATAAGCATATACAAAACATACAGTAACAGGATAATGTAGCGACCATTATCCAACTTGGTAGAATAAACATAGTGATTACATTGACATTGACTAAAGCCATGCTTTGTCATAAACCTATCAAACCTATACCACTGTCCTGGAGCTTGCTCAAGACCATATAACCTAGCCTTCTATCTCACCTATCCATTCTCTCCTTTCTTTAACTTATAAATCCATTCATCTTTCAGTGCTTTCTTTCCAGCTGGAAACTCTACCAAATCTCCCATTTGGTTCTTCTTCAAGGAATCAATTTCCTCATTCATGCCATGCTCCCACTGTTTCCTAGATTTTACCTGCATTGCCTCTTCAAAACTTCCTATTTTTCCACCATCAGTGAGCAAAAAGTAGTATAAAGAAGGGGAATAACAAATTTGAGTCTGGCTTACCCTTTCAATCCTCCTCATGGGCATTTGAGACTCCTTGACAGCTTGTTGTCTACCCAAATTTCATTTTAACAGTGACTGATCTCAGTCATCTCTCAGTCTACATCTAATTGACGTTAATTTCATGTGACTGACCTGATCGACATCAGTTCTTACTTGACCAATGTTAGTTTTCACCTTATTGCTGACGTTGATTCCCTGACTGACATTGGTTCCCTCACATACGTCAGTGTCCACTTGCTCAACATCACCAACTTTGGTCTTCACCTGACCGACATTAGTTCCTGCCTGATCGATGTTGATTCTCACCTGATCGGCATCGGTAACTGTGTTTTCTTGTGAGTGATGACTTTTACTTGTAAGCTAATTTTGGATCATAACCTTGTCCAAATCAACCTTGCCCTGCTCAGAATTATTCTTGCTCCTTGAGCTGATCTCTATCCATCATCTTCTCCTTGAAAACCAAGGCTTTCCATGTCTTGAAAGTATCAAGAACATCCATTCCCTTCTCACTCATGTGACCAAGCCTATAGAGCCACATCTTTGCATCTACGTCTAAAGTAGATAAAATAGAAGGAGAATCAATAATACAAGTAGATAGATAAAGTGTACCTACTTTCTTACCTCTTGCTAAAACAAGTGCACCCTTGGAAACTTTCTAAGATTCCACTGTGAGAGTAACTGTACAACCCTCATCACCCAACTTTCCTACAAAAATTAAATTCCTCTTCAGGATGGGTACATGCATGACATCCTTCAACACCCATGTGTTTCCAGTCTACAACTTTAGTTGCACTTCCCCTTTGCCAACCATTTTACAAGGCTCACCATCCCCTAAATAAACTTTTCCAAAGTCTCCATGGACATAATCATGAAAAAATTTTTTATTTGGGGTTGCATGGAAAGAAGCACCAGAATCTAAAACCCATGATTCTACCTGACTATCCAAAGAAACTATAAGAGTATCCTATGCAACAATACCTGCAACATCTGCTTCTTCATGTTGATCTTCTTTCAACCAACAATCTTTCTTTGCATGTCCTTTCTTTCCACAATTCCAGTAGATTATACTACCATACCTAGATTTGGATCCATTGCCTATCTTTGACCTTGATTTCCCTTGCTTGCCCTTCTCTCTTTTCCATCCCCTACTTTCAACACTTAAAGCATTACCTGATGTCTCACCTATGCTTTTCCTATGAATTTTTTCATTCAAGATTACACTAACAACATCATCAACTTTCAAGATATTTGAAGCAGACATAGTATTACTTACTGCCATTACCAAGCTATGCCAGCTTTTCAATAAAGAGCATAAGATTAAGAGAGCCTTAATTTCATCATCAAAAACTATTTTGATTGAATTTAACTAGTTTACCAAACCATGGAAATAACTAAGATGACTATATACCGATCCACCTTCCAGTATTTGCAAATTAAATAATTGCTTCATAAGAAATACCTTATTTGAAGCTGAGGGTTTTTCATATAAATTTGCCAAAGATTCCATTAGCTCTACCGTTGTCCTTGCCTGAGATAAGTTGGAAACCAAAGAAGCTGCCAAGGTCAGCCTTATAGCTCCTATATCCTTTCTGTCAAGAACCTTCCATTCTTCATCTTGCATACATGTGGGCTTACTTGCAACCCCACCCAATGGTAAGTACAAATCATTATGATATAGATAATCTTCTATCTGCATCCTCCATAATTGATAATTCTTGCCATTGAATTTCTCCATTCTTAGCATACTTTCTTCTGCCATTGCTTTACTCCCACTCAAACAGAAACCCCTGTGAGTGACCTGTAATCAACAAACACTTAACACACTCTAAAACTAAGGTGTTAGTGAACCAAGCTCTGATACCAATTATCAGGATCCTACTCCTTAAGAGCACACTTGATTACCTTTGTATAAGCAACTAAAAACAGAATTAAACCAGAAGTAATAAGTAACTAAAATTCATAAATAGCAAAGAATATGAGATACGAGAAACAATACAATCTATATTACACTCTCTTAGAAGGAAATACAATGAATAAATCACACTCTTCCCACACCTCTTGGGTGTACATTAATTCTCCCTCAAGATTTCTCTCTCTCAACCAATTACAACCAACTCAAACATAGAGTTTTTCCCTCCACTAGCAGATCTCATTGACCTTGCTTACCAAGTAGACCTTCCTGATCTTGCACACCCTACAGATCTAACTGGTCTTGCTTACCATGTAGATCTTCCCTAATCTTGCACACCCTACAGATCAACTGATCTTACACTTGAGGATCTAATCCTTCTTAGTCCTTGATTAAAATACAGCCCCATGGGTCTCTTAAATAGATCCCAAACCAAACAATAATTAGACTTCCCAATTACAATAATTAGAAATGCAGACTCAAGACTAAAATTAGTCTTTACATGCAAACAAACTATCCGTCTAAAATTAGACTAGTTCTGGAAACACACAGGTGACCAACGTTAGTTCCTATCTGACCAATGTCGGTCGACCATAACCGACGTCGGTTACTATGTACATTGAATATGACTGATGTCAGTTGATCTGACCAATATCGGTTACTTTAACACTTATCAACCTCCACCATTTGCATCAGTGAAGCTTTTAGCTCCACAACCTAACAACAAATTAGTTCTAAGTTCCACATAGAGGTGTTGTGGATGGAAAACAATGAGAGAAGAAAATATTACCCATAAATAAATATCAACAAGCACAAATCACACACATATTGTAATAATGAGGAAAGTGAACTCAATTATCATTAAAATGCAATGTCTAGGCAATATAAGTACTCTTAAAGGGAAAATTTTGGTAGCGTGAGGTTGCTTAAAAACTATCAACCCTTTTTACAATGAAGAACAAGGAATTTATAATGGAACAAGCCTTTTACAATTAATGTTCCCCTTAGGGTGCTAGATACAGTCTTTTAATTTAATTATGACATCCCATCCATGCTTCTTAAATTTTATTTAGTGATCCAAATTTGGAAGTTTTTGGTAGGATTATTCTAGATCCACATGCATGTCTTAGATTGGAATATCTTTAGAATAGTTAAATGGATGTCATGTGATCATATTCTAATGTCTAACATCCACTTTTATATTGACTTATCCTAATAAGGCCTTGAACACCGCTCAACTAATTTTCAACTACCTATTTATACTTTGTCACCACTTGTCAATCACTGTGTGATTCTCCCTTATATTTCCACATCATTACTCTAAATATGATGGAAAATGGTGCCTTACACCTTTTGTAGATACTACACACTAAAATTTTCCTAGTTAGGTTGTACAATGAGTTATGAGTTGATGGAGGGCACATATGTAGAAGTCCTCTATGGGGATTACATGATTTTTAATATTTTTGTGGTAAATCCCCATTGATAAATCTCTCAATTATATTCTTCATACCTAGGTCCCATATCAATTGGCAAAGTATCATGTGTGCAACATAGATTGCAACCTATGATCTATGAGAGCACAAAAGTGGAATGGAATTACTTCTTGCATACCTCTCCCTACACTATTTGAATATTGAGATTTATGTGCCTTTTGAACCTATGAACCATTTATCTTGTGTGATATAGGATCACTATATGGGTTACATATTAGAAACTCCTTATGAGTGTGAATTGACACTTAGTTGAATCATAAATATGCATTGATTTCTTTAAGTGTGGGCATAAATGAGAAGCATCTATGTGTGGCTTATTTTAAGTAACCCAACACTTTGTTGGTGCACAACCTTCTATAGGATCCTTATGAGTTCTAAACAAGCTAGGGGTGACTTATAAAGTCAATAGTCACCCATTATACTTATTTATGATGAGGATTATTTTTTTTATGACATCTACAAATCCACATGAATATATTTATTTGTATTCTCCTTGTTTTAAACCCAAGTTGTGCATTGTAACACATCTATAAAACTAGGATAAAGGGTGAATTGGAAGGGTTAAGATAACCTTAGACACACCTTATGATTAAGTGTTACCTACATATCTATAATATAAATAAGGAAGTCAAACTGAATGTAGTTCTCCCACTTATTTGAATGTGTGCAATCATATGTAATGTTGGTATGTAGTGAAATCTTGTATATGGATTTTAACACTTGAAAAATGTGACTTGGACTTGAAAATGGTATTAAAAATGATATTAAATATTTTTCCTATAAGTTATTTCTTATTTTTTACATTTAGTATAGTTCATCTCAATGTGTAAAGTGGTTTCCAGTGATAGCTAAATATGTGCCAAATAGATGCTAGATAGGTAAATTATTAGGCTTGATATGTTTATATATCCAAATATTTGGGTAATTTACTCTGAAAAGACATGAAAAATGTATGCTATGACCCTTTTTAAAAAAATAAAATTGGAAACTATATGTTAAAGAGCACAAGGATGGGTTTGGCCTAATTGGACAAGTTTGTGGTGATAGACTTTTCTAAGAAGTGTAAACCTTTTAGAAAAGATAGGAAGAATGACCTAAAGCCAAGAGATATTTTGATAATGACATTTAACTTTTAGGAACATACCAATAATATCATGTGTAACATTAATGACAAATGGAATGTTGAGCCTACATGAAGAATGATGAATAAGATTCAAGTATGTGATCATAAGTCAAGTAGATTAAGATTTGTTCAAATTATAGATTTTCAAGTGTTTAATACCAAATATGAATATTTACAATTTTTTTGTTATTAATTTTTAAATTTCATGACAACACCCCCAATTTCACTCTCATAGAAAATTAGAGGTGTTTTAATGATAGGGATGATAATGTTTTTACAAAATAGACACTAAATCCATAGTCGAATAGACAAGGATTGGTTTTTTTAATGTTTCACTTATTGGATGTAAAGATTTCAAGGTGAAATAAACTGTATCAAATCTTGCATTATCCTTATAGCTTCTAAATGGTGAGACATTTAGTGGTTTTTAAATTAACATTATGTATGGAAATGCATTTGAGGAGAATATATTGGTCAATCCTATTTCAAGATTTTTGAGTCAAAAAGTTGGGAGTGTTGAATCTATCTCAATAATTTATCTTTCAATAGAATAAGGTGAGAATTTTTATTTCAACCTCGGGTATGAAAATATTTTAGATTCATTGTTTCCTATTATGTTATTGTAAAATTCTCATCATCTAGAAAGAATGCTAAAAAGGGAGATAGAGTCACGGATACAACTTTCAGAATAGGGCATGGAGATTATTCTTACATGTATTAGATAAGTGATATTTTGAGATTAAAATAGGATAACATCTTTTATATCACTATTGAATTTTTCATCATGTGCATTTGGATAGAGAATAAGTTTATGAGGAATCATATAGGGAATGTTATGCATTTTAGCATTGTTGTGAAGGATCATTGTTTGAAATTCATAGATCATATCTTGGAGCTATGTCCCACACTTTAATAAAATGTTATATATTGTATTATAACCATATGGTCATAACAAGATGCTTGATGCTAGAAAAAACTACATACATATTTTCCACCTTTGGATGTATAATGGAGAATTCATAAAGGCTGATACAATCGACAAAGCACAAGTGCCTCTTACACATGAAATGGACCTCATATCAAATAAATCATAAAATATGAAAAATAAGGATTGATATAATATCATTATAGATCCTTGGATAAAATATTATTTTTCATGGAATCAAGCAATGGATACTAGTTTATAGGATTACAAGAAGCTTGCATTTGGATACTAGGTCAAGTGATTGTGATGAAGTTTCAAAATTTAGTCATTGAAAGAAAGGTAAAAGTGATTAAAGAATCATAAATAATTCAAGTCAAAGTTATTCATAATTTTTATTCAATTATATACTTGAATATTTGTTCAAATATTTCTCCAAATTTCAAGTATGTAAAGGGTGTTTAATAAATGGTAGTGCAAAGGAGAACGAAGTCTTCCTTGCTCAAAATTAAAATGATTTATGTCAAAAAGTTACTCAATAGGTTAAAAAATAATAAATAAAGAAAAAAAAATTCCTAATTGTTTTTCTTGACAAAATATGACAACCTTTCAAGCATAGGGGTTGGAATCCAACACCCTAGCAAGTAGAAAATATCTAAACAAGGTCTAATCTCCCTTGAGCTATAAATTTTGCATCCAAACTTAATTTTGGCTCTCATTTGATGCATTAAAAATATAATTTGATGAATAAATTTTTACCTTAAGTATATATGGCACAAAAAAATTATATTTAACTTATAAAATCAAGGGGGAGAATCATAGTTGTCCAAGCAAGATGGAATTTTGGATGTGTCCAAGTAGGGTCCAAGTTCCCTATATCCATAAATTTCACATCCAAACTATATTTTGGATCTCATTCAATATGTTTTAAATATAATTTGATGAAGAAAATTTTACCTAAAGGATCCATCATGCATAAACTTCATATTAAATTTCTAAAAAGGTGAGAATCATAGTTGCATAAATAGGGCAAAGTTCATAGTTTTCATGTTATGAAAAATTGTCAAGTCACTTTTTCAAGTTGTGAAAATTGGTAATTTCCCTTTTGAAATTTGTGAAAATTGTCCGTTTCAAATTTTCAAACTTTGTAAAAATACCAATGCACTTTTGTAAGTTGTGCAAATTGGTCATTTCACTTTTTCAAGTTGTCTAAATATGTCAATGCACTTTTTCAAGTTTTAAGTCATGCAAAAACACAAATGCACTTTTTCAAGTCATGTGAATTGGTCATTGTAATTTTAAAGTTTTAAGTCATTCAAAAACATTAACACACTTTTTTAATTCATGTAAATTAGCCATTACATTTTTTTAAGTTGTGCAAAAACACCAACACACTTTTACAAGTTGTGTAAATTGGTCATTACAATTTAATAAGTTGTGTAAATATGTCCACATAATTTTTCAATTTTAAAGTCATGTTAAAACACCAATGCACTTTTTCAAGTCATGAAAATTGTTTATTTCACTTTTTCAAGTTGTCCAAATTTTTCAATGCATTTTTTCAAGTTTTAAGTTGTGTGTTTTTTATAACACAATTTGCAAGCCCCTAAAACTATAAAAAAAAGTGGTTACATAGTTTAACCACCATTATAACTTATAATGGGATTTTGGATCCCATTAAAGGGGTTTTATTTTGATATTATGATAAATTTTGGCATTATGGAAGGAAGGAGATTATAAGTACAGTGCCATGAAGGTTTAATGTAGAACTAATTTATAGTATTTGTGCCATAAGTGTTTTTGAATGAATGATATGTATGAGTATGTCAATCCATTTTGATTCTCATTCTTTCATTTTTATAAAATTATATTTTTGTATAGTCAATGAATGTATAATTTTTATTGTATAAAGTTTTTTTTAATCTGTATTATGAATTCTTGTCATTGTAAAGCCTTGGTGGGATTAAAAATAGAACTTATGTTTGTTTTTAGTGGGAAATACAAGGTTATTGTATATTTTATTTATAATATTATCTAATATAATTGGTGTATGTGTTATTATGTCTAGAATATGTCTTTCCCATCCCATTTATATGATAAAGGTTTCATGTATTACCATCTCAAATTTTGGAAAGTATATATGTTTAGCTACCTAGAATTATCATTCTTCTTCTCTAGGGTTATTTTAATAACTTTGTGTTTAAATGTATATAATAATCCCATTATTCCTTCCTCATTTATGTTATAATTTCCCCTTCATTTTCCATGATTCCCTTCATTTCCCTTTCCATCACCTTTTTTTACTTTTTGGTTAAAACTATGAAACCCTTGTAGAAAATAGTTTTTCTATAAATAATTATGAATAAATATTTACTTACTTTTCCTTTTTGGTTTTCAATAAAGGTATCTCTACCTGATAATAGGAGAGTGAATTTTTTCCCACATTTTTGACTAATGAAGGAACTTTGTCCCATATTGTTGATTGAAATCCCAGATTTGTCCCCTTGTCAAAACATTTAGCCAATAACTTTTGGTAACTCTGCTAGGGATTGAGGTGCTTTATGCTTGTGATTTTTATACATTTCAAGGAAATTACCCTATAATGGAGGTTTTTGACTCTAATGATATGAATTACATAGTGCCTACATCTTTTTGATTGAATAAATGGCATGGGTTCACCCCAACACAAGTATTCCCTATGTCCCATAGGGAAAACATTTTGGACCATTAGCTTTGGTCCAGTATAATGAGTTACCTTCAGGATTAAGGAAGATATTTTTGAATTTTTATAGTGAAAATTGTCAAGATGCAGATAATCATATCTTGGCTTGCATAGTGTCTTGCAACATTTTGATAGTTATGCATGAATATGTTCACTATAATAATTTTTATCAAAAATCTCACTGGATCTATTGCAAAGTGGTTCTAGCACCTATAATATGGATGAATTATGAATTATAACTCTTTGAATAATAAGTTATTGAATAGATTCAAATAATCTATGGACATATGTGTATTATTTTCATATATCTTCCTAATCCATAAGTAAGATGATGAGCATATGAGAGAGTTTGTAACATGATTCAAAAAATTGTTGAGATTAATTATTTAGGTAGATTATCCAAGTCCCAAAAACCAAATTTGTGTCTTTATTGGTTCTATACACCCAAATATCAAATTCATCTTGATGAGAATAAGATAAATGACTTAAAATCAGTGTAATAAGAATCTATCAAAATTGAATATGACATAATTTTATCTGAAATGTTGAATAAAGAAGCTTCAAAACATGTTACAACAATATTTAATGGTGATGAAATAGTGTAACATGATATAATCAATAGCCCTCAATATTTAGAAAATAAATTTAAAATGTGAATTCTTGATCAACCATATCATAACTTTAACAAAGAAAAAGAGAAAGCACTTCCTATCACATATTATTATCTCAACTTGATAATTATGAAATAAGATGAATAGTTGGAATAAATAATGATTGATTAGAGAATAGACAAAGAATTTAGCTTCCCCCTTGGCAAAGAATAGAATTTTTATCTTATTTCACAATAATTCTCAAACCTCAAAATGTTAGGAGAAAATCAGTTATCTAAAGATTAAATGATTGAACCACAAAAAAAGAGAATCAATAATGTAGAATGTGATTTTATATATTTTAAAGGTGAAGATAGCATGGAACCAATTTTCTATAAATAATAAGATTCCTCTTGTATCAAAATGGAAGAGTTGGTAGTAAAAAGTGAATATTCTCCTTGAAGTTACTTTTCAGATCCCCTTGTAGAAGAGTTATATGAAGTATTTGAATCTAAAGCATTCAAGCCTACACATATTAAAGATTTTTTTTATGCCAAGATTGAAATAAAATAATATATGAACATGGAGAAAAATGAATGGTGCCCAATTTTCATTTCAAGCAAAATGAAAATTGTCAACACATAATAAATTGATAAAGATGATGATGATGATGAGTCATTTAATGATGAATTTATTTCTATAGTAGGAAAAAATGTGGAAAATAATATATGCACTCAATTCATTCTATAACATATCCCTATTATTATTCTAGATCAGAAAGAAACATGCATCACACTCCTCTCTTATTCAAATATTATATGTGGATAAATGCATCTAAATTTATTCAAAAAGATATTGAATATGTTTCAGACTACTTAAGAATGTTCATAGAAGATTGGAAAGTTCACAAGGATTCCATTCCAAAACCTATAGACACCATTGATCTATCTATTCTTGACTATCTCAGTATCCAATTTTTTTGTAAGTTCATTTTCTTCCCACATGCTTGGTCACCATCATTGAATGTGTTTGGACCTCATAATTCAAATTCATTATTTTAAAATGATAGGTACTTCTCCCATCTAGTTGATGTTTTTATATAGTCTTTTAATTTTCTTTTACTCCTTATAAATAGTTTTTATTTCCCTATTTTAGCTTGTTTCCTCTTCTCATTTCTATTTTGGTGTGTGTGTGTATTTTTAATAAATGAAATAGGTTATATATGCAATAAATTAGGATGGATCTATAATGTGTCCTACTTAGTGGATTACAAGATCAGAGAAGGTAATCTTAACAAAACAATTCATTACATATCTATTTGTATCGAGACATGACCAATTTTTATCTGGTAAACGTAAATAAGGGATCTCTTATCACACAACACCAAAGGAGAGGGTTCCAAATCCTATAGGCAAATGACATTATGTAATAATCTTAGTTAGGCCTACAATAAATGAAAAAATATAATCTAGTTCTCATTAAATCTTGTGGCACAAAGGGGATAATTAATAACAAATAAAATAAAAACATTCCAAGACAACTCTACTCAAGTCAATGTAAAGGTAAGCTAAGTAAGGAGTAAAACATTCATCCTACTAATTTGTGAAATATCTAGTCTTCTAAATAAAATAATAAAATTTAGGAATACTTGTCTCAAATTGAACTTGTCATGTCTAAATCTCTCCCTTGGCCAATGGTATTTTCAAGAGATTGTTATGTCTATGTAAGGATCACACTATATAAATTATCTCTATGATATAAGACTCCTAATTTGCATCTAAGACTTTCCCACAAGACAAGTTTTTACCCCTCCAATGTAAACCCTAAGAAATGATCCCTTCAATGTAGAAATAGTAGAATTATGAATTGTATCAATGCAAAAATTAATGTTCCTCTCTTTAGAAATGAAGTGAAGGGGGTATTTATATCCAAGGATTAACCCTAAACCTTCCTATGAATTTAGTTAACAAGGTCAATTGGGTCAACCTTGCTTGGCAAGAAAAAGAGTCATTAGGCCTTGAACTAGGTCAACTATAAATATAGAGTTCTATAATGTGCGTTCAATCATTAACAAAGTTGACCAGGCCAACATAGTAGAAAAATGAAGAAAATGGGTGTATGCTTAGTTAGGGGCTATTTTGGAAGGTGAATTACTTAGAGGAATGTATAAATGATTTTTAATTTCTTAGGGAGTTAGATAAAAGTAACTTGTAATGGTTTTAGATAATGGTATAGAGACTAAAAAAATTGTAAAGCATTGATGGTTTTCCCACCCATTTCTTGGTGCATCCTTTAAGGTATGCAATCAGAGAGATTGAAACTCAGCAAGTTCCTACAAGAGAGAAAGCATTGTTAAATGATAAATTTTTAAAATATTATGTATATGAATATACCCCACTCAAATATCGTCGCGTGTCACTCAATTATAACATGGGATGGTTCTTCAAGAAATAACATAGCAACACACAACACTAAGCTAATAAATTATTGTAAAAAGCATAAATTGAAATTTTGAATTTGAAAGGTATTTTTAGAATAAATTAAAACATCATATATATACCTTTACTTACCTTAATTATTGAATGATTGTCTACTATATTTTTATTTTTAATTGTGAAGGGTGCATTAATTTATTTGGACAAACCATAAGGATACAAAACTAAAAATCAAAAACAATAATAGGGAAATCAAATAAATGAACTTTACATAACTAAATAAGCCACTTGGAAAATAGGTAAGTTGGGATGACAAATGCTAAGTTAGAACCAAAATATGAAGGATAAACATGATATTAAATTGGGTAACCAAAAAATCCAAGGCTACTAAATGACTGACAAACCCAAATAAATGTACCTTAAGTAGGAAAAATAACAAACTAGGTCAAACCAAGGACACATGAAATTGAAATAGCATATCCAGCATCGATTTAAAAGAAGTAAAAAACTAGACTTAAACAAAGATGGAAAAAGAACATAAATATAATCAACATTGATGAAAGAGAAGTAACAATCCAAACTCACTCAACAATGGAAAATTAACATAAATTAAAACACACTGATGAAAGATAAATAATAATCCAAACTCACTCAACAATGGAAAAATTGAAGAGAAAAATTAAATAGAATGGTCCAAAAAAAAAGGTGACACATAAATTTATTATTTTTAAATATAACCAAGGAAAATCTAAGAATAATAAGGCAATGTTTTAAATAAGTAATGCATTGTCACTCAAAGATATAGATTTTGTTCTTGAGATGGATTAAACCGAAACAAACCTAGTATGATAATGTTTGAAAAGAGATGAAGAATAAGGAGTATAGAAGTTGTGGAAAAAGTTTATAAATAAACTTTATTATAAAGGAGAATATTAAATGGGTGGTGGGGAAATTTAGGTGGTACCAAGGTAGAAAAAAATATCAAAAACAAGACACTCAAATCAAGTTAACAAAATAAGAATACTTTTGACATTAAATACTCTAGAGAAATTAGCTAAAAAAATATAGGTTATCTATTGAATTATAAATATAATCCCATGAAGGCTATATGCATGAAAATTAAAATAGACCTACCTTCCCATAACATGTTCCCCATTCTTTAGGACCCCTTACAGAGTTGTTAATCTATTGTGATGATTGGGTACTTACATGAGAAAGTAGGTAGCACTATAGATAATTTTGAGACCTCATATCCCAGTCCATTGGCCTACCACACTCCAATGAACCTCAATTTTAGCATGGGGACAACTATGGAGTTTGATATTTGACTAGAATAGGAGGTGTGCTTGATAATCATGTCTTTTGGTGTGATTTTAAATTTTAATTTTGTATATTCCTTTTTATCATTACCTTTTATTTTAAATGATTTGGATTTTAACTTTTTATGGATTTTTCTATTCATCCATACGAATTCAGATGGGTGTTAAAAATGACTATCACTAAAAAAAATTAGACTTGATAGCCAAGAAAAATAACTTAGAGAGCATGGTGTCTAAGACACTTATGTTTGCATGTTAAATAAGAATGTTATATTAAAACCAACATTGGTGTGCTCAAATTGGAAATAAAATAGGGGGAAGATGAAAATGAACATGATATGATTAAATTACTTCAAATAACAAAAAGTATGAAATGTGAAAATGATACAATGATAGGTAAGCATGATTCTATATCATTAGTAATGTAAATGTAGGGAGACATGCAAAAATAGTTTTTTTTAAGTTTGTTACCATAAAATAAAATAATTGATTTTAAGAGTATGAAGTTACAATCCTTAAACCATTTCCTTAATGCTTTAGGGAAAACACTTAGTTAAAGATAGTTTAATAATTTTGAAAAAAAAATGAAGAAAACTTGGTCCTTTCTGAGGTCTTACACTACAACTCATAAAAGAGAAACCAAAATAGGTATAAAAATGAAGACTAAACACAATAATGTTTTACAATAAGGCATGGTCATATCCAAGGCCTTATACTACAACTCACAAAAGAGAAACCAAATAAGTGAAAATAAGTTTATAAAATGACAAATCAATGATAAAAATGAGATACCAAGATTTGACTAAGAAATAAAAGATATTTTATGAGGATGGTCAGGTCTTATCCATGGTCTTATATTACAACTCATTAAGATAAATAAGTATAGATAAACCTAAGTACCAATGATAGGAATTAAGGCTACTAAGAATAAATTAACTATACACCTTGGGTATCTTTGTATAAAACATAAAAAAATGTTAGTATTTACAATATATGAAAGTATGTGACAAACACGTAGATATTTAAGAAAACTATTTCTTTAAAAATTGTGCATTAGTGGGTCCTTTGAAAATATTTCCTTCATTAGTTTATAGGCTATAAGTATTAAGACCAAGTATGTCTTTGACAAGGTAAGGATCTCACCATTTTGGGGCATACTTTCCTTCTTTATCATGTGTATAATCTAGTTTAAGGACTAGATCATCAATATTGAAAGTATGTATTTTGACTTTTTTGTTATGTTGTTTAGTAATGTGAGCTTTGTATTGGTATTTATGTTGTAAGGAAGCCATACATCACTCATCAAGTAAATTTAAATCATGGAGATGGGATTCATGTAATTATTCATCAAGAATAATACAATGAAGAGAAATTCATAATGATGGTAGATTAACTTATAAAGGTAATACTCATTTGGAACCATATATTAATGAAGATGGCGTTGCCCCAGTGGTAATAAGTATGCTAGTGTGATAAGCCCAAAGTGCATGATAAAGTTTTAGATACCAATCAGTAAGATAATAGTATTTTGTAATATTTTTTTCAAAATTTTATTGGTGGGTTTTGCTTGGCCGTTTCATTGAGGATGATAAGGTGCTGAAAACTTGTATGTAATTTTGAATTTTCCACATAGTTGTTTCATATCTTTATTTTTTGAAATTGCCGCCATTGTTAGAAATGATGGTGTGAGTAACTACAAAATGATAAATTATTTGTTTGAGAATAAATTTGGAAATTATAATACCAATAATTTTATAAATATACATAGCTTCAACCTACTTGGTGAAATATTCGGTGTTAGTGATAAAAAATATTGACCATCTTATGATCTAGCAATTTGTTGATGAGATATAATCCCAACATAGAAAATGGCCAAGGAGATTCTAAGGTTTGGAGTTTAGTCAGAGGAGAGTGAATGAGATCATCATGAAGTTGACAAGGATTACACTTTTTAGCAATAAAATTAATGGAATCTTTTTCAAGAGTTGGCCAAAATTAACCCATGTGTAGGCATTTGCAGGTTATGGCATGATTGCTACAGTGACCTCCATAGATGTCCCCATGTGCTTGTTCAAGAAGAGTTGTAACTTATTCTATCATTACATAATGGATTAGGGTACATTTTTCATTATGATAATAGAGGATGTTGTATCAAAGTACATATTTGTATGCTTATTTTAAAAATCAAGTCTTTATGATAATCTACTTCTGGAGGGTAACTATTATGATCAATGAATTTGATGATATTTTATACCATGAGCTTTATCAAATAGTGATATATTCTATGTGATAAATTAAATAATTTTATTTATTTGGAATATAATAAGGTGGCTTCCTCATTTGGATAAGGAATTGGGAATCACAAAGAACTTGATGAACATGAAATAAAGGTGTTCATGAGGTGAAAGAATCAACTATATTATTTTGCTCTCGTCGAATTGGTTCAATGGTAAATAAAGTGAATTATTTAGCAAGTGTAGTAGTAATTTGATGGTATGTGATAATTTTTTACTTTTACATTTATATTATCCTAACTTGATAGCATATGAGTTGTGAATCACCTTAATCATGTAAATATTGGATGTCTAAATTGATTATGGCTTGCATGCCTAAAATAAGAGATTCATATTCAACCATATTATTAGTGACATTAAATATTTAAATCAAAATGTTGTAGGTATGATTTTACCATGTGGGTTTTTTAAAACACAACCTACCCCAGCTCTTTGTAGGCATTTTATGCCATAGAAGTGAAGTGTCCAAGTGTCTTCATACAAGTCAATTATAACTTCTAGTAATTCTTCAATGACTACTTTAGATTTAATAATAGTAGGTTGAGGATCAGATTCATCATGGTTATTTTATTCTAGATTAACATTAAAGTTATGTAAATAATATTTGAGTGAGATGGCTTGGTCAAGACCTTCAATAAAAATAATCTCTTCTTTAAGAAGAGTATCTTGAAGGTGATTAGTAGGTGGTAGAGAGGTAGTCACAAGTTAATCTATGATGACCTGACCTTTGACAATTTTTTGTGTAATAATTTGAAGGTGAAATTCCATCAATAATACCATCTATTTGTTGATTCTATCTCTATGTATGATAGTTTTGGAGAATAAATGATGAAGTAAATCATAATGGACTATGACATAAGTAGTTTGATAGAGCATGTAATGGTGAATCTTTTCAGATATAAAATAGATAGATAAATAATCACACTCTAATTTTGTATAAAAATTTTTATAATCAATTAATATAATAAATGGCATATTCTCTACCAATATCATCTTGTTGCATGAGCATTGTCTTAATTGATATGGGGGTGGATGACTTATATAAGATTAATGGATGATCATGTTAAGGTGGGTGAAAATTAGGAGGATGAACCAAAGATTATTTCATGTTGTCAAATGATTTTTGGCATGAATATATCCATTCTAAATCATTACCCTTTTTAAGCAAGGAATTAACAAAGTAGATATAGTAAACCATTTCTCGAATAAAGTAGTGAATTTACCCAAGTTTCCTAAGACATGTTCATATGTTTGAAATAGAATGAGGTATTGACATGTTGATAATAGCTTTGATTTTAGTTGGATCAACATTAGTGCCTTGGTGTGAGACTATAAAACCTAATAATTTACTAGAAGTAACACTAAACACACATTTGAAGGGGTTGAGTCAAACTTTTAACTTTGTGTTTAATGAATCGATCAAACATGATAGCTAAATCATGAATATGAGTATTAAAATTTTTATATTTGGAAATAATATCATCCACATATATCTTAATGATTTTATGAATAATATCATGAAAAAATGGGTCATTACACATTGATAGGTAGCTCTAATAGTTTGAGATTGAAAAGCTTTTTAACATAACAATAGGTGATCCATTATGTGGTAATTTTTATTTTATGTTGATCTTCAGGAGCTATGTGTATCCTTTTATATCCTGAGAAATTGTCCATGAGTGATAATATTTCATAACTAGTGGTATAATAAATAATGGCATGAATTTATGATAAGGGAAAATTATCTTTTGGACATGCTAAATTTAGGTTGTGAAATTTGATGCATGTGTGAATAAACAAGGTTACTTTTTTGAGAACATGGACAATGTTTCAAACCCATTCTAATTAATTTATAGCTTTAATGAATTTAGCATCTAGAAGTTTGATGGTTTCTTTATGACATAAGGTATAAATCTCAAGAGGGATTTTTTGTTACTTTTGTCATATAGGTTTGGCATCTGTGTATGTGATGATATTATGGACAACGATGTTAGGATAAATTCCAAACATGCCTTCATATGACCAAGGTAAAGTTTCATGATATTTATCAAATAAGAGACTAAAATTATTGTGTTCTTAGAGAGTCATCTCTTTAGACACTATAATAGGTCAAAGATATGTAGGTGTATCGTATTCAATGTTTGAGGTTTCTTAGATAAGCATAACATTTACATCTTGGAAATGATATAAAGTTTGAGTAAGGGAATCAATGGGACACATTTTGGGGTCCAAACTAGAAATAAAATTATTTAAACAAGGAAACTTTTGTTAAAATTTTCCAAGCTTATGATGTTAGCATGGAAGTTGAGGTTATCTAGCATGGAGGAGTTCTAGTATAGCCTAGTCATTAGGAAGTGTGGGTAAAGGTCCATAATATTTTACATCTACTTCAAGATCAATAAGTTGATTACCTTTTACTATCATATTAAAAATGTATTTATCTCATGTTAGTTCTTTTAACATATTAGGTAATTTTAGGTAAAGTAGAAGGTAGAGATTTTATGTTGGTGAGATGGGGTTGAGTGAAGTAAAAAAGATCCCTATTAATTATACTAGTTTTTTAAATAGATGGTTTTTTAGATGATGATTGAGGAAGAGTTATCTCAATCAAGTTTGTTTGTATAGATTTAGATGGTGATAGTTTAGATCAGTACAATTATTAGAAGAGGAAATATGATTTATTATTGGTAAGGTGGGTTGTGTTGAATTAGTTTTAGAGAAGGTTCAGAAGATGTCATAGCTATGACTTCTTCACTAACACATGGGGTGTTTAATAATGGTGGATTAATAGAGGGTATATAACCTTCAGGTTCTAATTTAGTATAGGATGATATTGAATCACATGGACATCACAGTTGAAGGCATGTTTTTTTGCTAGTATTTTGGTAATGTTTTACATCTAAATCTCATGATTAGACTTGGATCATGATGTAATTTTCAACATAGGTGTGATAGATAGTGCATGCACCAGTTTCCAGAGGAGATTTAGTGGTGTAAACACCTATGTTTCTAAATTTTCAAGGAGACATAGTTAAAAGATCTTGAAAAAGTTTTTCTACTCCATATTCATTACAAGTGAAATCATCATCTATGTAAGAGGCTTCATATGCATTATATAGAGGGGGAGTATCAGTAGTATCATTTATTAAAGGAATGATATGATCACATAGTAGTAAATGAGAAGGGATACATTTTACTATATAAGGATTTAATCAAGTGGTATTACAAGTATTTTGAAATTTATTTAGTTTAATATCATTTGAATCAACAAGAGTAACATGTAAATTAGAATGCATGTTAACAAATTTAGGGAGAGGTGGACTATTAATGTAGGAAATAGTAGGAATATGGTATTGGGATTATTTTTAGTGTTTGTTAGTATAATATTCCATAGATTAGGATCAGCTTCATGTTTGTAGTGTTTTCCATTGCATCTAAATTCAATACATTGACTACCTAAAAAAGCAATGGCATGCATACAATGTTTCCATGGGTAACCAAGTAGTATGTTATAAGATAAAAGAAAATCAAAAACCATAATATTAGTGTGAGTTATCTTGAGTCTAATGGTAAATGGGAACTAAATATAACCAAGTGGGTTTTTATTAGTTTTATCAAATCTTATACATGTGAGGCATGTTTGTTTGATATTTTAATTAGTGTATTTGATTTTTTGAATTAACCAAAGAGATGTGATATTGATACCTAATCATTCATCTAATAGTACTTTTCAAATGAGGGTATTGTTAATACCAATTTTGATAAAGAGAGGTGGATCAGCTACTCAAAAGATAATCTCATCACTAATCATATCTTCTTCGATAAATTGTATGGAAGGTTTTATGGATGAGGAAACTATTTTGATTATATGAACTTTTGGAAGTGGAGGATCGTTGGAAGGGACTTTTAAATTGTGGGATTATGGTTTTTTGGTGTCTTATAATTATTACATAAGTAATTTACAATGATAAGGGGAAGTTAAAACTAATTCCATAAGTGGAATTATGTAATGCATTGAGTTAAGTTCTTCCAAAAAAATTCCAATGCAATTTAGGAGATGAAGAACCTGGACAAGGTTTGTGAGAAATGACATATTTCATTGGTATAAAAGATCTAAGTTGGGATTATAGTTGTGGAAGTGGTTCATTGTTTTCTTTGAAAGATGTGGTTGTAGTAGTTATAGTATATTTAAGTAATTATTCATTAGTATAAATTTTCATAGGTTTAGTGATAGGATATTTGTGAGTAGGTTTACATCTATAGTTGACTTTAGCTACATTCACATTCTAAGATTTAGTGTAATATTGATCATAATCAACATTAATTACAAAAAATATTATCATTTGAATTTTTCATATTAAAATTAGAAGAGGATTTTTGAGGTTTTTAGGATATATATTTGTTAACCTATTTCTTTTGAGAAGCTTTAAGATAATCATGATGATGTAATTTGGTCATATCATCATGGTCAAATGTTTCACCTAACATGAAAGAAACTAAAAAAAAGTTAAGCCCATAATGTGTTTCATGAGAATGACTAAAAATAGCATGGAACCAACAAAATTTATTAGGATCATACCATGATGGGGGGGGGCACTATTGTTATAGATGAAGGGTTTGGATGGAGATAAAAACTGCTTCATTTATGTTACCATTAATAGTGAGCAGGAAGCAATTAGATTATTTATTTTGACTACTCCTATTATTGTTGGAGGAAATTGAGATTATGAATTAACACTCGTAATTGCATTATTTGAAGTTTGGAAAGAATCATTAATTGAGTTATGGTTGGCTCAATTTTTTTCATAATGAAATCTTATCTTTTAGCTTGATCAAATGATTCATTTAGAGTTTGTGGAGAAAAATTTTAAACCTTGTATTGAAAATAAGGTGTTGAAGTAGTGATAAATAATTTAAAATTTTTATCATCAGTCATGTTGTGATCTATTTTATGATCTAATGATTTCCCTATTTTGATGAAAGAATGGGTAGATTATGAGGGTAATTACCTAGCATTGATAAAATGATAAAGACAATTTTGTGGGATATCATTTTGTTGATATTCCTTAACTAAAGCATTGACCAAATCCTATAATTATGATATACAATGTTGATGGAGTTTATTATACCATTCTAAAACATATCCTACAAATGTTTTAACTAACAATTTGGTAGTAGCAAAAGTATTAGTTTAGACCCATTCCTTGTATAGATTACCAAATTATTTAAGGAAGGAGGCAGGGTCTTTAATTCCATTGTATTTAATGGTTAGATATATGTTTCTAATATTAATGGATAATATTAAAGGATCTATGTGTTCATTTTGAAGATTTTGAAGCATATTTTTATACAGAAGAGGTTGAGGAATGATATTCCCATTGGCATCCCTAAGAGGAGGAGGAATAAAATTTTAGTTATTTTGAGGCATGATAAAAAGAATTTTATTAGTCATTTTTAATATGTGATGTTGCATTTGCATCATTTAGGAATTGTTGGTTGTTTGCATAACATTCATTTTTTGAACCATTTGAGCAAAAATTTGATTGGTATCGATAGGTGTATTTTGGTTGCCAGTAATGGGGGGAGGTTGATGAGTCTAATTCCTAGTGTCAGAAGGAGGAACATCCCCAAGTTTAGGTATAGGAATGATTCTTATAGGAGGATTCCATATGGGAGTATTTGATATGATAGTATTTGTTGTTATAATGGTATAATAAGGAAGTTCAGATAGGGTGTTATCATAAAGAGTGTGAAATGGGTTAGATGCATCTAAATCATCACTTTGGGTAATTTAAACCATGTTGTAATTAATAAAGTTAGATGAAGAGTGGGAATAGTTGTCCCATGAGATGTTATCCTCTTGGGTGGCTAGGGTGGGTAAGAAATAATAACCCATGTATCTTCTAAATGGATTAAGATTATCAAAGAAGATTCTGATAGATGATTTCATGATGCTAAGTAAGGTGGAAAGGTTAAAGATAATGTTTATAATTTTTTATGAAAAATATTTTAGGAATAAAAACTAAGTTGGCCACTAATCGGACTAGATCAGCCAAATAAGTTTACTTTTGGTTAAAAATTGAGCTATGTCATCTAGGAGACACAAAGTTGAGCAGGTCGATCTAGTTGAATTTTGAATAAGGAAGATATAATAGTTTAATAATAAACTAATTATGTCATTATACATGAAGTCAAGTAGGTTGATCTAGTTAATTTATGTATAATGAAAACATAATAGTTGGTTAATGAACTAATTTGACCAAGAGATACTAAAGTGAGTTAGTTGATCTAGTTGGCTTAGTAGGCTAATAAAGAAATTTAGAATTAGATAAGGTCAATAACCTAGTAGACCTAGTTGGAAAAATTAGGAAAACAAGATAGTTTATAAACTAACTAGGTCAAAATTGTTGATCTAGTTTTCAAAGAAAGAAAATATAATTTAAAGTTAGAACACACAACAAATAACTTGTATTAATGTTAGATAATATAGTCTACAATACAACATATAATGGAAAATAGAAAGCAACAAAAATGTAATTTAGATAATAACTAATTATCTGAAAAGAAGATTAGGAAGTTTGTACTAAAAGTTGTGATTGATAGTGTAGGCTTCCAAACATACTTTCTTGTCCATTGGATAGTGTTGGCCCAATGTTTTAAAGTGTTAACTATGGAGGAAGTGTCATTCCCATAGACCATTAAACTCAGTTTCAAGAGTAAGCTAGAAGTAACTTATCAATTTTAACAACTAATCAATGTAACACATAATCAAATAAATGGTTGGATTCTTATTATTGATCTAATTTGCACCCTTTAAGGAGGTGTTTTAGGCCTCCTCACTCAGTCAACATAATGGGAGCACTCTAAGGTTGTGGGTCACCTATGGTTAGAGTAAACCTCTAAAGAAGTTAGCTTCCTTTTATGGATCACCTAGGCTAACACTAAATTACAAAACTTATAGGAAAATGGATAAATAGAACAGAATAGAATAGAATTTAAGAAAGGTGATGCACTAATGATTTATTCTCCCTATACCAACTTATAAATAGTACTAAATAATTCAAAATTTGACTAGAACTATCTTACACTTTCCTCAAAATAGGCTATTCATATATAAATATTTCATATGAAGGTCATTATTCTATCCATAAAGGATTGAAGGGAAATTAAAGGGCCTAAAATCAGACACAATTTGTTGGTTTCCACAACAACTCACTAGCCTAGACAATGTCAACATAACCTATAACCTATACAATACTCTGCCTATTGATAAAAAGGTGAAAATAAAGGACATACAAGAGGAAGAACAACTTCTATCACAAATGTGGATCAACTAAGCATCAAAATCACACAAGCATATTAGCATAAAAAGGTAAATTTCAATCTTATATTGAACAAAGGCTTGAAAATATAGCATTTGATTTAATGATTTTGGGAATATTGGGGTTTTATTCCTAATTTAGTTAAAGGGTCTAAGTCATAAAATTATTCAATAATTATACCATAATTAACCTATTTATTTGTTAATTTTGATTATTGTTTAGACTTTTTTAAAATAGCAAGTAAATAAATAGAAATCAAACTTTGCTTGAAACTATGTTGATCTAATTGAGACATTGGTTGATATTGATTGTGCAGGACTATGAGACTGCCACAAACTGAGATCTAAACTTTGTTTTTTGATTATATAGGAGGATTGAAAGTAGATAATAATGGCACTAATGTTGTAGTCCTTATCCGACATTGTTGTCCTGAGAGTTTAAGCTTTTTAGGTTTTGTTCAGTAGGTATGTGTGACACTATATTCAAATTTGTGAAGCTTCATTATTAATAGTGATCCATATAGATCTTATGTTCTTCATTTATAAGCCTTTAATATATTGAACAAAAATTTGGAAAATAGGGAAAAGAGGTTAATATGTGTAAGATGCACTAGATGTGCTTCACATCCTATGTGTGGGCATGTTGCCTACATACCAATACTCCAAAGAGGGATCAAACCATATGTAGTTGTCCCTTTGAAAGTGTTTGGTGCAATTGTGATATGATAATATAAAGAAATGCTAAACTAGGCATGCTTGAGATGACTAGGAACTGATGCAGAGATTTAGATGTGCTTAGGACTATACTAAATGGTTGTATTATGATAATAGGGAAGATTACCTAAGTCATTTCACTTGTATTCTTGTTTGTTTGATAATATTTTCCAACCTTTTCCAAATGATCTTTGAATGGGATTTTATAGGGATCTATTGGTCATGGATTGAATTTGTTCACATTAGGCTGACAAGGAGAAGGATGGGGAACCAAAATAAATTGATTGTTGGTGCTAAAATTGAGATTGGACAATAACATCAAAAGCAAACAATATTGGCACTGACACTCCTATCCTAATTAGGTGATATTATCCTAGGTAAACAGGACTTAGGGGATGGATTGGTCATGAAAAGAGGGTCTTCATTCAACTAAAATCAAGTTTAGAAGGCTATAGATGATTGGTAATTAGTGAAAACAAGCCTATGAGGGTCAAGAGAGCAAAAAATAGGGACCTATGGGTTGGGTGTCATTAGTCATGCTCAAGTTACCCATTTTTGCATTTTATATAACTACATTTTCCCCCCTTTGTTCTAGTGATGTAGCAAAGTGAAATACTAGGAGAAAGGAAAAAATAAAGTGTACCTAAACTTACTTTCAAGGGTGAAGCTCATGAATCTTGTGTGATGTTGGGTGTGCATAGAGAGATCACTCTATGAAGTATAAATCTACAAGATAAAATAAAGAGTAGATTAGTTCTCACTAGATAAGCTATATCTAAAATAAAAACATACAAATCAAGGTAAAAGAGAGGAAGAGAAAGGAATGAATACGCCTCACCAAGTATGCAAACCAATACAAAACCTATTATGATGTTAAGTGATGTTTAGTAATGTTAGATGTGTATTGTACTAAGAGTAATATCATGAATGGAACTAAGTGCTCAATTACCTAAAAAATGTCTCAATAATGCAAAGTTTGACCCTTTGGATCCATTGTCACCTACCAAGTGAAGCTAGGTGGTTATACAAGTGTTGATTGATGTTTGGATTGTGTGTTTAATCAATATGAATAGGTGGCTCAAGAATATAAAGGTTAGCTAGACCTTTGGCTCCATCATTGCCTCGTGAAGTGAAGCTATAAATTGAGATCAGTATGAAATGTATATTGTATGAGTTAGATCCTAAATCCCATGAATGTACTTTGATCTAAAAATGTTAGTGTGGATATGCAAATGTATTTTGGAAACTAGGCCACTCTTGGCCACTCTAAAAGATGGAGATTAGGCTTATATGAAATTTTATCCAAAACTAAGAATCTAACTTATGTGAATCCACTCTAGAACTCAAAAGTTAGGATTATATGAAAGACAAACCAAAATGATGGAAACCACCTATAGATGGAGTAAGGCATGCAACTACTAAGAATGCTTGGGTAATATTGAACTTAGAAAGAAAGAAAACAAATGTGTCACACACATTACCCCAAATCACTGGTGTTAGAAACATGGATTCTAATCTAAAAGTTATACCAATAATCGTATATAAAATTAGAAGTGAGATCCATCATGCCACACATGATGCCCCTATATCTAGATTCTAAGAAAAATTTGTATTGAAATTGTTGATTCTAAACTAGTCTAGTTGTGCAAATCTATAGCTAAACCTACTTTTCTACCTACTTCTAGAAAAAAAAAAAAATTGTTATTTGGATAAGAGCACTAAAAATAGATAGTAGCATCACTAGAGCTATATTCTATTCTCGGCACTATTGTCCTAGGCCAAATCTGATGACTATTATGGATTCTTGACTATCTACCTGGTTTGTTCTGAATGGTTTGATGTATTGTTGTTATTCTAAGTGTTATAAAACTAGATTTTTTAGTTGATAGGAGCTCTAATCTCTATGACAAAACCCTTATTTGTTTTCCCCTCTTCTAAGGGTAGGAATAGAGAGCATATAATGATTGCCCTTAGAATAAAAATCCTTATAAGTGTGTTATGATACAAAATATGTGATATAGCAATGATAATTGACAATATGTCTCAAGATATAACATGGTTTTTATTGAGAGATTATTAGATTAATAGGGTTATGCCTAGATATATATAACAATGTAAAAGCATGTGCAATGTATTGAACTAGAAATTAAAGTCTAGTTAGTTGTTAGTTGGAAGGATGGAGCATGATGTCCATCATGGCATTCAAGAAAGCAAGATAATTCATGATTTGTATCATGGAATTATAAACAATTGAAACAAATCAAGTAAAAATCACAAAATTAAAGAATCAAGAAGCATGCAAGGGTGGCCAAGGGGCCAAGTAAACAAGTGACATGGGCACATGTCACTCAAACTAGAAAATAAGCATACAAAACATGTTCAAATGTCACATACACATATAGTTGAAACAAGCAAGTTGGTGTGAAAGCCAAAATCACATGGAAGAGTATAGGAAAGGGACATTGGAAAATGTCCAGGGTACACACATGAATAGAAGCAAAGGACATTGGCAAATATCTTAAGGCACACATAAGACATAGAAGTAAAGGACATTAGAAAATGTCCTAAGGCATAGATAGGAGATATAAAGGAACTAGAAATGCAATCATATCAAGCTAATTATAAGTAAGAAAAGAAAGCATATAAGAAAATATAATTATAAAATCATCTAACTAATCAAATCAAGAAGTGAATGTATGCAAGACATGTTAGTACAAGACTAGGTATATATAAAGAAATACATAAGTGCTAAAAACTAGTGAGTGTCGATAGAGTAATTTATGTAAGCTAGTAAATAATGTACATCAACATGATAACTAAAGTGTGTGGTGTAGGAATGACATAACCTGTATGGTGTAGTCATATATAATATGCCCCCATTGGGTATGTATATTGATGTATGTCTCAATGTAGAAGTAGGATGCCCCCTCAATGGGTAGAGTGAAGCAATCAAAGAGCTAGATGTCATTGCACACACTCAAAGTAAGATCAAGTGAAGCATGGTAATGTAGATAAATTGATAAATAGTAAGCATAGAATATAAAATGTAAGTCTAGCATAGTAGTAGCAATGTAAAGCATGGATGATGTATACAATTGAAATGTTTTTTGTGTTTTTGAACTATTGAATGTTTTTGTATTTTGAAATATTGTATTATTTTTGGTATTTTTGAGAATATTTTAGATATTTACAATCAATCATAGGTAAATTATGTGTAATCAAGTAAAGGAGACTATGTATAGGTTAAATAAAGAAACTATGTAAAAGTGTATGTAGAATATGCACATAATGATAGAACAGACTAGGTTGGAGGGGGTAAAGGGCCTAAGGATGGATCTTGGTGGGGATGGATCTAGAGGAAGGAATCATGGAAATCATAAAATTCCTTGAAATCATCATCATAAGTATCATCATATGCTACTAATGTCATGTACATGGTGTCATCCTGTCGAAAGTGAGTTAAAGGTGGTTCTAGTGGTGGAGATGTGGAGTCTCCTCTGGGATGTTTGACTCTAGTAGTTGATTGATTTAGTGGAAGTGGTGGAGATAATACTAGTGGTGTTATAATCTAATTAATACCCTAAACCTATATTTTATCCAATCTCTTATGTAAAGCTATAAATGAGTTTATATCATAGCCTATGATCCTTTGAAAAATATAAAATAGATGACCATTTTATTGTGATAATATGCTAATAGATCTATGTCATATTGTAGGTAGTGTGATTAATCCATGATCAAGTAACATATTTAGTATAATCTATGGTTGTTGTTGTGTGTTTCCTACTTAAATCTTAATGACTAGCTCTATATTCGTAAAGGTAATCATGTGAACTATATGTGCCAAGTGATTTATCTATGTGCATGAATATGGAGTATATTCTGAGAGTATAGTGCAAGATGCTAAGAGTGATGTAGGATGTCTAATGAGAGCTCTGGAGTCATCTCAATACTCTCCTGGGCCTACTAGTGTAAATTTCAATCCACACAAATAGTAATCTCTGAGTGTACGTGTTGTATCATCATCTAAATAAGCTTGGGAATTTGTATTGACATTATGCACATATGGTAACTCTAAATTTACCACAAGGGGTAATTGTGATATGGGAGTCTCACTAATTGTATTAGTAGAAGACAATGGTGTTGTGAGAGTGTTTGTAACTAATGGAGTGATCGTATCTATAGAATCAATTGGTATTACTAGAAATACTATCAATGAATGCATAAATTTAATAAGTGTAGGACTGATGACTGATGGAGTAGTTAGAATGGTTAAAGTGGCTATGACTGGCTAAATATTAGGAGCTGAGGGCACAATTATAAGTGGAAGAGTGAAATAATTTCTAGTCTCTCTAATATCATATGTATGTATCTGATCAAGGGAAATGAGATGAGGTGGTCACTAAACTATGAGATGAGGTGTCCCATCTGGAAAAATAATCAAAGATGACTCTATAGTTTGATAATATGTAAATGGTTGGTTATCTATTGGACATGTGTATAGGTATCCTTCATGGAATAACTTAACACATCAATGAAGAGTAGAAGGAACTACCCCCATAACATGTATCCAGGGTCATCTGAGTAAAAGATTATAATGATTAAGACCTAGCATGACCTCAAACTATGTAGAAAGAGTTTTGGGTCCTATCATGACATCCAAAGTAATAGTGCCCAATGTCTATCATGGTATATCATCAAACCCTCTAATGTTATTATATTATTTTTGCATGGATGTCATATATATGCCCATGGTCTATAATAATTTAATATTGTATATATTAAGTTTAGAACCAATATCAACTAGAACTCTCTTAACTATGCTTGTTTTAACTTGAGCTTGTATGAATAGTGGTAAATTTTGATCAATAATTGTCTGAGATAGCATGTCATCATTATTAAAATTAATAGCATCTTTGATATATTTTAGATTTTTGACCACTGATGCAAAATAAAAAGTTTCTAAATCAATGGGCATAAAGTTATGGGTGAGTACCTGATAAAGAATGTCCTTGAACACATTAGCTTTTTGAAGTAATTCTAGCATGGAAATTTTAGCTAGATTATTTCTCAATTGATCAACAATATCATATGCCTTATGCATATCTACCTTTGTGGGTGGGTTAGGCCTAGGACTAGAAGGAATGGGAGGATGGTGGGGATCCTGACTAGTTGGGGGAGGTATGGTAGCATGTTGAGTAACAACTCTAACCACATTATCTACTATCTGTATATGACTAGTAGTGGTTATGGGAGGAGAGCAAATATAATTGATAGGTCAAGGTGGTAAAGGGATAAAGGTTGTCAACTGGGCTCTCTAGTGATGGGTAGTGACTTGGGGAAGGGTACAATAGACCATGCAACATGACTCAGCATGGGATAGAGGCTCCGAGGGAGGTGATGCAAAAGATATCTTAGCATGTTGTTTAATAATAAATTTCTTAACATCATCCCATATTATGAAAAATAAGCATTAAATGCAAAGAATGAATATTTGTACTAACATATGATAAACTTCATCATTCATATACATGATAAGACTAATGATTGTTTCTTTATTTTTTGCAAGAAAGGTGAAAAAAAATTAAAATAAGTGAGATCCATTTTATGCAATTTGGTTAAAGATGTAAGGTAATATCTCACAAGAAATAGGACCTAGTATATATAGCTAGGGTTCAAAATATGTTGATTTTGTAAAATATTATGAAATTTTGAAAATGAAATTTGATTTTTGATTTAAATATTCAAGTAAAAATTTAGAAAATTATTGGAAAATGCTTGAGTGAATAGGACCTAATATGTGTAACTAGGGTTTTGAGAAAAATAATTTTTTTGAAATTACTATTTAATTTTTAATTTTGAATGAATTTTTTGATTTTAATATGCTAATAAAAATTCTAAAATTTATTGTAAAATTACTATAAAAATACTAGGACATAGTATGGGAAACTAGGGTTTGAAAGAAAATTATTTTAAATTTTATGACTAAATTTTAAAATTTTAAATGAATTTTTTATTTAAATATTCAATTAAAATTTTATAAATTTATAGGAAAAATTAGTAGTAATATTACCCTATGGTATCTAGGGTTTTTGTGTGTAAACAAAGTAAGTCAAGTTCACCAAATGATTTAACAATTTTGGGAATATTAGGGTTTTATTCATAATTTATTTAAAGGGTTTGAGTAGTAAAATTATTCAATAATTATGACATAATTAACCTACTAGGACTTTTTTAAAATAGCAAGTAAATAGAGAGAAATTAAACTTATCTTGAAACTATGTTGATCTGGCTGAGATAAAGGTGGATATTAACTATGCAGGACTATGAGACTATCACAAACTAAGATTTGAACTTCATTTTTTAATTAGATAGGAGCATCGAAAGTGGATAGGAGTGGAACTAGCTCTATAGTCTTTATTTGGTGTTATTGTCTTGAGAGTCTGAGCTTTCTAGGTTTTATTTGACAAGTTTATGTGACATTGTCTCTAAATTTTTAAAGCTTCATTGTCAACAGTTATCCTTGTAGAGTTGATTTTATTTGTATTTAATCCTTCAATATGCTTGAACAAAAATTTGGAAAATAGGGAAAAGGGGTTAGTGTGTGTAAGATGCACTGGATGTGTTTCACACCCCATGTGTGGGCACGCTACCTATATACCAATAATCCATAGAGGGATCAAGACATATGTTGTTTTCCCTTTGAAAGTGCTTGGTGAAATTGTGATATGATAATGCAAGGAAATGCTAAACTAGCTATGCTTGAGATGACCAAGGATTGATGCAAATATTTAGATGTGTTTAGGATTGTACTGGATGGTTGTATGTAAAGAATAGGGAAGATTTCTTGAGCAGTTTCACTTGTATTCTTTCTTGCTTGATAATATTTTCTAACCCTTTCCAAATGATCTTTGAATGGCCTCTTATATGGATATATTGCTCATAGATTGAATTTTCTCATGTTAGGCTGATAAGGAGAAGGATGGGGAACCAAAATAAATTGACCACTAGGGCTAAAAATGAGCTTGTACAATAGTGCTAAAAGTGGACACCAGTGGCACCATCACTCACATCCTAGTTTTTCACTATTGTCTTAGGTAGATGAGACCTAGGGGGGTGTATTGGTCATGAAAAGAGGGTCTTGGCTCAGCTAGGATCAAGTTTGGAAGGCTGTAAATGATTAGGAATCAATGAAAACAAGCCTATGAGGATCATGAGATCAAAAAAGAGGGACCTATGGGTTGGGTGTCATTATTCATGCTCAAGTTACCAATTTTTGCATTTTATATGACTATAGCATTACAAAAAGGTAGAGTCTAATCATACCCAAAATAGGGATCCTAGATGAAGCAAATTTTGTATCATTTTTATGCTAAAAGAGAGCCTTATTTTTTAATGGCCCTTTTGCCTACTTAAATAGGGTAAATATCTAGAGCTTAGGGTCTGACTCAATCCTTCCCATTAATGGGGTAGTTAAATTTTAAATCATGACTAGAAGAGGTGGCTTCAAAGAGTGAGAAAATCCTCTTGATAATGCCAAGCCATGCTTGTGAAACTTCCTACCATGTATCCTTAGCCAGTAACTTCTCTTTTCTCTACTCTAGCTTCCATGATTACTTAAGGCTAGATTCCATCACCATTTCCTCCACTCTACCAGTTGGATTCAATTTGTGTCATGATTCACAAAATTGGTCCACTCTAACATTGATTCTATGAATCAATATAGTTAAAAATTTCAATCATGTCCTCTTGATAGTTTTCTTATGGTTTTGATGGCCATAAGGGCCATAAAATTTGATTTAGTGCCTTGTTAGTTGCACAACCACTATATCTTTCATTTAAATAGGGTATTTTCCATGTAGTTTCCCCTCACTATTTCATTATTAGCCTTCATTATGCAATTGACTTTGCTTTTATGGGCCCCAATTTTCCATTCCCTAGCTATGTGGCCTCTTTCACTCTTCCACTACAGTAACACCTTGTTCTACTTTCATTGGCCACCGTAGGGCTATGGAACAATGATATTGTGCCACACAACATCATCTTGATAACCCATTTACCTAGGGAGTTTAAATAGTATGATTATATCCAAGGAGTTATGTTACTAGGATTGTGCCATGTGGCATTATCCCACTATTTTTTCTTACTCATAGGATTCTACACTTGTATAGCTGGTCTCAGGGATCTGTTTGAAGAAAAGCTTTCATTTTCTTCTCAACACTTAAAAAAACAAATAAGTCTTTTTCCTCTGATCAAAGATTTAATAGTTTATGTGTTCTATTTAGCTACCACTTGTCACCTTCTCATTCACCAAGGGGCCTTGATTCTTGAACTTTACAAATGGATTCAAGATGTTAGGTTACTAGTATTGTGCCATGTGGCATCATCCTGCTAGCTCATTGCTCTATCATATTTTTTTAGTTTCACAGACTTTTTTGGGGCTCCAAGTCACTAGGATTTCACCACATGGTGTTATCCCTCTAACCCACTTAATTTGACACTTTTCTAATATCATTTTCCCTGGTAAAATTTTGAATAATTGACTAAGTTTCAAATAATTTCTTTTTAATAGGCTTGGGGATATAAAATGTTGACACGTGTCTTTGAAAGGCTTTCAAAGATGAATAAATGACTAAGTCTGAAAACACTTTGCCTTCACAATTTTGTTTGGACTTGTGTTTAGACTTATTTGCAACATCTTCCAAACATTTCCTCCAAGCATTTTCTCAAAAGACCTAGACATATAAACTCTTCACATATTCCCTTGGAGCCTTTTTGTGCAAACTTTTGTCAAAATAATTGTTTTGAGGACCTGAGCCTTTATAACTTTTGTCCAAAAAAAGTTCCAACTTTCTCAACACAATTTTTCTAAAGATTATGAATTTAGACAAATTCTTTAAGGCATTTGGTCTTTAGCATTTTTTTAAGAATTGAAGTTCAGACTCCTCTTTGAAAAATTTCATCTAAGGACTAAACTCTTTGAAAATATGTTAAGTCTAAAGGCTTAGCCATTTTTCCTAAACTTGGCTAGAATCAGAAGGACCTTCCCTATTAAACTCAAATCTTTGAACTGAAAGTTACTCCTCCATAGTGACAAAAAATGGTAAAACTTTTTGGTGACTTCTATGGGGATGCTTGCCTAATAAGTAGGAATCTATTATCCTTTAAGAAATCCATTGGGCATGGAGTCATAAAGGTTTTTAAAACTCTTCATTCTATAAACACAACCCTATTGTAACTTGATCAACCTAAATGCTAGGCAATTGAGAATATATTTTACCAACTCCATGAAGATTCAGCATCCTAGACTTGTACCACCTTTGAATGGACTAAAAACACATCTAATAAAACAAAAAATAAAAACAAAACAAACAAACCATGCCAAAGGACAAGAGGAAAGTAGAACAACTAAATAATGTTTAGTAGCACTTAGAGGAAATAATAAAACTAAACTACTATGTACAATGATTCTAAAACCCTAAAGAATAATGTTTTGAATGAATCCCTTTAACTAGGATTTGAATATCTTACCCACTGAACTTGTAGAGCTAAAAGGCATTGGTTGGTTTATATCTGGTTATGGCATAAGGGTCATTCCATAAGGCATCAAACTTGGTATACTTTCATGCCTTTGTTCTATATGCATCTCACTTGATCACTAAATCTACTTCATGGAAACTTATGTCAATGGATTTATTATCAAAGGTCCTCTTAGTTTGGGTTTTTTGAAGCTCCATGGTGTGCATAACTTATGATATAGTTTCTTTGAGATTCATTAGCTTAGCTAGTCTCACTGTGAGGGGCTCACTCTTGAGTAGTTCTAATTAATGGGCAAGTTCTAGTGAACGAAACTCAAGGTACGTAGTAAACTTGGCTTCCCTCCCATAGACCAACATGAAGGTTTAATTCCATAATGCTCTCTTGGGAATGATTTTATTGGCCCAAAGTTTTATCTTGAGTTTTATGTACCATAATCACTAATTGTGCTCCATGGATCTTATTTGATAATATGAATCAAATTTATGTTCAATGACTCAACTAAATCATTACCCTTATGGTAATAGTTTGATGAGGTGCTTACATTAATGTTGTGCTAGATTTCCCACTCACTAATCTTGGTTTCAAGGAAGACCAATGCATTATCAGAGACAATGGTGGCTAAAACACCAAATCTCATTATAATTTTATCATAAAAGTCTAGAATTAATGCCTCATTGTCCTCTTTAAGCACTACTACCTCTATACACCTTGTGAAATAATATGTGTCCATGAGGATCCACTTATGTCATGCACTTTAATATGGATTTATCATCTCAATGAAGTATACACCCCACTATGCAAAGGGTTGATCAGCTTATGTTGGGCATAGTGGTAAGGGAACTAACCTTTACTTACCTACAGACAAGGCACATTTTTTATAATTATTAACCCATGCATACACATCTTTTCTAACCCTCATCATCTTCATGACTTTAGGCCTTGGATCCAAAGTGTCCACCAGATGGTCCACCATGAAATTACTCTAGAACCCTATCAATCTAGCTTATCTCAATACATCTCAAAAGAATACCATTTACATCTTTCCTAAATAAGACACCATATATCATAACATAAGATATTTTCTATCATCTAAAATACCTTATTTTGGCCTTATTCAATTCTTGAGGTCATAAACTAGTCTGAAGGAAATTGAGCATATATTGGGTCTAATTAGTGGGCATGAAGGTATATCTAGATGTTGTCCATCTTGGATCACTAAGATAAAATTATTATCATTTTGTAAATATGAATCCAACTATTCACACAAACCTCTACCTCTTACCAACTTTTTGACTTTAATGTCCACATCATACTCCATCACCTTTGTAATCTACCCTACTCTCTTCTCATTTAAATATTTTCTTAGGGGAAACTCTTTGACACTTGGGTGAGAAATAAGTAAATGCACCTTATTTTTAGATATAAAGTGTCTAAACTTCTTTAAAATTATTATAAAAAAACACTTATTTTTTGGCAAAGGAATACTTAACCTCATAACCTTTTAATCCCTAGCTAAATAAAGTTATTGGTTGCTCCATCTCTTCATCATTTTTATGCACTAGCATAACTAAAATAATGACCATACCTCTAAAGGTATAAAGATTAAAGTCTTTGGATAAATATGGATTTATAAGGGTATGATCATATATTATGTCTTGCTTAGTTTCTTTGAATCTATCTTTCCTTTCCTTGGACCAGTGGAAGATCTAGTTATTATTCAACACAGCAATTAAAGGATTTTCAAGGTTGGCAAAATAAAAAACAAGCCTTCTTACAAAATTGATCCTTCCTAAGAAGCTTTTCAGACCTTTCTTTTGATTAGGTAGGGACAATGCTATAATAATGATTACCCTTTCAAGATCAATTTAAATCCCTTCCTTGGAGGTAATGTGACATAGAATCTTGCCTTCATGGAATAAAAAAATACACTTCTTGGGGTTGAGTGAGACCCCAAACTTCCTACATCTCTTAAAGACTTATTTGAGATGAGTCAAATGATCATTAACATGTTTAGAATATACTTTAATATCATCAAGATATATACATACAATGTCATTGATTAGTTCTTATAATTCCATGTTGATGGCTCTTTGAAAATTTGCCCCTACATTAGATAAAGCAAATAGCATTTTTCTATAGGCATAAGTTCCCCATTTAGCGGTGAATATTATTTTAAATTGATCTTCCTCCTTCACTAGAATATGATTATATCTAGAATAACCATCTAAGATGGAAAAGTGTTCTACACCTATCACCATTTATAAGATCTGCTCCATGAAAGGCAGTGGGTAGTGATCCTTCAATGAAGCTTGATATAGGTCCCTAAAATCAACACATAACCTTATTTATCCATTATTTTTTCTAATAGGGACCAATTTTTCAACCTAATATGAATTCTTAATTGGGAATATGATCCTATCCTCTATCAAATTGGTCAACTCTTTCCTCATTAGAGGCTCTATCGTAGGGTTTATGGGCCTCTATTTATGCCTAACTGGTTTGGCATTAGAAATCAACTCTATAGTGTGTTGTGTCAAACTAGGGTCAAACCCTTTGAGATCATTGTATTCCCATGTGAATATATACTCACACTATTGGTAAAGTTTAACAAATGCATGTTTTTCCTCTTCATTACATACCTTACCAAGGTGGAGGAGTCTAGTCTTAAAGATGTCAACTCTCTCACAATTTTCTTTCTTTATCTTCATGTTCATTTTCTCTCCTATGGCATGATCATTAACACTAAAAAAAATTTCAAGTATGATCATCCCTTTGGAACTCATAGAAAAATTAACCTCTTCTTGAAAGAAAAGAACAATCTATTAATCATTTTCAAACACCTACTAATTGGTAGTGTTATCAGGTATGGAAGGTCTCAAAACCACTTTGATATTTTGTTATATATTATAACTTTTGATGTCATATAGAATGTCAAACTAAGCACCAATAGCACCCAGTCTATTAGCTTATTTATTCATTTTTCTTGGGATGGATTGGATGTTGAATGCTTCAAATTCCTCTATGAGGTCCAAAACTCTATGTTTATAGGACTTTAATAACATAATTTTTATTACATTCGTCCCTCTTACATGGTTCACAACCAATTCATTATCTGGAAATTCTTGGAGATGTTTAATTCCTCTCTTCTTGGCCTATTAGAGACCATGGGTAAGAGATTAAAACTCAAGAAAAAATTTTGTTACATTTAAACTAAAATCTTAGATCAGAATAATACTTTGCCTTTAAGGTAAACACCAACATAACACCTCCTTTAACTCCATGTCTACTTTTGGACCTGTCAAAGTGCATCTATCATACTCCATCATCATGTTCATCAGTCTTCACAAGATTTGGAATGAAGGAGTCTTCTTCATGCAAGAAATTGTTACCCAAACTATCCTCTTTAATGAGCCTATAAGGGTCAAAACCATGATGGTCAATCCCCCATTCATCAGGTAGAAAATTAGGTGTGCCTTCAAGAGGTATACTTGGATCTTGTTAAATAGGGAGGTCTTCCTAGTCAAAAATGGTACAATTAACATTTGTGGCATTTGTCATATAGGGTTTAATATGGTTATTAGCAATTGGCTCAAACCTAATGATGACTCTAGTGCCATACTTGATTCTAAATATCATGTGAAACCAATCAAATGATAGATATACTCTAATATTGGTAGTAAAGTCCCTAAAAATACAAAAGGCAAAGTATGGAGGGATATCAATTATGAATACATATTGGGGAATGGAAAATTTAGGACAAGCATGCAAGTTGAGGGAAAAACTCTTTATGACACCAAGGGTCTTAATGTCTGTTCCATCTAATTTAACTACTCTTTTAGATAGTGGCTCTTATTGAAAACCCAATTGGCCTTTTATTTGTTTTGGCATCATCGAGCTACTAGCCCCTAAATCTATCATGTAATTATGCTCTAAATGACTACCAATGATCAAAGAAACATAGAATGATGGAGACTCAAAACCTTTGTTTAGATGACCTTCCTTTCACTAAGGGGTATTTATGACAACTACCTTTAGTCATTCCTTTTATGATTCCTCTAAAATATTAAGTTTAGACAAAGTTGCTTGTAACAAGTCCTTTTATCCTAGAATGGAAAAGGATTCCAACATGGGTATATTCACATTCATTTTATTCATATGTTCAAGAATATTAAATGTAGAAGTACCAAATTTTTGTTGTAATTTGGTAGTAGCAGTACCTTCTTACACTTGTGCTGATTGAAGATGGTTTGTGGGTTATTCTCAACTTACTAGAGTATGATTATTCTAAATTTATTACACTTTTGGAGCTAAATTAGGATTACCAGCCTCATGTAATACTAGAGAAATTAATGTGGGACACTTACCATCTTTTGGCTTAATCTCCACAACCCTTTTCTTGGACCTAGTATTGAATATCACACCTGAAGAAGAAGCATGGTCCTAACATTGAAAATAATTTACTTGATAATACTCATTCCTTTTCCAATTTATAAGTGTATCATCACTTTACACTAGATATTAGTAAGCTTTTAGTTTTGATGGTGCTTCAACTTGTGTCTCTTATGGTAGTGTTATGGTTTGCACCATCAATGTTTGGTTGAGGACACCATTATGATAGGTGGTTTGGTAGTGGTGTAGATTACAAGGGAAGCACCATTTATAATCTTATACTAGATTATTTTGGATAGGTACTAAGGTCTTATATGTGTTGGAAACATTGGGATTATAGGCTTGATAAGGATATATAGGAGTAATTTGGCCTTGGCCTTGAATATTTACATGATATTATATCCTACTATCTTGATAAGGTCATTGATATGGAGGTCAATTATTTTGGTAAGGTTAGTAAGATACTTGATATGGCCTATAATTATGAGCCTACTATTTTTAAAGAGTAACACTCTTATTTATAAAATTTTGGAGAAGGATTTTAACCTCTTACAAATAATTTGATGGGCTAGAAGTAGATTTATCTTGGCTTGGTGGTTGGCTAGTTAACACTATAATATGTGATAATGTAGGTATTTAAGGTAAAAAATGGGTTGTATTTCTAGTAAAAAGGGCATTGGAGACATTGATGTAATTTTCCTAGCATGAATAAGACTATTCTCAACCATAATGGATACCTTATAAGCATCTGATAATGTTCTAACACTCATTGATTGGATCACCATAGAGACATAACTATTCAAAGCCCTAAGATAATAAATAAAAATATATTTGATTATATGCATTACTAATAGTGGGATCCTATCACATGTCCTCTAAAATATGAGATTGAAATTAGCCATGTACTCATGTGGTGTTTTCTTAATAGTAGTCAGTTATTCAACCAGAGATAAATGGTTTGACTTGTCTTCTAATTGTTTGCATGGAGTTTCTCCTAGTCCATCCCATGATTCAATCAAGTTAGGAATCAAGATAATATACCATTAGATATCCTTCCCTTTGAATAAGGATGTTAAAATATTAATACAAATGTTCTCCTTAGTAACATGGTGTACTAAATAGATATTAGTAATATCTTTAATGTGTTATACCAGTGTGGTAATATCCCCTCCAGTAAAATAAAAAATACTCTTGAGGGACAAAATAGGTATATCATCATATTGGGAAAGGTTTAGGGGGTTTACTCCATTAGAAATAACAAAGGCTAGATTTTTAGGGATAGATATGTAAAGGAATGGAATAAATCCTACTCTTAGTTGGGGGAACCTACTAAAAGGGGGTATAGATTGAGCTCTTAAAGAAGGCTATATAGGGTCTTTAGATCTTATTATAGGAGATAAGTATCTTTTATTTACTCTTCTTCTAGATGGAGGTGTAGTCATCTCAAAAAATTGGAAACTCTTTCTTTAATAAGCTCTTGTTGCTTTTGGCATGAAACTATTTTAAGACTAGTCTGTTGGGGAAATAGAGAGTTTGGAGTTACCAGGTGCTCATTTAATGTATTTAACCTTGAATTTTTCTAATATTAGCACCAAATTATTATTTGAAACCTTATAACTCAATATATTTAATCAAAGGTCCCACTGGTTGTGCCAAAAATTATTATCAATCTAAGTTACACCCTTTGAGGAGGTGTTTTAAGCCTCCTCACTAAGTCGACATAATGGGAACACTCTAAGGTTGTGGGTTGCCTGTGGTTGGAGTGAATATCTGAAGAAAGACATATTCTTATAATGGATCACCTAGGCTAATTCTAAACTGTTATACTTGAATTACAAGGGAGAAAGAGAACAAAATAGAACTTAAGAAAGGTGATGCACCAATGATTTATGATCCCTACACTAGATTTTTAATAGCACTAAATGACTCAAAAATTGATTGGAACTTTCTTAAACTCTCCTCAAAATAGGATATTCATATATCAATATTTCATATGAAGGTCATGATTATATCCATATGGGATTGAAGGGACAACTAAATGGCCTCAAATCAGACATAATCAGTTGGTTTCCATAACTCACTATCCTAGACAATCTCAACACAACATACAACCTATATAAAACTCAACCTATTGATAACAAGGTGAAAAAAAAGGACATACAAGAGGAAGAACAACTTATATCCCAAATTTAGATCAATTATGCATCAAAATCACACAAGCATATTAGCATAAGGAAGGTAAATTTTAATCTTATATTTATCAAATGGCTTAAAATGCTATCATTTTAGAAAGTTAAAGTCCAGTTATACCTAAAATATGGATCCTAGATGGAGCAATTTCTATAGTGTTTATGTGCTAAAAGAGAGTATTCTTTTTTAATGGCCCTTTTGTCTACTTAAATAGGCTAAATATTTATAATTTAGAGTCTGACTCGGTCCTTCCCATTAACAAGCTAGTTACAATTCAAATCATGACTAGAGCAGTTGGCTTCAAAGAGTGGGAGAATCCTTTCGATAATGTCAAGCCACACTTGTGTAACTACCTACCACATCCCCTTAGCTAATAAATTATCTTTTTTATGTTCTTTTTTCTATGATGACTTAGGGATAGATTTCATCACCCTCTCCCCCACTCTACCAATTGGAGTTGAGTTGTGACATGATTCACAAAATTAGGCCAATCTAAGATTGATTCTAAAAATTAGTATAGTTACACAGTTTACTCATGGCCTCTTGACTATTTTCTAATATTTTTGATGGCTAAAAAGGCCATCAAATTTGAGATAGTGCCTTGTTAGCTATGTAGCTAGTGTACCTTTCACTCAAACAGGGTATTTTCCACATAGTTTCCCCTCTCTCTTTCATATTAGCCTTTGTTATGCAATCAAATTTGCTTTTATAGGCCCCAATTTTCCATTTATAGCTACATAGCCTCTTTCACTTTTTTTTGCACTGACGCCCTACTCTACTTACATTGGCCACCAAAGGGTTGTATAATAGTGATATTGTGCCATGTGGCATCATCTTTCTAAATCATTTACTCATGGTATTTTAAATATTATGATCATATTTGGGGGCCAAGTTTTTAGGATTATGCCATGTGGCATCATCCCACTATTCTTCTTACTCAGAGGATTTTATAATTGTACAGATAGTGTCAAGGCTCCATTTGAATAAAAGCTTATGTTTTCTTCTCAACACTTATAAACTTTTCTAAGTCTATTTCCTTTGGCTAAAGATTTAATAGTTTCTATGTTCTATTTGATTTCCACTTGTCACCTTCTAGCTCACCTAGGGGGCTTACTACTTAAACGTGGTAAATGGCTTCAAGTTGTTAGGATTGTGCCATGTGGCATCATCCCACTAGCCTGCTACTATGATATATTATTATATCTATATAAAGTATCTTGAGGCTCTAGGTCACTGAGATTTCACCACATTGTGTCATCCCATTAATCACTTACTTTGGCACTTTCTTGATATCATTTTCCCTTAGGAAACTTTTGAAGAATTGACTAAGTCTAAAAGACATTTTTTAATAGGCTTGGGATTGTAGAATGTTGACACATGGCTCTAAGAGGATTTTGAAGATGAATAAATGACTAAGTCTAAAAATACTTTGCATTTATAATTTTATATTTGGACTTGTGTTTATACTTCTTTGTAACTTCCTCCAAACATATTCTCTATGCATTTTCTCTGAAGACTTGGACTTAGAAACTCTTTATAGATTCCCTTAGAGCCTTTTTGTGCAAAATTTTATCAGAATAATTATTCTGAGGACCTAATCCTTCATAACTTTTATTTGAACAAAAGTTTTGACTTTTTTAACACAATTTTTTTGAAGAGTATAAACTTGGACAAATTATTACGAAGGCATTTTTTCTTCAGCATTTTTATTTAAAACTAAAGTTTAGACTCCTCTTTTTAATATTTTATTTGAAGACTGAAATATTTGAAAATATGCTAAGTCTAAATGCTTATCTATTTTCCCTAAACTCAACTGAAATTTCAAGGACCTTCCCTATTAAATTCAAAGCTTTGAACTAAAATTTGCTCTTCCATGGTGACAAAAAATTGTCAACAATTCCTAAATTTAAATACAAATGGAAATCCTATAATTTTTTAAAATACCATGAGGTACGTTTAAACTAAATACCATATTTAGCTATATAATATGGCTATTAGTATTGTGGCAATCCCCTCATGCTATGATATCTGTAAATGATAGACAAGGAACATAAACAAAATATTACATAACCCTTCATGATAGTAGCTAATTATTTTTAAAACTATTATTACACTATTTCTAGAGAAAGCTAAGTAAAAGAAAAAAAAAATTGTCAAAAACCAAGATTGCAATTTTTGAAAGAAAATAAGCAAGCAAATGACTAGAAAATCAAAGTGATTGTAATTACTATGAGATAGAAGTTAATTTCATTTGCCTATGTTATAAAATTAAAACATAGAAAACAAAATGGATTAGGCCAATCTAGTTGGGAAAATAGGACAAAATAAAGTCAAGTTGATCGACTCTATCTATTGTAAATTAGTCCATAATAAATAAAGTCAACCCTGTCAACTTATTTTGATGGTAAAAAAATAGGCAAAAAACTAGATCAAGCTAGTTGATCTAGTTGATTATGTGGGTATTAATTTATAAAACTTAAAAACTAAGAAAAATAGTATATAATTTGAATTTTAGCTAAGAATCGGTGAATGAAATTTTCTTAAAATTTGAAAAAATGAAAATATTAGGTTATTTTGAATGAACCTGGAAGATAGAATAAGATCAACCATGTTATTAGGCATAGAAGACAAAAACAATGATTGGATAGATCAATTCAATCTATTTGACTAAGATTTAAAATCCTATGCATAAAAAATAGAACTAGATCGATGTGTTTGATGCATTTGAAAAATCTCTGCAACATATATAAAAACTTGTACATAAAAAATAGAACTAGGTTGACATGCTTCACCTAGTTGAAAACTTCACATAAAATATATAAATGGATTAATAAGCTTTATCCAATTAACTATAAATGAAAATTAAAAATTATAAGGGTTAGATCCATGTCAGGTTCACCATAATATATTCAATGAATTAGGATAGATTTGTAACTTGTCCTACTTAGTGGATTTTAAGATCGGATAAGGTAATCTTACCAAAACAATTAATTACATAGCTATTTATATCAAGACATGACCAATTTGGATATGTTAAACCTAATTAAGGGATGTCTTATCACATAACATCAAAGGAGAGGGATCTAAAGCCTCTAGTTGAGTGATAATATGATATAACAATAGTTAGTCATACAATACATAAAATAAATCTAATCTAGTTCTCATTACATCTTGTGGTACAAAGGGAGAAGTTAATAATAAATAAAATAAAAAATGCAAAGATAACTCTACTCAAGCCAATGTAGAGTTAATCTAAGCAAGGATTAAAACATTCATCCTACTACTTTGTGTAATATATAATCTACTAAATGAACGAGTAAAAGTTAGGAATACTTACCTTGAATTGAAATTGTCATGCCTCAATCTCTCCCTTGGTCAATAGTGCTTTACAAGAGGTTTTTATGGATTTTTAAGGATCACACTATATAAATAAAATATTGGCTAAAATACTCCTACTTTGTGTCTAAAAATTTCTCACAAGATAAGTTTTTTTCCCTCTAAGGTAAAACCCTAAACAATGACTCCTCCAATGTAAAAACAATTGAATTGCAAGTTAAATCAATGTGAAAATGAATGTTCCTATTTTTAGAAATGAAGTGAAGGGGTTATTTATAAATTGTTAATGACCCTAAACCCTCCTAGGAATTTAACCAACAAGGTCAGCTAAGTCAACCTTATTTGGTGGTAAAAAGAGTCATTAGGCCTCAAACTAGGTCAGTTGGGCCAACAGAGTTCCATAACATGTGTTCAATCCCTAACAAGGTTGATCGAGTTGACATAGTAGGAAAATGAATAAAATGGATGTCTTCTTAGTTAGGGGATATATTAGAAGGTGAATTGCTTAAAGGAGTGTATAACTGGGTTTTAATTTCTTAGGGAATTGGATAAAAGTAACTTGTAATAGTTTTAAGTAATGGTATAGGGACCAACAATCTTATGAAGCACCAAAGGTTTACCCACCCATTTCTCAGTGCACCCTTTAAGGCATACACTTAAAGAGATTTAAAATCAACATGTTCCTATAAGAGATAAAATGTTAGTAAATCATAAAATTTAAAAATATTATGTGTATATAGGTTGCCTATTGTCCCTTTCTCTCTATGTATTAGTTATTTTTCCTAACTGTCAATGGATAAACACATCATTCACAAATATCTCAAAACAACCATTACCTCAAATAAAATTAAATGATTGTAATTTAAGGGGATGTATAATTATTGTTTGAAGGATCAGTGTTTGCATACATATTTGTTTGATTACCTACATTTAAACCAAATTAGTTGGACATCCCCAACCTCAAGTCAATTCCATAGTGCAAAGTTTCTTCACCTTTTATAATGACATGCTGAATAAATCCTTTAAAGTATTTTATCCAAGTGGGTCTTTAAGATAAACATTTGACAATTTATTCATGAGATAGTTTTGTAATCATGAAAATGGTGATATGAATGTTGGTTTCTCAATTTATATAATGGAGAGGTTTTTCATGGATATTTTCAATTGAAAAGGTGGTAAACATGCAAAGGTTTTAAAGTAGGATATATGTCATAGAAATGCATGTTCATTTCTCATATGATTAATATTGGTGAATTGGTTGTTATTTGGTCAAATCAAGAAATGCAAACTATGTTGGACTAATCGCCAGCATCCCCCTTAGGGATTCGTGACATGGACTAACAGCCTCCCGTGGGTACTTATCTGGGGTTTGTATCGGGCGTTAACAGGTCGACCTTTTGGCGCAACGGCAAGCATTCCTACAATTGGTATCAGAGCCGTGGTCACGGGTTCGAATCCCCTCGGGTGATGCTGAGGGGGGGATTGTTGGACTAATCGCCAGCATCCCCCTTAGGGATTCGTGACATGGACTAACAGCCTCCCGTGGGTACTTATCTGGGGTTTGTATCGGGCGTTAACAGGTCGACCTTTTGGCGCAACGGCAAGCATTCCTACAAACTATTCTAAATAGGTGATCTAGCCCAATAGCATGTGCTCATTTCTCATATGATTAAGATAGGAAAATTATTTATTAGTTGGTCAAATTAAGAGATGTAAATGTGAGATACACAAAAGTTTTTAAGATTATATGGGAATAAGGCATGAATCATCTGAGATTTTGGATTTCTCCTACATTCCCTTAAGAAATGTATTCCTATAGTTAGAGATAGTTATTGTTATGAAATTTAACATTTCATGACAATACCCCCAATTATGCTCTCATAGGCAATTAGAGGTGTTTTAATGATAGGGATGGTATTTTTTTGTAAAATGGACACTAAATCCATATCCCAATGGATTATTCTCAATTTTTTGAATGTTTCACTTACTACATGTGGAGAGTTCAAGATGAAAGAAGCTGCATCAAATCTTACATTATCTTTCAATATTCTAAATGGTGAGCCATTTAATAGTTTTCAGAATAACATTGTGGATGGATATAAATTTGAGGAGAATATTTTGGTCATACCTAATTTTATATTTTTGAGTCACAAATTTTGGTGTGTTGAAGGTATCTCAACAATTTCTATTTTGGCAAAACAAGGTAAGCATTTTGATTGCAACCTAAGGTACAAAAATATTTAAAATTCATTGTTTCCTATTATGTCATTATAATATTCTTGTCATCATGGAAATAATGATAAAAAGGGAGATAAATTCAATGATTTAACTTGAATTATAGATCAAAAATATTATTCTTAGATATAAGATCTGACTAATCTTTTGAGGGTCAAAGAGGATAGCAGCTTTGATACAACTATTGAGTTTTCATCGTTTGCATTCAGATAGAAAATAAGTTCATGAGGAATCATATAAGGTATGTTTTACATTATAATAATGTTGTGAAGGATAATTTTTTGTGATTCATAAATCATATCTTATATTTAATTCCCATCCTTGAAGATAATGTTATATATGATTATATAACCAAGTAGTCACAACATGATGCTTGATTCTAGATAAAGCTACATACAAGTTTGCCACCCTTGGATGCATAATGTAGAATTCATGAAGGTTGATAAAATTGATAAAAACATGTGCCTCTTGCACATATAATGGATCTCATATCAAATAAATCATATAAGATGACAAATAAGGATTGATATAAGTTCATCATCAATCCTCAGATCAAATATTATTTTTCATGGAATCAAGCTATGGAGACTAGTTGATAAGACTACAAAAAGATTGCACTTGGATATTGTTGATGCTTATAAATGTACCACATGTGCCCTTAGTGTTTAAATAACACTTCTCATTTTAGAATTTAGAAAATTTAGAGCATGAGTTATAGGTTTTAATGATCTAGTTGTCTGTGGTGAAATAGCAACAAAGTAAGATAACCGTTCCATAATATTTATATAATTTTGGTGGGTGGGAGCCACTTTGGCCCATTATTTTAGAATACTTATTGATACTTAGTTAATTATGCTCCTAATTTAATATATATACTAATCTAAATGGATATTTATAATGTGGCTAAAACTAAAGTGATCATGGTGTAAAAAAAGAGAGCAAAGAGAAGGGTAGGGTAGAAAAGAAATATGTGACTGTCAATTTTAGTCCTAAACATTATGACAAATTATTAATGAAAACTTAAAATGAATTTAAAAAATATATAATTCAACATAGCATAATCTCAAATCTCACTATATATCAAGAAAACTTTAGATGAAAATGTTTGAGAATCATAAGTAAGAACCAAGTCTACTTTAGGGATTTACCACTATAACCAAATAGCCATTGTACATCTAAATATAGATCAAAATGAAATGAAATGAAACTTAAGATCTTTCAACTAATTTAACATAGGCACAAATTAGAAACCCTATTATTAAAGAATGTTATTCAGAATTTAAAAACACTATTCAAATTCAAGACCTCTACTAACAATTGAGAGAAAAGCTACATTAGTAATTAGCACATCAAAATGGACAATCCTTATAGAATTCCTTGATTATATTAATTTATTTAAGTATATAAAGTTGTTCAAAAATCTCTCCCCTTTTTATAATGTTGATACATGCCTTTATATGAAGAATAGGCATTATACCAGTCAGTTAGAAAATATAGGTTTACAAAGATAAGGATATTTGTCCTTACAAGCTCTATAATACATGTGCTTTCCCAAATCATACTAACCTAGAGGCAAATATACTGAAAAACTAGCATATGCCTTTATAATGGAATATTCTATTATAAAACATTACCTAATTTATATTAGAATATAATATTGATCTAACTTATTGGTGGGGCCCCTATTTTTTATTAGAGGATGCTCATGGCCCTCTCATGTTGTTCATCAACCAGTTGGAGATCCATAGCAGGCTTCATGATGCACTCCTCCTCTTGGTCTACTAGCTCATCAAATTATTTTTCATTTCTATCCAAGGCCTCCTTGATGCTTCTAGCTTCGTTAATCCTCTCATCTGCATTGAATATCATATCCAAGATCTTGTTGTTATCCCATCTAGATTGGCCTTTACTTTTCCCTTAGATTTCTTGAGTCACCAAAGTAGATTTATGCTTGAAATCTTCATCACTAATGAGGCTAAGGGTATTAGGTTGTGCAGGATTGATAAGCATACTCCCAAGAAGTTGCTTAATTCTACTAATGATCTCTTTGTCATATTTTATAAGCCTATTTACCTTGGTGTGATAGGTACTCAAGCTTTGAACCTTCTCAATAATAATCCCCAAGATTGTGCCTAGGTATCCCATACTTATGGTTATAAATTTTGGGATCTACTTCTTTGCTTGAATGATAAGGAGCTGAGAATTCTTATCCTCTAAGGCCTACCATTGGGTGATCAATTCCTTGGCTAATGTATCTTGGTCTTCTAATGCACTTTTCCTCATTTTCATTGACTTTAATGCCTCAAACATTTCATAGAATGACTCATCAAGCATCTTGATCATGGAATCCAATATCGATAGGATTTCTTGAGTTTGAAAGTTCTCCTCATCCTTTTATAAATTATGGATCCTTTGTTTTAAACCCTAGACTCCATCTTTGGCTTGTTGTGATTGTTATTTTATCAGGCTTTCCACATCCTCCACATGGATGGTAGCTTTACCAAGTTATTAGCCTCCCATAGGAGTTAATCTTATAAATGGCTCCACCTTATGAAAGATGAATTCTTCTATCCCAACCATGGTTGTCTTCGTTTTTATTCACTCTAAGCCTGTTATCTTAGGATTGAAATTAACTATGGTAATTGGTTCTTTAAACTAGGGAGGTTCTGGGACCTCCACACCTAAGCTAGTAGATTCTCTTGGAGCATCTATCTTCTTACCTCTTGACCCTTTGGTGACCATAATTCTCCTTTATTACTTATCCTTTATCCAAGGATTAATTTCATCATACACATCCACACCAACCCTTGTCATGGCTCATGAGTGGGAGAGAGCTAGGATATTTTGCAATTTTCCATAAATGAACCAATCAAGAATGGTTGGTTCATGAATTGTAAATTCATCACTAAAGAGATTGACTTCACTAGTGGGATGAGTGAAGTTCAATCTAGGTTTCTTCCTTGGTTTTAATAAGACCAAGGCCAATTCTACCTTCCTCTTCTCTTAAGGTGCCATAGAAATTAGCTCTTTTCCTATTGTTTCCCTAAAGGGGTCCTCCTCTCCACCTAAGCCATAGGACTCTACAATTTCCTTGAGGGAACCCTCAAGTGTCTCTTCTAGTTCCAAGGCTATCATGTCAATGTACTAGATTGGAGAAGGTGGTCTCTATTACATGGTTGAAGGTAAGGGTCCTTCTCCAGGTCTTTCTTTTAATTTTATCTCTCCAACCTTCTCCTTTCCTTTACCTTGATCATTATAAATTTTTTAACCTTTTATTGAGATTGTTTCAGTTGCTCTACTTAAGGTTGCTCATGAGTTATCCTAGAGGCCAAAGTAGTAAATTATATTACAAAGGGTGCATTTTCAATGTTTCTCTAAATGGCTTATTATCCTTGAATAATCTATGCTCTAGCTTGATATTGTGGCCTTAGATCTTGGCCAATACTTCCTCATAGTTCATGGCTTTGATGTATATGGTGCCATGGACACCCAGTTAGTGTACATACTCAAACTTGAGCTTCTTGTCCTTCAGATGTTCTCTTAATTTGTTCCTTGGATCCCACATTTTGAGTTCTTCTAATTGAAATCCAAATGAATTCCTATGTGTGACCATAACTTCCACCTACTTCTAGTCTTTAATTATGATTTTATCAATATCCAATGGGAAGGGGTGAAGCAGACCTTTCCTCTTTTATTTGTAAGCCTTATCAATGCTAAGGATGAGTTTGGAGGCAATCTCCTACTCAATAAGTTTATTTGGGACATGTATTTGTAGTCCATAATTTTGGGACATAATTCCCTCTATCCTAATGACTATGTAGTCAGGATACTACCATACATCCCCAATCATCTTCACACATTTTTTGATGAGAGGGTGAATCTTATGCATGGGGACACATGTGATGGTCTCAACTACTACTGGTAAAATGAAATCACATATAAACTACATGGGATTCCTATCTTTAAAGATGTGTAGCTTGGAATAGTGGTGTGAGAATGATTATCCTACCTTCTGGGGACTAATTCCTAATGCCAAAGAAGGTGACTAAAGCAAGAAGGGTGTTAAGTAGGTAAGACATCATGTAGAATTTCTTGGAGGTCTTTCTCTTGATGGCAATGAATTGCTTAACAAGGACGATGTTGATCAAATCTCTAATTGGAAGGGTAAGTTTTTCTTCCACTAGGAAGTGCACATATGATACCCAAACCTTATTTACATAAGTGGTCAAAGGGGCATCCAAATCTCTATTCAACAAGGTCATTATCACCCTAATACTCTCTCTAAACTAGATGATATGTATTTTACCATTAAGGGTTTCAAGGATGTGAGATCCTTGGTTTAGCCAAGGTCTAAGGATAGAATCTAGGTCATGGTAATTGGTCCATTCCCTCAACTTGGGAAGGTCCACATGGGGAAGAGAGAGCTTATAGTATTTTTAAAAAGCAATAAGGTAAATGTATGATACCTCTTTTGAGTTACCCTCCCTATAATACATTCACCATCAATCCTACAATCAACAAAAAAGGGGGCAAGGACATCAATGCAGTGTCATACCTCTATTTTTATCATGGCATGATGGAGGCCTACCATCTAGATTACAACTAGGTCACAGTATCATCTATTAGTTGTGGCATTTCTTTGCTCTTCCTTCAAGATGGGTTGCAATTATTATACCATGAAGAAGAGCTTGGACCAATTCCTAATTCTATGGATATTTAATGTGGTGAGGTCTAGTTCTATATTGTTGCTTGATAGCTACCATGATCTTTATTCCCTAATAATTGCTCATGTTGAACTGTAGATGATTTTTTTGAAAGATCTCTAATGCTCAAAAACACAATTAAGTTATCCTTTGATTGAATTTTAGCAAACTGGATCTGATTAGGTTGCCTTTATGTAAGGTCTAGGGTTTGGGAGCTTCAATGGTGGAAAATATCCAAGCTTTGGCTTATACATGTTTTAAATTTGATTTGGGCCCTTGCCTTTATACCTTTGTGTTTTTGAGCCCACAATATCTTAATTTTTGTCATTTTTTGCTTGCATGGAGCTTATGTGGTACTGGTTTATATCTTTCATGGCATTTTTCATAAATGCAATTTGAATTCTAGTTATTATAATTTAAAATACTTTATTTATTTCATGCCATAAGATAAAAATATAATATTAGCATGAGCTTTTTATCATAATATTGGCCCTTGTATTTGAATTGGTTCCTAGGTCTTAAGCCTTGTGGTCATGACACTTGGCATGCTCACGCATCTTCTCCATGTTCCAAATCTTATGTCGGTCCTTTGTCAAATAATTATTAGCCACATGGTAGGTCTATTAGTTTTTTGGGTTCTATTAAAAATTCTCAAGGGGGATTTGCATTATTGGATCAAATTTGTGACAAAGCGTGGACCATTGATCTACAAAAATGCTTAAATGTTAGGTTAGTACACTTTTAAAAGTCATGACTTAGGCTTACGTCCCTTAGGCTAAGGTTTGTTTTATGTTTATTAAGCACAACACAAACCTTAAGCTAAGGAATTTAAACCTAATATATGATTTAAAAAGGGTTCAATGTATAAGTACTCTAGGTTAATGTATGTATTGTGTTTAGTAAACATAATAAAAATATTAGGCTAAAATATTTATGCCATGTGTCACAAACCATGCTCAAAATAGGTTAAACATGAAATTATAATATGAATTTTTCATAGGGTAAGTCTATGATTTAATATCCATTATGCAAAATCCAATGTGGATCTTAAATCATAGACTTAGGCTAGGTAAATTTCTTACATAATATGTATGTTCTGCCAATTGAGGCCTTCCATTTTGGGCATATTTTGAGCATTTCCCTCATCTTGGCAAGCCACCTTAGAGTAATAAATAAGGTTTTGGGACATTATTTGAACACTAAGTAAGATATTTTTTTGGGTTTAATTTGTAAATATCATGAACATCAAATACATCCTCGTGAGTGTCAATTGATGGTCGTGTGGACATCAAGTTTAAACTAGTGATGTTTTGACTTTGTTGGACTTAAAGTTGGCATTTGTGTGGGCATAAAATTTGTCTTTTTAGATGTTTGGATGATAGTTTCATGAACATAAATTTTAAGCCAGTGAAGTTTTGACTTTGTTGGACTTAAAGTTGATGGTCACATGGGCATCAAGTTCATCTTTTTATATGTTTAGATGACGATCGTGTGAACATCAATTTTTAAGTTCATCAAAATATTTGGTGTTAAATGAGAGGATGCCACTTGGAATTTTTTGGGGGCTTCCTAGGGTCTTAGTGTCAATTCACTCCATTGGATCAAATGTCATGATAAATCAATAGCCATGGAATCTTGATCTGGAGACTTGATTTTGTTTGGCTATCATGTCAAGTGGGTCCCCTTTCCTTTTAGTCTTTAAATGTAATGGTGTTACATGTTCATTTTTTTGGCTCCTAGTATTCTTTTGAATTTTTAATTATACTTCACTCTATCTGATTGAGTCCTTATGAGAAAGCACAAATCATTGGATTATCAAAAATGCATGTTATTTAAGCCAAAGTTCTTAGTTATCTTTACTTTGTTGGATCAAATCTCATGATAAAGCGATAACTGTAAGTTCCTGCAAAGTGTGAGGAAGTTAATGTTAGGATCATGGAGGAAATAAAAACTTATGCTTAAGGTGTTAAGACTAAGGTCATGATGGTATTAATGAATACATCAGGGCCTTAGTATTAAAGTCTTAGGATAAGCTAAGGAATATAAAATGACCCTACACAATGACATTTAGTTAGGACATAAGGAACTTAAAAGGGGGGAAATAATGAGGGGGGTCAAGTTTGTTAATCAAGTTGTGTTAAAAAACATGACTAAACCTAGGATATGCATTTTATATTCAAGTCTATAAAAATTATTCCCACCAATTTAGGTTCTCACCTTTATTCAAATTTGAATTGAGGGTTTGTTAGGGTTTTGAAATGTAGACTTCTCAGGGATGCACACCATGAAATTTGAAACTTAAATTCAAACAAACTTCATTAACAATAGTAGTCCAAACTAAAGTAAATTTAGACCACATATGCTTATTTCTTAACAAAGTAGATGATCTTCAAATTCTATAAAATACCTTGACATTCTAAGATTTCCATATTTTATTTTGAGGGTTTCATAAGGGTCTCAATTCAAAAAATGGGGGTATGTTGGTCCCAACATATACTATGTCAAGTGATTGTTATGAAATTTCAAATCAAATAATTGGAATTAAGGCCAAAGTGTTGAATGACTCACAAATAATTCAAGGCAAAGTTATTCACAACTGTGCTTCAATTCTAGACTTGAATAGTTACTCAAATATTGCTCCAGATTTCAAGTTTGCAAAATATGTATAAGAAACTGTATTATAAAGGTGAATAGAATCTTCCTTTCTCAAAATTGAAATGCCTTACCTTATAAATTTTCTCAATATGTTCCATAAGAATTGAGGAAGAAAAAAAAAATTCCTAAGTCTTTTTCTTGGTAGAATCTGAACCATACAAGTAGAGGGATCAGAATCTAACACCCTAGTAAGTAGAAATGTCTAAACAAGGTCTAATCTCCTTCGGGTCATAACTTTTGATGTAAACTCCATTTTAGATATCATTTGATGTGTTGGATAGATAATTAGATGAATAAAATTTTAACTTATGGACACATGGTGTAAAAACTACATCTTGAACTTTTAAAATCAAGGGGGGGAATCATAGTAGTCCAATCAAGGTAGAATTGCATATGTCCAAATAGGGTCCAAGATCCTTGTATCAATAACTTTCACATCCCAAATCCATTTTGGCTCTCATTTAATGCATTGGAAATATAATTCAATGAGGAACATTTTACCTTAATAACCCATGGTACATAAACTTCATATTAAACTTATAGAATCAAAGGGGAGAATCACAATTGTAGAAATAGGGTAAAGTTCACAGTTTTCAAATTGTGCAAAATTGTCAAGACACTTTTTCAAGTTGTGAAAATTGGCCATTTTACTTTTTCAAGTTGTGAAAAAACACTAACACACTTTCTTAAGTTATGCAAGTTGGTCATTGTACTTTTTAAAGTTGTGCAAATATATTGACATAGTTTTGCAATAAGTCATACAAAAACACCAATGCACTTTTTCAAGTCATGAAAATTGGTCATTGTACTTTTTCAAGTTTTAAGTCATGAAAAAACACCAATGCACTTTTACAAGTTGTAGAAACTGGCCATTTCACTTTTTTTAAATTGTGGAAAATTACCAATGCACTTTTGCAAGTCATGTAAATTAGTCATTGCACTTTTGTAAGTTGTGCAAATATGTCAATGAACTTATACAAGTTTCAAGTCATGAAAAAAAACCAATGTAAATTTACAAGTTCATATTATTCATTTCACTTTTTTAAGTTGTGCAAATTTCTTAATGCATTTTTTCAAGTTTTAAGTTGTGTTTTTGTTAATGCACTTTTGCAATCCCCTAAAGCTAAAAAATAGGTGATTACATAACCAACCATTATAAATTATAAATGAGATTTTAGAGCCCATTCAAGGGGTTATTTTTTTTATAATATGATAACTTTTGTAAATATGGAAGGAAGGATTTTGTATGTGTAGGCCCATGAAGTATAAATACATAAATGATTTACAAGACTTTATGCCATAAGTTTTTTTGGATGAATGATATGCATGAGTATGTCAATCCATTTTAATTCTTGTTCTTTAATTTTTATAAAATTATATTGTTAGATAATCAATGAATGCATAATTTTTAGTGCAAAAAGTTTTGTTGAATCTACATTAGGAATTCTTACTATTGTGAAGTCTTGGTGGGATTAAAAATAGAACTTATGTTTGTTTTTAGTGGAAAATACAGGATGGTTGTATATATTTATTTATAATTATATCCAATATCCTTTATGTATGTATATTTTTCTTATGTCAAAAATATGTCTTTCCTATCCCATTTTTATGATACAGGTTTCTTGTATTACAATCTCAAATCTTGCATTTTTCTAGTAAGTCTATGTTAGCTACCTAGAATTATCATTCTTCTTCTCTAAGGTTATTTTAATAGCTTTATGTGTTTAACTAGATAGAATCATCTCATTATTCATTTATATTTTATTTTATATTTTCCCCTTATTTCCATCATTCCCTTCATTTCCCTTTCTATCACCTTTCTATATTTTTTAGTTAAAAGTATGAAACTCTTGTAGAAAATAGTTTTGTTGTGAATAGTTCTTTACCTTATTTTCATTTTAAGTTTTCAATAAAGGTATATACACCTACTAATAAGATATGTATTTTTTCCCCACATTGTTTACTAATTAAGGTAATTTATCCCCACACTATTGATTGAAATCCCACATTTATCCCTAACAAATTTTGGTCACTGATGAATATTACATAATGTGATCCTTGATTGTGTATCAAATTGTGTGATTATTTTTATGAATTACATTGTGTGTGTTAGTATAGGTTCATGTAAATCCAATTATATATGCTAATGTATTTTTCTATGTGAATTAAGACACAAGTTCAAAACGTAGGTAGAATTATAGAAATATTGAGTATTCTTTTAGTTCAGAATTACATGTTTAGTCAAAAAATGTAAACTTTAATTATACATAGTGGTTATTTATGTTATTCAATTAAATATATGTAAGAAAACATATTATAAATTGCATAGGGAACAAGTACATCAAGACATTCATAAAACCCATCATCGGATCTCTATATTATATTTATATTTCCAAACTCTTTTCCTTTACAATTGATCACTGTATATAGACCTTTTAAAGCTTAGTCACTCCACACTCTATCTTTCTATTCCTAACTCAAAGGAGTCTTTTCATATTCTATTATCTTTTGGGATACATATATAAGTCAAATTAATACAAAACTATATATGTTATATAAATTTATATACATCACACACTTATCATGCATCTACACTCTACAATTTTACAATTTTAAAACTATGACCAATGCTTTTCCACACTTAAATAGTTGGCTCAGCCCGAGATGTGACAATTTTAATACTAAAAACTTCATTAGATATGTACAATATTAATACTACTACCAATACTTTCCAGCAAATTTCTCTTGATGTTACCAATTTTTCCTTGGTAAAGTAGATTGAGGGAGTTATGATCTTCTAATAATTAATTATATAAAAGGTATCTAGATTTGAACATGACACAACCCAGCTTAAACATGACAACATAAAACTACATCACCACCTCAACAAGGCTAGAAACATCATTGATGATACATTATCTATGCTAGTCATTCAAGTCCTAGGTTATAAATTCATGTATGAGGAATATAAACTCACAACTCTTATGTACCATATTACAAAATATTGGCTCATTACATATAAGGTACAATATATTTTCATGCAAGGTCATAACTTGAAGGTAGAAAAAGAGGCTATATTTGAGCTCATTGAGGATTATGAGAAAGTCTTGGACACTATCGCACTCCAATATAAACACATGGCTAAAATAATTCTCAAATATAATAAACAACTAAAAAATACATAGAGTAAAGCCAAATTAGAGTTCTCTAAGGTCGATCAAGCCAAAAAAACAATGGGCACCATTTAGGTACATTTGAGTAGTTCAATTTCACACTAAAGATGTCTCTTGATTCAAGAGATAATGTGATGGATAAGATTCCAAACATGTAAAAATGAGATGTTACACAATACATTTTCTAACATTTAGATGTAGAGGTATGTAGGAAAACTAAAGGAGATGGTTTATAAATTCAATAGAAAATGTCAAAAAGTAGGGCCACCCTCATGATAACAGAGGATGACATACAGAATATAATGGTGTGATAAGCTCCTTTGTGTATTATAATAATTATGGTTTAGGACTCCCATCAATTGACATATTTTCAAGGACCTACATCATCTGGATAGTTCTTGTAATGCCCAAAATTTTACCTCAAGAAAACTCAAACAAAACCCATAAAAACCCTACCAACTATTTTTTGGTGTAATATTGTCTTCACAGAAGTGAACACTCCAACTGATAACCCATCCATGTACATGTACATTAATATTGTGTGCATCTTATAAATCATTAAAATTGAAAAATTAACCTTAAAGGGATGCACTTCTAATCAATATACATTACCTACTACATCATTACTCACCTTCAACTTGAAATGCAAGATTCATCAAAGTATTCGACAAGCTCACTACAAAAATTTATGACGACTATAATAGAATTAATTTAAAAGTTTACACTTGACTTAGATAATCAAGGGTAGTAAATTTTATTAAATACCAATGATATCTACACTCGAGCTCATCCCCAATGGTAAAAAATGTAATCCACCAATGATTCGATGATAAAGAGATGCTACAACTATGACCTCAAGCATAATAAAACTAAGAGAGAAACCAAGCTCTAATTCCAATCAACTCTCATATAACCACCATATAACCCATGGATACATTGATCAAGGTTAACTATTTGTGTTGGAGAAAAAATACTTAATCTAGAAGCATACATACTTAACTAGCTCACCCCTCAGTACAATCTCAAAATCATTAAATTGCATAAGAAATGGTGATGTAAAAATGATTCCACAAAATGAAAATCATTTATAAAAGTTATTATACAATCTACTATCTAAAAGATACTAATAGGAACCTACATAAATAACCTACAATAATTTAAGTGCTAAAATGACTTAGTGTTCCAAATGGGTTTTGATGTTGAAAATTATTTTGTTAAGCAAATTCTAAATAACTTGGGTTCATAATAGGGTCACTAAAAATAGTAACTATGTCAAAAATAACTATAATTTATGCTAAGCAGTTAAGAATTCCCTCACAAATATTTTTCTTTCTTTTTCTAGAATCATAAACAAGATAATAATTTTAAAAAATCAGCATTCATTGTAATAATGACTATATGTTATCTTACATAAGTTTTTTCAAATATATAATAAGGAATATATAGGTAATGATTTATTGATTTCTCTATGTACCCTACTTATATACACTAATATATAGTTGTTATTGATGTTAGTTACATAAAAAAATATTGGACTCAACTCTTTACTACCACTCTCATATATCATATCAAAATCCGCCTTTAGTATTACACACTACTTATTAAATCTTGATATGCAAATCTTGCATTTATACTAATCATGAACATTATATAAAGGTATATTTTAGAATTTAATTTTGGTATTTGATACACCACTCATCATATTAGATGTGTTAACCATTCATATTTCAACTGCATCACCTTTACACCTATTTATTGTTTTTCATGCTTTTGTTTATTAGTACTCTATACTTGTTGATATGCATGAATCACTTATTATATAATAATAGAATTATAATACCACAACATCAATCGTAACTTGATATTTATTAAATCAATATTCATAAGTCAAATATCAATACATAATCTTATTTATTATAAAAATCATTATATATATATATATATATATATATACTAAATTATATTTATTATTCACTAAACTAAAACTACTCATTCCTTAAATGTAATATAAAAGATAAATTATAAATAGACATTATAAATTCTAAATATAAATTATAAATTATAAATTATAAAATATATATTATAGATTATAATTATAAATATACATTATAATTCTAAATATAAATATAAATTATAATTTATACACTATAAATTATAAAATATATATTATAGGTTATAAATTGAAAATCAACCATACCCAATTTATGCTTAACAAGATGAAAAGCCCATTATTCATTAAATTATAATGATGAAATAAATATTATCAAATACATAAAATAAAAAGCACTTTATCCAATGCATTTTTATTTTTGTTTTTTTTTACCTTTCAACCTCCATGGCTAATAGCCATGGTGTCAAGGGCACAAGAAGGGGCTAGCTGGACCAACCCCTCCTCCCTCCTTACCATGGGAGGGGGGTAGGGGTCAGCTCAGCCACCCCCTCCCCAATATTCTTTTAATATAATTTTTTTTGGTATATATATATATATATATATATATATATATATATATATATATATATATATATATATATAAATTTAAAAAACATTATGCTAGGTAAATATATAGCAATGCATTATATATACCCCTTTTTTAATTTTATTTTAATTATATATATATATATATATATATATATATAGAGAGAGAGAGAGAGAGAGAGATTTTTTATAGCATGGGTATATATATAAAATAAAAGGATTATATATAATAGATAGATATATAATATATATATATATAAAAATTATGTATATCCAATTCTTATAAATAATATGAATAAAAGCTCATGTTTGTGTAAAATAAGTGTATATATATGTGTATATTTGAAAATATTTATATATACATACATATATATTTCAACCAAGAAAAAGCATGTTCATGTAGGGAGGTATATAAACTAAATATATACCCTATTATTTTGTCCATGTTCAACCAACAACCCAAATAGAGGGTTTTCTAAAAATTTAGAAAGCAAAATAACCCAACAACTAAAAAAATACCATATTCAAAAATCTAAAACAAGCCATCATTCTTGTATACCCTATTTAAAAATTTGAGAGAATGAGTAGATAAATCTTTGAGGGAGAGTTCACTAGCCTAAAAAAACTTGAATCTAGCTATTCTCACTCAGTTCCAATCACCTACTTCCTTCTCCCTTGCTTGGATGCCCTGGTAACAAAAACTTCTATGGAAGTAAGAGTTTGGAGAAGAAAATGAGACTTTAAAACCCTAAATTATTTTTGACCTTTTCCCTCCCACTTTTTGTTTTTATTTTATTATTTTTATTCAAAACCCTAACTACTCCCACCACATACTTGGTTGCCCACTAAGTGGTTTTAATTATGACATCACTTGGTTTAGGGTCCACTAAAGTAATTTATTAATATAACAAATAATAATTAGTCCAAGAAGCATGTTAATATTTATTATTTAATCTCTTGCCAATAAGAAGCAAAATATAATATTTAATTATTAAATCATGTTAATAAATATTCTCGTATTTATTTATTATTAACTCGAGTAAATTATTAAATATTTATGGTAACTAGTAACATGAATAATAGCATATACATATGTAGTAGTAAATACAAGCATAACGTGACCCAGATCAAAATCTTAAATTAGTTCAATAAAATAATTTGTTAATCATAAAATAATCCAATCTAAAAATATAGAACACACATACAACCAAACTGGGATAAAACTAGGATAACACTAGGCATCTATCATTGAGATTTCCATACACCAAATAGGAGTCTCCTCCTACAATAATATGATAAAGATAAAGGTGTTTATAGTGGTTCAACATAGAAGTATTATAATTCTATCACAAAAATAATTTAGGAGCCTAAATTCATCCCATCAAACCAACTCCAACAAGAGGTCAAACAACAAAATTTTATTAAAGTGACTCAATCAGCCATCCATTCAAATCAAATGCCTCTAATGATATATTATATCAGTGTGAATTAATTAAAAACTTTAATAGCACCATCTTCATAGCCTCTTTCAATTTCAATAGCATAATTTATGCCTCCACCTTCTCTCTAGGTACTGTGACATCAAAATTTTGAAGATTTTTGGAATTTTGTTTTAAGGCCTTAAGCATTAGGATCTAAGAAAGGATGGTTTAAAACCCATAAATGAAAATATTTTTGCTATGCCAATATATTGAAAACCCACAAGGGTGATATATTTGTATGTTGTTTGATTGAAAACCTACAAGGGCAGTTAAGTAATGCGTAAGAAGCAAAAAATGTTAAATGACACCTTGAGTGATGACTACAAGTAATGTTTTTGGACTAACCCCTCAATGTAAACAATTCTACCAACCCTATCACAAGTCACACTTCCTATGACTTTATCTCAAGATGAGATAATTATTTAAGTGTGGGAAAGTGTTATTAGTAGTCTTAAGATTATAAAATTATAGAGTGTAGATGCATGACAAGTGTGTGATGTATATAAATTTGTATCACATATATAGTTTTGTAATAATTTGGCCTATGTATTTATCTAAAAATATATTAGAATATGAAAAAACTCCTTTGATTTAGAAATGGAAAGATAGAATGTGGATCAACTGAGATTTGGAAATTCTATATATAGTGACCAATTATAAAGGAAAATAGTTTGAAAATATAGATATTAATATAGAGATCTGATGATGGGTTTTCTGAATGTCTTATTGTAATTTTATCCTATGAAATTTTTAATATGTATTTATTACATATATTTAATTACATAACATTAATAACCACTGTGTATAATTTAATTTTACATTTTCTAAAAAACATGTAATTCTAAACTGAACGAATACTTAATATTTATATAATTCTACCTATGTTTTGAACCTGTATCTTACTTAACATAGAACCACACATTATAATTTATAATAACCTATGTTAACACACACAATGTCGTACATAAAAATCATCATATAAGTAATACACAATTAAGGATCACACTATGTAATAGTCATCATTGATCACACGTAGAACTTGTTGGCCAAAAATTTTGTTAGGGGGCCAAATGTGGACTTTCAATCAACATTGTGGGGATAAAGTCCCTTTATCATTAAAAAATGTGGGAACAAATCCCTCTCCTACTAGTAGGTAGAGTTACCTTTATTAAAAACTAAAAATGGAAAGTAGAAAAAGATTTATTCACAACTATTTATAGTAAAACTATTTTCTACAATCATTTCATACTTTTAACCAAAAAATAGGGAAAGGTGACAAAAAGGGAAATGAATGGAATTATGGAAAATAAGGTAAAAGACAAAATAAATTAAGAATTAATAATGGGATGATTCTATCTAGTTAAACACATAAATTTGTTAAAATAACCATAAAGAAGAAGAATGATAATTCTAGGTAGCTAAACACATAGACTTTTAGAATAATGCAAGATTTGAAATTATAATATAGGAAACCTTTATCATAGAAATGGGATGGGAAAGAAATATTATGGACATAAGAACAAGATATATACACCAAGGAGATTGGATATCATTATAAATAAATATATACAACAAGATTGTATTTCCCACTAAAAATAGACATAATTTATATTTTTAATCTCACCAAGGCTTCACAACAGCAATAATTCTTAATGTATATTCAACAAAAATTTCTAAATTAAAAATTTTGCATTCATTGACTATCTAAAAATATCATTTTATCAAAATGAAATAACAATAATCAAAATTTATTGACATACACTTCATATCATTCATCTAGAAAAACTTGTGGTGCAAAGTCCTGTAAATTATTTATGTATTAATCCTTCATTGGGCTATATATACAAACTCCTTCCTTCCATATTTCTAAAAATTTTCATACTATAAAAAAATTCAACCCCTTTAATGGGATCCAAACTCCCATTTATAAGTTAAAATGGGTGGTTACACTACATAACCACTTGTTTTATAGTTTTAAGGGCTTGCAAAGCATGTTAGCAAAAATATAACTTAAAACTTACAAAAACATATTGATAAATTTTCACAACATGAAAAATTAAAATGACCAATTTGAATGACTTGAAAAAGTGCATTGGTGTGTTTTCATGAACTAAAACTTGAAAAAAGTGCATTGGTGTGTTTTCTTGAACTAAAACTTGAAAAAAGTGCATTGGTGTTTTTTCTTGAACTGAAACTTGAAAAAAGTGCATTGGCATGTTTTCACAACTTAAAAAAGTGTAATAAACAATTTATATAACTTGTAAATGTGCGTTGGTGTTTTTTTACATCTTATAAAAGTGAAATGGCTAATTGACATGACTTTAAAAAGTACATTTGTGTTTTTTCATGACTCAAAACTTGAAAAAGTGCAATGACCAATTTACATGACTTGAAAAAGTGTGTTGGTGTTTTTACACAACTTAAAACTTGAAAAAATGCATCAACATATTTTCACAACTTGAAAAATTACAATGACCAGTTTACACAACTTAAAAAAGTGCATTGGCTCATCCTAAGATGTGATAATCTTAAGACTACAAAATTCAAAAAAAATATTGAAAACAAAAATCTAAAAGTATTCAAAATTTTGACATCATAGTACCTATAGAGAAGGAGAAGGCATAAATTATGCTACTGAAAATGAAAGATGCTACAATGATAGTGTTGTTAAAGTTGTTGTTAATGAAATTGCACTAATATAATCTATCATCAGAGGCATTTGCTATGAATGGATGGCTGGTTGAGTGACTTTAAAAAAATTTATTATTGGACCTCTTGTTGGATTTGGTTTGGTAGTATTATTTTGGGCTCCTTAATGATTTTTTTGTTAGAACTATCTAAATGAGACAAGTCCTTATTGAAAATATGTCAATCGATGAGAGTTTCACACACCATAATGATAATATTTCACAAAGAATCTTGTCACATAATTATATTTTGTATGTCATCATCTTTTATTATCATGAAGGTGGCCCTAATGTGCAATAATTTCTATTCAAAATTTTTAATACCAACTCCTATAATTTGTCTGTGTACCTCTACATCTAAATATTAACAAATGTATTATGCAACATGTCATTTTTCCATGTTTGGAATATTCTCTATCACATTATCTCTTAAATTAAGAGACATTTTTAGTGTGACATCCAGCTATTCAAATGTAACTAAATGGTCCCCATTGTTTTTTTGGCTTGATCAACCTTGGAGAAATCCAAGTTGGCTTCACTCCATGTGTTGTTTAATTTTTTCTTCTAGTCGATCATGTTTATAGACATGTGTTGATCTTAGAGAAAGTTAGTGTCCAATACTTTCTCGCATTCTTTGAGGAGCTCAAATATCCTTCAAGTTTTGAATTTGTGTGCAAATCTATTGCACCTTCTATGCATATAGCTTGTATTTTGTAAGTTGGGACATAAACATTATGAATTTTTATTCCTCTAACATGACTTTGTCACCTAGGGCTTAAATAACTAGCATAATGAATGTATAATCAATGATGTTTCTAGCCTTATTGAGGTGGAAATGTAATTTGGTGTTTTCATGTTAAGTTGGGTTGTATCATGTTCAAATTCATATACCTTTTGTGTAATTAATTATTAGAAAATCGTATCTTCATCAATCTACTTTAACAATTACAAACTTGTAACATCAAGTGAAATTTTTGGGAAAGTGTTGGTATTATTCTTAAGATTGTACACATCTAGTGTAGATTATAATCTTAATATTGTCACATCTTAGGAAAGTCTTGCTAGTAGTCTTAAGATTGTCACATCTAGTGAATAAGGCATAGTTGTGTTCATTATTGGGTGGTGTCAGATTTACACTATAAGGAGTGTGAATGTTTTTCACTATGTCAATAGAATTGGGACATCCTATAGCCATAGACTAGATATTGGCCTATGCCATGAGAATTCTTTTTATGTGCCTCATTGGGTTGATCTAGAGCCTTGGGATGTACTAGATGGTTGTTGAGATTTGGTTGTCTACACTTATTTGGCTTATTATATTTATAGTTAGGCTATAACCTTAGCCTTATTATTTTTATCCTACTTCTCATTTATTATGGTAGTTGCCTCTATTTATGCCTTAATTTCTTTCATTTCCTTCTATACATCATCCTTAGTAGCTTTCTCCTCCACCCTTTGTTTATTCTCTTCTTCCTAATTTTGTAGGGCCTCTTCATTTTTATCATCCTATCCTTGGTTATTACATCAACCTCAACCTTTTTATGAAGTACATCATATGCTTCCTTTTGTGCTTGTTCCTTAATCCCTTTAGAAGTTTCATCTTCTTTCTTCTTTCTTCTTATCGTACTCTTATTCTTTGTCCTTTTTCTTTTGTGGAGCTTCTTTTACTTGTTTCTTGTGTTTCTCTTTTTCTACTTCCTTATTTTGGTGTTAAAAATCTTATTCTTTCATATTCTTCTTCTCTTCCTTCCTTTTCTTATTTTATACTTCATATTGTACCTTCTCTTGCATTGTTTTGGCCTATGTAGCTTCTTATTTGTTGTGGTATTCTCATGCACCTTTGGCTACTCTAGCTACTAGTATTCACTTGTTGGATATTCGTATTCATGAATGGTGGAATATGGAGATGGATATGGGGATAGGGATGAATGAACTATCCAATCATGAGGGGAAGGAGAGGGAGAGGACATCACTAGTGTGTGCCAACTTACTAGTGCCTTTGTGTGAGTAGGTGGAATAAGAACTTTCTTAAAACACATATAGGCACAGACCATCACAATAGGCTATTACTCTATAACTTAACCTTAGAATAAATATGCTCTGCCACTTTTGGTATGACAGATGAACCCATGCATTATGTAATAGAATGAGAGATCCTCAATGTTATCTTTGATTTGGGTCTATATACTAGAGGTTGTTGAGGGATTACTTGTTCTACACTTTATGTTGCTTCTAGTTTTGGTTATGTATATTTTTTTATGGATTATCCTACTCCCATTGCACCTTGGAAGATGGTTTGTTTTGTGTTTGATCTCTTCTTACTTAACAATAGTGTCAACTATGACTAACACTATAGGTGTAGGGATGTCAACCATTAGATTTTTTGGATGTTTTGGAGCATTTTACAAGTGCACATTACTTTCTAAAATTAATATTTTATTCTTCTTCCTCATATAGCTTTTTGTTAATGCTTTCAAACATAGACTTATAAAAGTATTCCTCAGTAATGTCAACTTGTATGAGATCATAGTCCTACAATAATCTTAGGCACATTTTTATTAAAATATTGGGCATATTTCATGTTGTCCCAAGTATTGCATGGTTTATTTGGTAAAATTAGGGTGTAAATGATGAAAACTTCAACCTCTACCCACCATGCATTGAACTAGCCCAACTACTCATAGTAATTGCATGTCTTCATTCATGCAATGTTAGTGACAATGGTCATAGGCCATAAATTAGCATAAGGTGAAACAAAACCATTAAAATACTTCCATTGTGTAAAATAAATGAGTAATACCAAGAATTAGAATTTAAAATCCTACGTGTCATTGACAACCTTCTCAACATTTTGATAAGATTGAAGAATAAAAACCTAGGCTAGTTGAGTTTCTCATTCTATTAAACCATTCAATAGACAATCAATGACCCCTTTGGTAGTCCACCTCTTTCTTTTGGTAATCTAAAAAAATCTATTAGTAATACATTTAGATAATACTCATACTATAGTATCATCAATCGAGTCAATAGGGATCCCTCTTGGTGCCCTAGCATACTTCTATATACTATTTGAGTAAATGGGAGGGGCCTTGGTTTTGTTCAACATGAGGGATTTACCTTGTGTTATAAGTATGTTTTCCCTTACCATTGTTGTTGGTTTGATGAATATGGTCACATCTTTGGACAAATGGAATGCACCTTTTTTATAGCAACTCAACAATGTCATCATTACTTCATCCAATTATCAAAATATAGGGAGTTTAATGAGTCACTCTGTATCCAATCCTCATAAAGGGTGTTAAAGAGCTAAAGCTATAGGTTGTGTTGTTAAGGCTTGGTCAGTGGTAAAAATATTAGCTTCTGATGCATTAATAAAATAAAACAAATATGGATCATGGTACCATGTTTACCTCAGTGCAAGGCTAATCCCCATTTATTCTTTTTATGTGTCTATTAATAGAATCAAGAGTTGTGATTGATCCATATATATTATTCAGTAGGCTCTTGAGAGATACATTTAACTCAATTTCATGTTGATTAAAATTCTACACTCAAGTAAATTAATCAATCTCAAATTATAGATGTTTATTATTCATAAAGGGTTTTAACTGAAGTTTTGTCTATATGCCCTTCATTAATATAGCTTTGATTTGTTCCATATGTTTAACACTTCACATTGAATTGCATTGATTTTTTTTTAATTATTATTCTCTTAGTTTAAATTCCATCAATTATTGTGATGTGACCCTTGAAATTAATTAAATATATTCATTATTTGGCTTATGGCTTCCTTTGATGTGACTTGCCACTTTTTTCCTAAAACTTCCCTTTATTATATATAACCTAAGTCTAACATTTTTTTTTATTTGAGAAAGATGAAATATTTGAAGTGCTTCATCATGAAACACTTTGTTAATGATTGTTAGCTACCTATCCTCCATACCCCTTTTATCATAGCCTCATTCTGAACTTAATTGTTTGATCCCATGTTGACAACGTGTTGACTTCTCTTTGTATTATTACTTCGTTATTTTTCTTCTTTCCTTTGATACTATATAACATTAAATTTAAGACTATATTTTTATATCCTATGATATAGAGATCACACTATACATAGATACACTACAAACCTACAAAAATACAAAAAAATAGTAAATGATACAAAAACCCTAGCTATATGGTGTTACTCAGTACCCACTCAATTTTTACCATGATATTAATAGAGATCATGTGTGGTAAGTATTAATACTACATCCATTTACATGCCCCAAAATAATAGTTTCTTGAATGTTATTTAGTACTATTTTTCCTTGATATGATACTTCATAGATGGCGTACATTCCTTTCCACCAAATGCATAATTTACCTAGATGTGTTCAATATTTGATATCATATAATAACATTATCTACTCTAGATAAAACTCTTTAGATCACTGATTGTGATCATACCATGTTTTTTACCTTTGCTTATTTATTTCATGTCTCCAACTCACTCTCTATCGAGTTTCTTCCATGCAAGTTAGATACAATAGCCTTACATAAAGTGAATATTGATCTTTTAGTTGCATTATCAATGTGATTCATGGACTTGGAATTATATATTCTATGGGCATAATTATGTTTATTCCATAGATTATCTAGAAGGGATTGAACCGTATCACATGCCTATAATTAGTCACGTATAAGCATAAGACCACAAAAAATTGATCCTCCCAATCATATATTTGCACATTGCATGTTTTTGAAGCATCTTCTCAAGTACTTTATTGGATGCTTTTGCTTGTACATTGGCTTGAGAATGATATGTTATATTTTTATGGTGAAATATCATAAATAATTATATCAGGGTCTTGATAGTAAAATTTATGGAGTGTGTTCCTTTATTGCTGACCAACTTCACGAACATCTAAAATTGGTAATGATGTTCTTATACAAAAAATTGGTTGTGTTTATCATGGTATAGCTTGGTATCATAACAATTTATACCCTTTTGGTAAATTAATACATTAAAATAATTATATCATAGCATGACTATGTTTTTTTGGCATATTAATAGGTCATACAAGGTCAATTCCCCATTGCTCAAAAGGTTGCATTGCTAACATCATATTTAAAGGCATTTCATCCCTTTAATTTGGCCTACCTATTATTTGATAAGCATTGCAATGCTTTGTGACTTTATGTGCATCCAAGAATAAGGTAGTCCACCATAGGACACTTTATAATATCTTCTTCATAGTATATATGTCTATAAAGTGTCCTCTTAGAATTCCTTGGTGTGCTTCTTTCAATGATTGTGGTATCTCATGTTCCAAGGCTACTTTTTGAAACACCTCATCTTTACCCATTTTTTATATAAATTTATTGATAATACTAAAATTTATGGATCATGTGATCATATAAATTTTATATTTTTTGACATAATGTGTAGGAAAAACTCCTTGTTCTAGGAAGTTAGTTATATCCTCTACTTTTTCTAGAATCACAGTGACTGAATAAGTGTGCATCTGGTGACTCATCTTGTAATTATTTTGGCTCTTTGTCATTCCTTATTTAGTTAAGATTATTTTTCCCACATTTTATCTTCCAAGTTTCACATTAATCTTTAACTAAAATTCCTAGAATAACATTAACCACCTAGATATCCTTCTTCCTAGCAGAGTTTTATTTACTAGGTATCACAAAGCCTAGTGATTTGTAAATAATTAAAGTGGTGTTGCTAAGATATAGTTCCTTAATTTATAAATCATAAGCACCATATATAAGACCTCCTACTTTGTTCTAGTGTCTCTTATATGCTTTTGACAATTTTATGCTTGTAAAGTGAATGGGTTGATCCAAACCTTTGCCTTCTAATTGAGCTTAAACAACTCCTACTATAGTTCCTAAAGCATAGGCGTGTACATGAAATGGCTTACTTCAATTAGGGAACACTAATAATGGATTTCTACCAACCTCTATTTCAAATCCATAAAATATGCTTGACACTCATTAGTCCACTCAAACTATGTATTTTTGCTTAATAATATCTCCATTGGTGCAAATATAGTTGTGTACCCTTTGATGAACTTGTAATAATAGTTTGTATGTATAATGAATTATCTAAATTTGGTAGAGCTTGTAGGAGATGTCATACTCATAATGATTGTGATTTAACTTGATTAATTAAAATTTCATTTATGCACACTATATGACCCAAGAGAACACCAAATGATGTAAAGAACAAATACTTTTTCAAATTCAACACAATGCATAGAGCTCAGCATCATCTGAACATGAGTCTTAGCTTGGACAAGTATTCTTTCAATAGGGATAATACAACCTAATCATCAAGATAAAATTTTATAAGTCATTAATGAAATCTTTAAATGCAGTGACCATAACCTTATAAAAATAGTGAGAGTATTCTTAACACCAAAAGGCATTCTATTGTATATGAAGGAGACCCATTTAATTTCAAATGTGGTTTTGACCTAATCATTGGTTATAATAAGTATCTAGTGATGGCCACTAAATCCATGTGTGAATTAATATACTTTATGCCCTATGACTGACTCTAGAACTTCATTTGTAAATGGAATTAGAAATGGGTCATTTACATAGGCATCATTCAATGCCCTATAGTCCCCACATGCTCTCATTTCTCCTAACTTTTTAGGTTACACCACCATTGGACTTACCCATTCTCATTTTTCTACCAAATAGATAATCATTTCTTCTTATAGGTGGTCAATGTTAGCCTTAACTTTAAGCTTCATATTAGGATTTATTATGTATGGGAATTTCTTAATAGGTTGTGTACACTCTTTGAGTTATATGTTCATCTTTCCCAATGAAGTATCTACACCAACTTGTGAAAACAAATTTTGGAACACATCTTGATAATCTCATAGTAATTGTAAACCTTTTGATATCTCTTGTTGTGTCTGATAAACACCCAAAGTTGGCATCCTTCGTACCAATGTTTGCTACTGATATATTTAATTATTCTTGATATATCTTTTTGGATCCACTAGACATCGCATCTTGAAGTGTCATCTACCTTTTTATTCTTGAATGTTTAAATTTTGTAGCTACACATCTTATGTTTTCTCTAAAATTTTATATTTTAGTTATTTTACTTCTCACTTAGCTTTAAAGAACTTCATTTCTAGGTCCTCATCATTGCCACTAGATTTGATTTGTTCTCTATCTTCCATAATTATATTTTAGGGTTAAATATAAACAACTCATTCTACTTATTGACCTTGTAATTTTTTTATAGATATATTCAAATCTCTAGCTACTTATTCCTGTGAAGCAGATTTCATCACAGTGTTTATATCCTTTTTTCAGCCAAGACATAAAAAAATCAACTTCTACAGAACATTTTGCACTAGTGGATTCTCATCCTCAAAGATAAAGGTTTGAATAAAATCCTACTAAATTTTTGTCCAATTTTTAGTTTCCCATCGACGTTCCTAGTGCATATATCATGTTGTTGGAAGAGGTGATAAGGTATACTTGAATATATGTATCTATTATTTGGGTTCTACACCCTATGAATACCATACATCAACACATTTATGAAAATGCATTTCAAGACACTATCCTTCTAGGAAAAATGTCCATTGATTTGTGATTGCATGTGTTATTTGAAATTTAGCTTGCATTAATTTTCAAACATCTTCCAATTATAATTAATTTGACCTATGTGCTACCCACCATGTTACAGTAGTTCCCTTTAGAGCATAATTTAGTGCACTAACCCATTAATCTATATTTGGAAAATGTTTCTCTAATCTAAAGATAATTTATCCCAAACCCTTAGTTACAAAGTATTGAGGCAATTGTCACTTTATAATGAAAAACCACTCTCATTGGTCTCACCTCATGGTCTCCACTTACCCATTTTAGCATATGGGTATCTGAATAACCACTCACTAAAGATATAACTTCCCATGATAGAATACCTTCATGAGTTAGTTATATGTAATCCATGTCTATTTCACCCACTTGATATATCAAATATACTTTAGAACTTATTGGTGCTCTCATAGATGGAGACTTGCACTCCCTTATAAGGAACTATGGAACTTGTTCTTTTGTTATCATAGGTCTAGATGAAGGTTACTCTATTTGTTGTAATGGTTGAAATGGTTTTATCTCTAGATGGAAAATTTTGAATTATGTAACTCGTAGTGTGATATTCTTAGGATCTATGTCAATGTTAAACCATTATTGTCCCCATTGTCATAAGGTGAATCAGGTTCTTTAGGGATAATATAAGGATTGATTTTAGCTTTATTTAGAGGTATGTTAATAATTTTATCCCCTTATTATGCTTTCAACTGATTACACATTGTGTTGATGGTCATCTTACCATCATATTTCCACTTATTTCTAATCAACACATGGTATCATGTTTCATTGGTTTTCATATATATGACTTCAAAATTACCTCATATACTTAGATCAACAACTTTGATTTTTACATCTTCTAGTCATCCAATAGGTTATACCCTTTCATAGTTTATGAGAATCAATGTAATTGGTCTATAACTAAGAGAAAGTCATCTAATGGGAAATAAATAGAGCCTACATGTGCAAATAAGTTACTATTTTTTTTTCATTAGTTGCATCTGAGTTTTGATTTCCAAGTCTGAAAATTGAAACTAGTGAATTTTTCTAATGAAATGTTGACCTTTGAGAAATGAATACAACAAAGACACTAGACATCATTTTCTACTAAAAATGTGTCTATAAAGAAAAAAAATGACACTTTTAATGACTTAAAATGACAACTTAGATTCTATAAAATTAATTAGTTATTTCTATATTTTGACATAAGACGTAAAGGATAATTGACAAAACTAAAAAAAACAATATTCTAACTCATGTTTGACCTTGTAGAAACAAAATATAAAAAGATAATTTAAAACTCTAATCACGTATTTTATAATAATGAATGGAATTTAAAATACTTTGGGTAAATCTGATCTGACCTCAAACAAATTAAAAATAGAAATAAATAACTTTTTTAACTAAACATATTGCTATTATCAATTAGGAAAAATCAAACAATGAATCAATGATGTGAATTGACAAATAATTCAAGGTCATTCATAATTCATGTGAATGTTCTCCCTCTTTGATTCAAGCATATTTCATTCAAGTCATTGAACTAATCACCATAGATAGAATATGTAGTCTAGTTTAATTCTCAAATTCTTCATTCGATGCCAAGCTTATAACTTGATTTAAGTATAATCTAAGTACAAATAACCACTATATAAATGTTGAGTTATATAAATTTCCTATCAATACTTATAAATAACAAGAGTCATTATAATATAAAAATATAGATCTATGCCAATAGAGCAATGTTATATCATTTCAATGAGTATGCACAAAATAGGAGCAAAGGCAATTGGTCAATGTTAAGATATGGGAACACTCACAAACATTAGTGATCCAATTTTTTTTTAAATGTCATTGGATCCATCAAATCTGAGCATATTATAGTATTACAATCAACAACCAAAAAATTTGCATGTTGAGGTAAATATGACCTAGAAATAGTGCACCTTCAAGTAATGACAGAAGATATACACAAGTGTAAGAAGCAATTGATCTAACATTAGCATGCCACTAATATTATAAAAATATTTGGATCCTTAAATTTATTCAAAATTTTTCACACAGGCCCATCACTCACATTACCCACATATGACTCTCATGACTATTAGAAAATAGTTGTCCATGTAAAATTATACTCTAAAACCACTAATACATTCTGGACAAATTTGACTTACAAAATAATAGTTACAAATATTAAAAAATAAAAAAAATAAATTATACTATTTATTATATATTATTCACTATGATATCTTATAATATATATGAGGATGATATCTTTAATATAAGGAGTCAACTTTAATCACAAATCCCTTAAATTTCTTATATCCTAACAACTCCTAAAGAATATCCCACAAGTGTATCTTTTAGTGAGTTTTATAGCTCACATTATTCTCACATAACTACATATTTATTCTAACATCATAATATAATTACTCACACATGTGAGTACTAACAATTATTTTCTTAACAGAGTCACAGTTATCATTTCTACATCTAGGCTTGAAATCCCTAGTTTTGTAGCAGGGATCTACTATGCAACTATTATTAAGACATTGTTTCTAATATATTCCTTTAATTGTTGGAGATATCTATAATTTTTATCATCATGATTGTGTGACTTACAAAAATTATTTTATATATTTTGAGATTGTTGGGTATATTATTGTAAGAGATGACATTTCATAGATGCATGTCCTACTACCGGGTAAAACTCACAAAAATCTATTTTGACTTTTAGGCAGTCATTCCTATGGTTCCCCTATTTTTCATATTCCATACACCACATTCTTAGCTTGGGTATATTACTTTCATGTAACTCATCCATCTCATGCAAAACAAAATCTATCATTGTGTTAGTTTTCATAGTGATTGTGGACTTTCCCCATAGTCTACTATCTGATCCAATTTAAGTGCAGCTACTCTAGTGTCTACCTTACAAGTGAACTAGGATTGAGAAATATAAAACCTAATCTTAGGTCATAAAACATATACAAACCATGCATCCTTATTTGTATCTTGAAACTAAAAATTCACTATGTTCATTACATTAGATAACCTATGATCATAATCTCATATTGACTCACCTAAATTTTGTAAAATTTGTGATAGATATTATATTATATGAATCATAATTTAATTTTAAATTATCTAATAAACTTATTTTTTAAATCTTAAATGCTTAATTTATCAGCATCCCTTTTGTACGTGTGCTCTAGATCTTTATTGGTTAAGGCTCTTATGAGTTCACACTTATTTGCATCATTTGTAGTTACATTTTTACCTTGGCATTCCATCTTTTAGGTTAATAGGTATTGATCAGGGTCAATAGTCCCATAATATAGTACCAAAGTGAAAAAATATCTTGCACTGAGAGCCATGCTTCCCACATTCAAACCTAATATCATTGGTTGTTGTGGACCAGACTATACCAACGTCTTAAGATTTGTTGTAACCTAAAATCCAACTTCAATCAATTTATTCTTATCTATTACTTTCTTAGCATCTTCACTATATTTTCCAAATTTATATATAAAATAGTCAAACTATGTACTATATTTACCAACTTTTTCACTTTTTATTCTACTTTATGTTAATATATTAGGCACAGAGGATATGCACCCTTAATGATCATTTTCTGTGACTCCTTCATTTGAACTTGAACCTACTTTAGTCATGCAATTTAACATAACTTATTCAAATGATTGTTCCTTATTTTTTCCAAACAATATTATCCTTCATAATTGTGATCTAAAACTACCTTCTAATTGATCTAATTATTTATTTGTTCTCTTTCCACTCTCTTCCATCTATTTTAGATCCCTTCTCCAATCTTTATCCATTTTTGCACTCTCATATGTGCCTTCTCCTCTTTTGGTCCCTCTCATTTCCTCATCAACATAATATCCATAATCTATAGCTCCTCCTTAAGCTCCCATTCTCTCTTTATATTTTAAACTCTCTACTCTAATCCTACTCAAAACTATATTAGGATTGTTTTGTTTATTCCATCTTATATATTATCGCAAGTCTAGCTCTAGTCCCAGATTTCACATTTCATTATGCTTCTCTATGTACTCCATACTCTAGGTTTAGGTTCAAGTTTCTCTTATAATTTTTTCATAATTCACTTCATTATTTCACACATCCTTATAATGCCCAAAATGACTACTCTGTGTTAGCTAGAATAGGCACTATGGCCTTTTCCATAACCAACATTTTAAGTAGGATAGGTAGTCATTATAGAAATTTTCCCTAGATACCTCTTACAAAAAAATCATGCATAAATTTGAATGTCATGTCCCATTACATGAAAAATTCATTGATATATGTATTAATGGTAGTCTTTATTCAATGATCTACTATACATATCTAATGAATGTCCAAATTTCATAACTTTTCTATATTTTCCTCAGTCTAAACAAAGTATTTTATTTCTCTTGACTTGAGGCAATAATACTCAATTATTTACAACCATGCAACTAACAACCCATAAAATTCACGCCAAAATATTTTATATATATTTCTATCTATATTCCCACTTATAACCTCTCTCATAGAGATTCCTATCCTATTTGCCTCATCTTATATGAAATTGTAAATTCTGTCATCCAAACATCAATCCAAATCTCTTTATCTAGGTAACCACTTCAGCATGTTTCAAATCAACATTCTCATTGTACCATTGTTAGTAGATGTTCTTACAAAACCCATTATAACATGCCAATGTGTGGTTCTATGTGAAGTAAGCTACATGTTAAAAATGTAGGTAGAATTATAGAAAGACTAGGTATTCCTTTAATTCAAAATTACATGTTTATTTAGAAAATGCAAACTTGAATTATATAGAGTAGTTTTTCATATTATGTTATTAAATATATGTATGAAAAATCATATACACTACACATAAAACAAGTAAAAAAAGACATTCAAAAAACCCATCATCAGATCTCTATATTAATCTCTATATTTTGAAAAAAAATTCCTTTATAATTGATCACTATATATATGAATTCCAAAGCTCTATCACTTCACATTTTATCTTTCCATTTATAACTCAAAAGATTATTTTTCATTTTTTATAGTCTTTTTAGATACATACATAGAATGGATTCATAAAAAAATATGTGTTATAAAAATTGATATACATCACACACTTTTCATGCAACTACACGATGTGATTTTACAATCTTAAATATACTACTAATAGTGTGGCATTGTGTGATCATTAGGTGTTACTTGTGTGATCATTGGGCATGACATTGTGTGACAATTAAATTCTGCATTATGTGACTATTTGTATGTGTGACATTGAGTGATATCATGTGTGATTATATAAATTAATTGATTGGGTGTTATCATCTCATGCATTAATTGGTTTAAGGATCCTCTTATCTATCTCATGTTCATGTGTAGATACTAAAATCAACTATTAGATGTGAACTAGGAATTTGACATAAAGGGGAGCTTAGTCTTGTGTTAGTCTCATAAAACCAATGAAATGAACATACTAAATTACTAACACCTCTAGCCTATACATTAGGGAGAGCTTAGGTAATAAAAAATAAATTAAATCACAACAAAAACATAAAAGACAACTTTTTTGTATTCCTTGGAAGCTCCAAATGCTTCGTTGAATGGCTTGATTGGCTTGTGCATCAAGAAGTCTTCATCAATAGAGGTTACTTGGCTCCTTCTTTCATTGGCACCTTGGATTTTGATGTTTTTTTTATTAATATCTGGTCATGGTAACTATTATCACCAAATTTTTCACCCTATAAGAAGTTGTTCAAACTTCTTCCATATTTGGGCAACATGGGAACATTTCCAAGTATGTGGGTGTACCTATATTGGAAATGAGCCTCTAGATTTAATAGCTAGTTCCCTGATGTATCTTGAAATTCTCTAATCTATACCAATTAATTACTTATGGGGAAAAGAGTTAGAGAATGCACAAATTGAACCGAATCTAAAAGAAGTGATGCACTAAATATTTAAAGATACACTCTTAAGATTGAACTCATTAGCACACTAATAGACTATGAACAGAACTAATGCAGTGTCTACGATGGTTTTCAAGCAACAGTGTTTCACCTAGGGGTTAATTTGATAGACTTAGGCTAGAGGGAAATGAGAAAAAGGCTTGATTGAAAACACTTACAATCAACTATCCACTCTACACCTGAGACATCAACCTTAAGACACTCTAGATGACCTACAAGAAAGTTTATTAGCACTTAGGTTGAACTTGGACCTACAAAGGGAAGATGACAACCACTTTTGCATATCAAAAAAATACAAACACTAAGCATAGATTAGTTTACTCCAAGAGGTGTAAAATATAATTTTTTATAGAGTCTAGCTGTACCAAACTGAGGGAAGATAATCAATAGCTAAAAGACTATAATTATAGAAGAAAAGGCCTTCAAAGAGAGACTTTAGAGTTCAAAGAGGAATAAAATATCTCAACTCCATTTGAATCACATTTACAACTACTTCTATAAATTATGTTCATTTAGACCTTTTGATTGATTTGGGTCAATTCAAGTGGTTACAGAGTTACATTATTCCTTCCTTGATGCTCCCTGATGGTTACAATGATGGGATTAAGTTGTTCTAAGCTGGGTCCTGGTATCAATGCCTTTAGGACAATTATATCAAACTATTAGATCTTTGTCTTAGTGCTAACTGATCTTCACTAGTTCATTATGGCATGTAAAAGTGGAGAGAAGGGTCCCTTTCATGTAGTTGGTCCTAGAGATGGAACCATTGAGATCTACATGTATACTTACATGGCATCCTTTGAAATTCTAGCTCTTGTTCAAGATGGATCATGTTTGATCTCATCCCCATGTTCATAGGGCCACTATAAATGGAAAACCAATCTCAGATTATTGGTTTTCTTATAGTTTTCACATTGATGCAGACCTATGGATTATATATCCCCTCTCTTGATTATAATAGGTCTAAATGGACCCATTTTATCTCTTTAAGAACCAATGATTCACCATATGCATGGATCCTCTTAAAAAATGGCAAACACAGTTGCATAAATAACCCTCCATGATACAAAATTTCAAATTAGAGGCTCACATTCATCTTTAATAGCATCCCTTTATGTTCTATATACTTTACTATATGGTTATGTTCACTCTTTAGAGTTTGATCGAGTTCTAATGGCAAATCGATTGGCCCTGTAAGACATTTTTTTCTTCCATAAAAAAATAATATTTGGCTCAATTTTTTCTATCAAAAATTGACTCAAACCATTCAAAATGATCCTAGCTATCTTTATTCCCATTAGCCTCATAGATCCCCACTATCACATCTAGACCTTTTGATCTTATACGCACTGTTGATCTCCTTAGTATGAATAAAATTAGTCTATTGATTTCCTACCATGAAGAACATGCTCATGCCACTTATAAATTCTAAATTAATCTCAAGATCTTGTTATTAGTCTATCAGCCTCTACACTTATGCCATACAGTGGCCTCTCAAGCTCCTTGACCTTTTGACTCATCTCGTATCATCAGATTAAGATGTGTGATGCAACATAGACCATAATATTTTACTTGGACCCACTTCCTTATTTGTTTATTTCACACCATTGGATCTCTTCTCAATCAATCTACACCATTGGATCTTGTCTAACTTATATCTCTTTAAAGGGCTTTAACCTAGGGAACTTTTAACCCATTTGACCTCAGTATGAACTGTTACATCTCAAGTATCAACATATGAGCTCATACAGAATATGATATCTTGATCAAATTTGACCCCTTTAAGGACCTTTTAAACCCAAATGGTTACTTTATGAAACTCAAACTTGACATTAGCATGAACATCTTATGTTGCAGGTCCAACTTTAAAAGCTTATAACTTGAGCTAGAAAGCTCATGCAAACATGAAACTTTCAGGATATGATCTTGGAATGAAGGATTTGATGGTGTTGTAATATTTTGACTTATGTAATTTCTTGAGTGAAGATGAAAAATTCTCAAAAAAGTTGGTCTGCTCATTCCCATGTGACATGCAGGATGGCCTAGCCTCTTAAACTCAGCAAGTTAAACTTTGAAGGCTTAGATCTTGATATAGAAGACTCATCAAGATATGAAACTTATAGAGAATTATCTTAGCACAAAGTTAATTAATCACACATGGTCTGATAGTCATGTGAGGTTTTTTTAGCACATTTATAAAATGCCCAAGTGAACTAGTCAATATAGTTTCCATGATGTCCTAATGACGGTCTAGTCCCTTTACTTACCCAAGTTATTTTGATTCAATATTTTGAGGTCCTAATGAGTTTTTGAGATTGTGCCAATTTTATCCATGTCTTTTTGAGCTTATGAATAGTATGGGATCCTACTTGGATCAATTTTGAAGGTTTGGACAAATAAATTCTCTAAAAACATTCAATTCCTTTAGAGCTTTGCATCGACATATTATTGTTAACATTTTATCTTGGACACTTTCTCCAAAATAAATATGCCTTGTACTTTTTTACTTCATGCACTTTGTCTTCAATATTTTTTCAAAGATGTTTCCTTTGGGATTTTTCTCAACACACCTGCTGTGGATAAAAAATTTGAAATAAATAGGTCTTTGAGAAAATTGCCCTAGATATTTTCCTGACATAAATGTACTTAGCTCCTTTTTCTATAGATAAAATTTCTAAAATAATTTTCTCTTACAGATTTTTTCTCAACCACTTTCCCTAAAAGAATAATGCCTACAGGCCTTTTATATTGGACAAAATGATTGAAAGAAATTACTTTGGGATTTATTCAAGGATCTTTTGCTTTGGACATTTTATCTGAAAGAATGGGACTTCAGAAAGATTGTCTTAGACAATTTTCTCGAAATAAATATGTCCTCAGGGAAATTTTCTTATTAGTTTTCCTAAACTATTTGTCCTTAGTCTTTCACCTTCAAGATAATTTTCCTGAAAAAATTCCAATACTTAGCTAAAATAGACCAGAACAATTTTTCTCAAATAAATATGTCTTGTACTTTTATTGTGGGCTTTGTGTGGAACAATTTTTGAAAGAAATATGTCCTCCAACACTTATCCAAAAGTTGAAATATGTCCTAAGTGTAAACTCGGCACCATAAAAATATGCCACTTACATATATGATTCAAAAAATGACCTCTAATACACCAAATGGCATAGGGACTAAGCCAGACTATATGTCATTATAAAAATCCCCTATACAAGATTATGACTATAGGGGGTTGACCCATTTTGGATTGAGGTTAAAATGGTTAACATTTTTGGTTATTTCCCAAGGGTGGCATACTTGCTATGCCATGACTAGTTGCCTAATCCTATCCATTGGGCAATGGAGTCACAAGTATATAGGCTTGACATATAAACTACCTCTTGACAACACACAACAATGATAGAAAATAAGAAGAACAAGACATAAAATAGGAACACACATGTGTTTCAAGAGCACTTATTGGGGCATAACACAACAAGAAAATAAATACATACCTAATCTAATATTTAAAAAATTGACCTTCAGTTATTAATAGTAAGGTTTCAAATGTATCTCATTCACAAGGATATGAAGCTCTTCTCCATTCATCCTTACTAACTGAAAAGATTTTCTTTGATTTCACTTGATGATGATGTATGGCTTGCTCCATAGGGTATCAAATTTGGTATGTCTCCCTAGTTTTTCTTTATCTTCATCCCATTTCAATACTATGTCACCTTCCTAAAATGATCTTGGAGTTACTTTCTTATCAAAAGACCTCTTTATTAGTACTTGGTGATGCTCCATAACTTGATGAGCTTTATCTCTATCCTCTTTCAATTCCATTAACTCTATCAATCTCACCTCCATTGGAGTGTTCTCAAGAAACTCTAGTTGATGTGCTAACTCTAAGGCATACAGCTCTTGAGAGATAGACAACTTAGCTTCCCTTCCATAGATAAGAACAAAAGGATAATTTCCTGTTGAGCTCTTGGAATTTATCTTATTATCCCATAAGGTTGTCTTCAATTTGGTGTACCAAGTTATTTGGTTATAATCCAAGGTTCTCTTGATGATTCTAATCAGATTCTTGTTACTAGAATTAGCCAACCCATTACCTTGAGGGTAATAGTTAGATTAAGTGCTCAAGAATATGGCATTACTATTTTCCCAATCAACTGTCTTAGAACCCATAAAATTAAGAGTATTATCTAAAATAATAGTATAAAGAGTGTCAAACCTTTTTATGATTCTCTCATAGAAATTTAATATAGAATTCTCATTAGCTTCCTTTAATGTTACTACTTCAACCCATCTTTTAAAATAGTTAGTTGTTATAAATATCCACTTATGACCAGTACTTGATAGGGGATTTATCATGCCAATAAAATCAAGACCCTATTGCATGAAAGGTTGATTAACTTGGATAGTCTTCAAAGGAAGAGCTACAAGCTTTTTCTTTCCTATAAAGAAAGCACATTATCTACACCTTCTCACCCAAGCATGTAAATCCTTGAAGAGGCTAGGATAATAATAGCGAGCCCTCATGATCTTGGCAATTGTGGTTCTTGGAGAGAAATTACCTCTTTTTTTCCCATCATGAAACTTCTCAAACAATAATCCAAATTGATCATTATCAATTAATGTCAATAGCACACCATCGATGTCCCTCTTAAAATCACACCATCCATAAGATAAAAGGGAATATATTGCAATTTAAAATATCTCCTTTGTGATCTACTCATATTATTAGGATACTCACCATTTTAGAGAAATTTGATCACATATAATGTCCAACTTTATGGAGGCAATGAACTAGCTAATTGGGAACAATCATGATTGACTAGAGCCTCTTCCTTTAACTCATGAAGATATAAATCTAGATGTTCACAAATTCCTTTACCCCTTACCAATTTTTTCACTTTGATGTCAACATCATACTCTATTGCCTTAGTAATCCACCATGCCCTCTTTTCACTAAGATCTTTGCTCAAAAGAAACTCTTTGGTGCTAGTATGACAAACCATAACATGAATATTATTATTTGAAACCATATGTCTAAAATTATTTAGTCCTCTTAAAATATCAAGGACCTATTTCTCCATAAAGGTGTACTTGAATTCATAATCTTCTAAACCTTGACTAAATAATGCAATTGGCTACTTCACACCCTCATCATGGTTGAGTTAGTATCAAGGTTAAAAAATGAATACAGCATGAAGTATTTAGTAAAATTAGGATGCATAAGAGTAGGATCTTCTTTAATTGCTTTCTTTATGGCTTAAAAACTACTTTACCCTCTTTGGTCCAAGAAAAGACTTGGTTCTTCATGAGCATAATTGTGATAGGTTTCACCAAAGATTTAAAACTAGGAATGAATCTCCTTAAAAAAATTATCTTACCTAAGAAAATTTGAAGACATTTCTTATGCAAGGGAAATGACAATCCTGGTATAACCTCTATTTTTTTAGGATTAATATTCAAACCATCTCTGGAAACAATATGTTCTAAGAACTTACCTACATGAATAGCAAATATGAACTTCTTTGGATTAAGAGATATTCCATATTTCCTACATATTTAAAACACTTATCTCAAGTGTTGCATGTGTTCATTATCATATTTATAAAACACTATTATATCATCCATATAAACCAATATCATCTCATTGATCAAACCTTTGAAGGCCATGTCTATTGTTCTTTGAAATATGGCATTGGTATTGGACAAACCAAAGGGCATCTTCCTATAAGAAAAATTCCCCCATTCAGTAGTGAAGGCTATCTTAAAAAAATCATCCTCATTGACTAAAATCTTATTATAACCTAAATATCCATCTAGAAGAGAAAAATATTGAGAACCTAAAGCCATTTGTAAAATCTACTCCATTGAGGGTAGAGGATAGTGATCTTTGAGTGACACTCTATTAAGATCTCTAAAGTCAACACAAAGTTTTATCTCCCTATTATTATTTATAATAAGCACAAGGTTAGATACCCATTTTGAATGCTTTATGGGAAATATTGTCTTAGATTCAAGGATTTTGGTAAGTTCTAACCTCATGAGTTGCTCAACCTTGGGGTTGATGGGTCTGTAATTTTGTCTAACCGATTTAACTCCAAGTTCCAACTCAATGGTATGGAATGTTAGGATAGGATAAAATCCTTTGAGGTCCTTATATTCCCAATAAAAGATATCATGAAACTCTCTACACCACTTAATTAATGCTTGCTTCTCTAATGTAGAACATACATTGCCTAGTTTGAGGAGTTTGTCCTTGAAGATCAATACCCTTTCATAATTCTTCTCTTTTGTAGACATACTCACTTTCTCCTTATTATTTTTATAATTCTTATTGAATATAATTTATAAGGTCACCAAACCCTTAGGTATCTTATTGGTTCTTAGTTTTATAATCTGGTCACCCATTTATTCTTAGAGACTCCTTTGATTCATTGAAGAAAACTCAGCCTCATGTGACAAGAAGCATGCAATGTGTTTGTCACTATAAAACACTTAAAAACACACTTAATTATCAGGTATATAAGGTCTGATAATGACCTTAATATTATCTTGTTTTCCCTCCTCTTTTATGGTAGTTGGAATATCAAATTGAGCTCCTATGACAACTAGTTTATCAGCATGACTATTTTGCTCCCTTGAGACTAATTGAATATTAAATGTATAAAAATTTTCAATTAAATACCATACTCTATGCCTATATGACTTAATAAAAGGGTTTTTTTTAACAACCACATTCCTCATCTGATGCACAACCAATTCACTATCTCCATATACTTGTAATTTTTTTATTCTTTTTCTCCTTGCCCATTGAAGGCCATAAATTAAACCTTCATACTCAACCACATTACAATTAAAATTAAAATGAAATATATATGAATCATAATAATGTTGTTTATATGGGGAGAGCAACATAACACTAGATCTAGCACCAACTTTACTTCTTGAACCATAAAAAAACCTTTTCCACAACCCATCATCTTTATCTTCTTCCTTGGTAAGTAGAGGTGTTGGTACTCCTTCATGTATACAATTTACTCCTAGATAAGTTTCCTCCATGAGAGCATAAGGATATTTCTCATAATTATTATTTAAATATTCATCAATAAACAAATTTAAAATGCCTTCAAACTTGAAGGAAGTGCCATCATCTACAATAGAATCATTTTCTTCATGAACAACATAATTCAAATTAGAACTTGTCTCAATGTAAGGATTTATATGAAAATTTGTAAGGGTTTATGTAATAATTGTCACCTTATCCCATATATTATTTTAAATGACAATAAACACTAGTCAACTGATATATATCCACCTATATTGGCTATGAATTCCCTCGATAGGGAGATTACAAAGTGGGCTAGGAAATCAACCATGACTATGTCTTGCAAGATAGGAAAACTAAGACAATCATGCAAGAAAACCTTTAAATATTTTATCAATCCTACTATATTGGTAGGTTTACCATATAATTTAAGGCCCCCTTTTCTATGTGGCTCATATTTTAGGCCTAGCTTGTTAGGTACAACTTTGGGCATGACATAAGTAGAAGCTCCACTATCAACTATGTAAGTATGTACCAACTTGTCACCTAGAATGAGGGTGAGGTAGATTATTAGAGGTTTATCAACCCTAGTGGATAGTTTTAAAATGTTACTTTGATAATTTCTAATAGAAACATGGCCATGACTTTTATTTGAGGGTGAGACATTAGCAAGGATAGCAGATAACTACTTTTTTAGGATTTTTTTTACCAGGCATATGAAGAACATCCCAAAGATAAATGGATGTTTAAGTTTTCTTCAAAGAATATAAAATGTTTAAATAATCAATACCTAAATTCTCTTGGGATCTTTTAGGTATAAAATTGCTTGGAACTTGAGGAATAAGTGCAAACCTTACCATATTTTGACTTGATGGAGATGTAGAAGTTTTTAAAACTGTCACACTTATAGCTATGTCTTATTACCTTGTAAGAGGATTGGATGAGAATATGGGCATGATAATACCACCTCCTAGAGCCTTAATTTTGGACCTTGTATTGTCTAAAATAGAAGCTCCTTGATTTATCATAAAAGTGTCTTCAACCAGAAAATTGGTGATGATCTCTCCTTGAGGTTGTCAATCCTCATTAACTTGCATCATCACCTCAACTTAATTTGATAAAAGGGAAGTAATTACTCCTTGATACACCAGAGCTTGATTTCCATTCTCATTGGTATCTATGAATTGGTCTTGAATCTAATCATCTCCCTACACCAAATTTATATGAACAGGTACCATCTCTCTTGCATTGGTGGTAGAGTTAGGATTATATGCATTAGCAGGCCTATTGGGATAAGGCTACCATTGGCCTCATCCTCTTACATATTATTGACCATACTATTGATAATAGGGATAAGGATTTTGATAATCACCTTTTTTCATATTTTCTTTCCTATTTTGGACCTTTAGGACCAAGAACTTTACTTTTCAATCAACATTATTTTTTGTTTACCTAGGATCCACCTTAGTTTTGGTATTGGCATTAGGAACTTGAGCCACTTCCAAAGTACTAGAAAAATTATAAGACAAATGAGGCATATACACCTTAGGAGGAAATATTCTATCTTGGATGAGACTATTCTCAACTTTGATATCAAAATCATATGCTTTAAGAAGAGTGGAATCTCCCATGGATTGAAGCATGACAGTAATTTCAGTCCTAATGGATTTCAAGTATGGCACACAAAGCTAGAAATTGGTCTCATGGGAGGAGGAAATCTATGACAAGTCTTCTAAAACCTTTTCTTGAAGTCATGCATTATTTCTTTAGATCCCATTTTTATCATGTTGAGCTAATGTATGAGAGAGGCATGATCACTTTCATTTCCAAATCTAGAAGTCAACAACACTCCAAACTCATCCCATGTCATGATGCATCCACCTTATAGAGTATTATAAAAATAAAAAGCCTTCCCTTTAAGGGAAATGGTAAGGAGTCTAATGTAAATGTTCTCTCAAATAATTTTTTGGAAACTGCAAAATCTAAAAACATCTCTAATATGCTCACTAGGTGTGACACGACTCTCACCATTGAATGTGGGCACACCTTTTATGGCATTAGGAGGAAAGGCATCATATGCATGAAGTTGAATTGGATTATTAGTATTGAAGGTAGATAAAGCATTAGGTCTAGCCATGTCTTCTTCTTCAATATATTCAACTTATTTAACCTCTTCCACCCTATCAAAATCTATTCTTTCTTAAAAGGGTAGATTAGGCTATGGATATTGAATTTCAAGAGGGATTTCAAGATGAATCGGTAAGTTAATGGGATTGATTATTCTAGTAGAGGAGGACTTAGTGAGGACCATGAATTATGAAGGCAAGTTTATAACAAAATAATGGCTTGGAACTATATTTACCTTGAAGGAGTTTCCAAATGTTGAGTATCACACCAATTTGTAGCTAATGTTTGTCAAGACCAACATTCACCTTGACAAGTTATCTTGAAGATAATGTGTCCCACCAAGCATGCCAAAACTATTGTCACCAAATCTTTCACCCTAGAAGAAGTTTTTCAAGCTTCTTCTAGATTTGGGCAACATGAGAACATTTCCAGGTATATGGGTGTACCTATATTAGAAATGAGTGTCTAGATTTAAGGGCTAACTCCCTGAATGCATCTTGAAATGATCTTATATATACCAAATGATTAATTATGGGGAAAAGAGTTAAATAATGAATCAATTGAACCTACTCTAAATGATTTTATGCATCGAATATTTAAATATCCACTCTGAATATTGAACTCATTAACACACTAATAGATTATGAACAAAACTAATGTAGTGTCTATGATGGTTTTCAAGCAATAGTGTTTCACCTAAAGGTCAATTTGATGGACTTAGGCTAGAAGATGATGAGATAAAGTCTTTATTTTAAACACTTACAGTCAACTATCTAATCTACACATGAGATATCAACCTTAAGACACTCTAAATGACCTGCAATAAAGTTTATTAGCACTTAGGTTGAACCTAGACCTACAAAGGGAAGATGATAACCACTTTTGCATATCAAAAAAATACAAAAACTAAGCACAATTAGTAAAAAAATACAAAAATACTCTATTAATTACTCTAAGAGGTACAAAATATAAATTTGGGTAGAGTCTAGTCATACCAGCCTGAGGGATGACAATCAATAGCTCAAAGGCTATACTTATATAAGAAAAGGCCTTTAGAGAAAGACTTTGGCACTCAAAGAGGAATCAAAGATATAAACTCCATTTGAACCATAATTATATTTGATTCTATAAATTAAGCTCATTTAGACCTTTTGATTGATCTAGGTTAATTCAAGTTGTTGCACAATTACATTATTCCTTCCTTGATGCTCCCTAATGGTTGCAATAGTGGGATTAAGTGATTCTAAGCTGGGTCCTGATGTAAATACAATTAATACAATCAAATCAATCTATTATAGCTTTGTCTTGGTGCTAAATGATCTTCATTGTTTCATCATGGTGTGTAAAAATGGATAAAAGGGTCCCTTTCATACATTTGGTCCTAGAGATGGAACTATTGAGGTATACATGTGTGCTTCTATGGCATCCTTTGAAATGCTAGCTCTATTCAATATGAATCATGATTGAGCTCATCCCTATGTTCATAGGTCCACTATATATGGAAAACTAATCTTAGATTATTATTTTTCCTATAGTTGTCATATTGATTAGACCTATAGACTATATAACATGTCTCTTGATTATAATAGATCCAAATAAATGCACTGTGTCTCTATAAGAACCAAGGATTCACTATATACATTAATCCTCTTAAAAAATGGTGAACATAATCACAAAAATAACCCTACATGATACAAAATGTCAAACTCGAGGCCCATATTCAAATTTAATGGTGTCCCTTTATGTTATCTATACTTGACTGCATGGCTATGTCCACTCCTTGGCATTTGATCAAGCTCTAATGGTGAATTGATTGACCCTATAAGACCTTATTTATTTTATTTGAAAACTATTCTTTGTCACAAATTTATCTATCAAAAACTAACTCAAACCAATCAAAATGCTCCTAGCTATCTTTATTTCCATTGGCCTCATAGATCCCCATTGTTAGATATTGATCTTTTGACCTTCTGCATGTTGTTAATCTCCTTAGTATGAACAAAATTGGTCCATTGATTTCTTACCATAAATAACATGCTCATGCCACATGTAAATCATGAGGTCATATTAGGATCTTATTGTCAATCTATCAGCCTCTATGTTTATGCCACATGGTGGCCTATCGAGCTCCTTAACCTTTTGACTCATCTCATACTGTTAGATTAAGATGTGTGATGCAAAAAGGACTATTGTATTTTTATTATACCCACATCCTTGTTATTTTAGATTTCACCCTTGTATCTCTACTTAGTTGATCTGCACCATAATATCTTGTCCAACTTGTATCTCTTTAAAGGGCTTTAACCTAGGGACCTTTTGACTCATTTAATCTCAACATGAACTATTAGATCTTAAGTGTCAGCCTATGATCTCATGAAAGCCATTATATCTTGATCAAATTTGAAAATTTTAAGGAATTTTTGAACCTAAATGGTTACATTAAAATGCTCAAACATGACGTTATCAAGAGCATCTTATGTTGCAAGTCCAACTTTAGAAGTTTATAGCTTGATCTAGAAAGCTCGTGCAAATATAGAACTTTTAAGGTATGATCTTGGCATGAAGGAATCCATGATGTTGTAATATTTTGGCTTGCACAATTTCTTAAGTTAAGATGTAAAATTCCCAAACAAGCTGGTCTATTCATTTCCATGTGATGTGCAGGATAGCCTAGACCCTTAGACTCAGTAAGTTAAACTTTGAAGGCTTAGATCTTGAGATAGAAGGCTCATCAAGATATAAAACTTATAGAGAATGATCTCATCACTAATTACATTGATCATGCATGTTTTGATAGTCATGCAAGTCTTTTTTAACATATTTATAAAATGCCCAAGTGAACTAGTTCAATCTGGTTTCCATGACATCCTAATAATGGTTTGGTCCCTTTACTTGCCCAAGTCATTTTGATTCAATATTTTAAGGTCCTAATAAGTTTCCTAGATTGTGTCAATCTATTCCATGTCCTTGTGATCTTATGAACACTATGGGATCCTACTTGGATCAATTTTGAAGGCTTAGACAAATAAATTCTTTGAAAACATTCAATTCCCTTAAAGCTTTGCATTAGCATATTACTATGAATATTTTGTCTTAGACACTTTATTTGAAAGAAATCTACCTTTTACTTTTTTTATTCAAGTAATTTATCTTTGGGCTTTTTACAAAGACATTCACTTTAGGATTTTACTCAAGACACCTATTGTGGACAAAATGTCTGAAAGAAATAGGTCTTCAAGAAAATTATCCTGGACAATTTTTCTGACATAAATTCACTTAGATTATTTTTCTATAGACAAAATGTCTGAAAGAATTTACTCTTTGAGATTTTTTCTCAGCCACTTTCCCTAGAAGAATGATGCTTATGGGCCTTTTATATCTATAAAAAATGTCTGAAATAAATAACTTTGGGCTTTGATCAAGAATATTTTGCTTCAAACATTTTATCTAAAAGAATGGGTCTTTGATAAGATTATCTTAGATAATTTTCCCAAAATAAATATGTCCTCAAGGAAATTGTCTCAGAATTTTCCTAAAATATTTGTCCTTAGTCTTTTGCCTTCTGGACAATTTTCTCAAAAAAATCCAATGCTTAAATAAAATAGACCAAAACAATTTCACCAAAAGAAATATGTCTTGTAATTTTGTTACAGGATTTGTGTAGAACAATTTCTCTGAAAGAAATATGTCCTCCAACACTTAGCCAAAAGTTGAAATATTTTCTAAGTGAAAACTTAGGTTTTTTTGGACTTGTTCTTGCAATTGCTCAGCACCATGAAAATCTATCACTTGTATATATCATTCAAAAAATGACCCTTAAAACACCAAATGGCACAAGGATTGAGCTAAACTATGACCAAAACTAGAATGGCATATGAAATGACATAAAATGAGCTAAAAAATACCCTATGTCATTATAAAAACCCCGTATACAAGATTCTGACTATAGGGGGTTGACCCATTTTGGCCTGAGGTAAAAATCATCAATAGTAACCTTACTTTATAGGCATTTAGGAATTATAACACTATATCAAAGAGCTTGTTGAAGGTGTTTGAGCATAATAACTTTTCACCAAAATAGTTTTTAAATTCAATAGGCATGGCCTTGTATTTATAACCTTAGGAATTAACTCTCACCCAAGGTGAATCAAGGTTGAGTTTAAGCTTGGAATGGGTTCAAACTAAACCTAGGTGAGTTAAAACTAACTCCAATAGAGTTGATATTTTTCAATAAATTATTATTTAAAATTACTAGGCATTAATCTCAAATTATATATTTTAGGATATTTTCAAAGATTTTGACAACTCATAAAGGTAATTTTTTGTATATTAATTAATTATAAATAGATAATTAAACTATGAATTTAATCTTGTTTAGTTTGTTAATTGATTTATATTAGCCTTTTAGCTCTTTCAAGATTTATTCAAGTGTGAAAGTGCCCCACTTAATAGGTCCATAGGCCAAATCAACAGTTGTTATGCCATAAGGTCATTAGGGATGAATCTATGAGAGGTTATTATTGCATATGATAGAATACCTCAATTAAGGATGTCTCAACATGATTATGAGCTTTGATGAATGATGTGAAAGAAAATTTGAGATGTTTAATGATTCATAGTCTTAATTTGTAATGGCTGGTAGGAATCAGTATGAAGTCTGATCAAAATCTAGTTGTGGCCAATTTTAGGTGTCTACAATTTTCCCTTATTTGGGAAGGCATTGTAATCTATGGGCACATTAATGTCTTCTCCAAGAATTAAAAGTTCATGTATGCATACTACTTCAATAGCAATGGATGATCTTTGGATGCCCCCTCAAGGGAGTTGTCAGCAAAAAGGGTTGGTGATCAGTCCCTCAAAAGGAGGAAATAATGGGACCAAAATGATAAAATAGGGTGGAAAAGATAGATTTTCCCATAGGTGGTTAAAATCAATGGCATATGGATCTACCCTAGTTGGGAAGACAAACAACATGATTTGCCCACAAGCAGTTATTATCATCAACATAGGTGGGATAAAAAAGTTAATGATTTACCCAAAGGCAGTTATAATCATTGAAAAGAGGATTAGGGTAACAAGAGAATGATTTTCCCAAAGGTAATTATAATCATGAAAGGGAAAACAATGATTTTCCCATAGGCATTTATAATCATTGGTAGGATAAAAACATGCCCCAATTGGGCAGATAAAGATAATGGTTCTCCCAAAATTAGTCATAAGCTTTGTCACAATGAAAACATGCCCCAGTTGGGTAGAAGAAAGGGAATGATTTACCCAAAGGCATTTATAATCATTAACATCTAGGTAGATTGAAACATAATAATTTATCCATAGGTGGTTATAATCATTAGCTCTACAAGTGGGATGATACACAATGATTTGCCTAGAGGTGGTTATAATCATTGGCATCACAAGTGGGATAGTACACAATGACTTTCTCAAATGCAGTTATAATCATTGGTACCCTGATGATGTAAAATTAGTATAGAGAAGAAATATTAATTTAGGCAACTTGTTAGTATGGAAATTCATGTCCTAGATAGCAAGGATTAAAATTCTTTCATGATGTTATTACTCTATTTGTGATATGATTCAGATAGATCAAGAATTTTTTAGGTGTCAAGGAATACCATAGCCATATTGATATTAAGACTTTCCAAGTTTTTTTATTGTATCATGTGACGGTATGCATCATGATAGAACACCATGATTACTTAGCTAAAATATACATAAGGACTAACACACGATCTAATAAATAATTAAAAATAATGCACCAATGATAAAAACCATGATGATAATGTTGACATATGAATATGGATGGATTCAATAATAATGTGTAAGGAATCACCCAATAAATGCACATAGACTGAATCAATGTATAATAACAAAAGTAAATAAACAAGAAAACAAACAAAAAAACAAAAAGATAAAACACCCAAAATCAAAAAAGAAAGACAAAATAAATTAATGAGAACAAAGAAACAAACACAAACAATGGTGAATCATAATGTTAGAATAAACAAAACACACATAAGATGATGAACATTTCCCCTAGGCTATAGGATATAATGAGTCAAACAAAAAAAATGGGGGAAAATAGAAGAAAAGGAAGGGGTAGCTGAGCTAACTCCATATGCACTAGGAAAGTGGGCATTGCTTACATAATTCCATGGATGTAGGGTCCAACATAAAATTTGAGCCAAATGTAGTTCTCCCAAGAAATGGGATAGAATAAAAATGTTGATCAAGAAAATATGATTGACATTGTAGAGGAAAATTGGAATGGTTTTTCAAAATGATGAGTGTGTGGGATGTTATGCTAATAAGGATGGGTAAATTAAACGATAAGTGATGAATTGTGAAGTAGATAGGGATCACATAATCCTTAAGGTGAAGAAATGGTCGATGTGGAATATTTTGGGGATTTTCTAAATTTTTTTACAAATGTTTTTGGAATTTTCAAAGATTCTAAAATCAATCAGAGAATGATGAGATATTGAATGGTCCAAGATCAAAAAATGCTAAAAGTGTGAAACTTTAAAAGATTACTCATAAAATGGTGAGAGTGTAGCAAAAGGGTGACTGATCTGACCTCAATGTGAATTGAATGTTACTTACATATTCCTAAGATGGGACCTCAAGTCACTATTGTTTTGCCTTATAGTGAAATAATCTGACTAGTTAGTAGCAAATTCTCAAATAATAGGTAAAGTAGGCAAATGGCACAATATAGCATAGGAATGGCAAGGTGGTACTTCAAGGCATGATAAAGGTGTTGTTCTTAATTTTCCCATAAGTGGTTATAATTAATAAATAATGGCATAGGTCAATAATACTATTTTACCCATAGGCAATTATAATTAGTAGCAAGATATTGGTACTCTGATTTACCCAAAAGACAATTATAATCAATAGTATGTGAATGGAATGAAATAAGGAATGAAGGATGCAACTACCAAACCACTATCATACTACTCCAAAAAGGGTTGTTATCTAGAATGTTGAATTAACTATAAAAACTTGATTTGAATCCTATTATTTAATGTTCCTAAAGAACCAATAGAGTGAAACCAAGATAAAATGGGTTGGCTATAGAGGGTTAAAATAGTTTGATTGATAGGAAAGGTATGGTAAAATAGTTTACAATATGTTACAAAGAAAATCATGATATGGTATAATGGAAAAGGCCTTCATAAACAATACTTTAGGTATCTCAAGTGAAGTAACACTTTAGGTGTATAATGTTCATCGAGTCATCAAGTTCATCCCCATCTAGTGTAGCAAAGATGTATGCTCTAAAGCCATAATTTGAAATAATGATATAGGGGCCTATCCAGTTAGGTTTGAACTTGCTCTTGTGCTTCTTCTCATTGTGGTATTTTGTTTTTTTCCTTGAGAACAAGATTACCAAACTCAAATTATTTATGTTTGACTCACCAATTATAGTGGCCACAAAGTTTATTTTGGTATGCTTTTAAGTTTTTTAATAGTATCCATGCATATTTCATCAAGTAACTCCAACTCTTAAAGGTGAGTTACTCGGTAAGCTTCATCGTCTAAAACATGTTTTAGTGAAATGTGCAAAGAAGGTAACTTGACCTCAATGGGAAGATTGGATTTAGTACCATAAACTAGGGAATATGGAGTGGATCCTATTGGGGTATAATAATTAGTGTGGTGTGCTCATAGGGCACAAAATATTTGGAGGTGTTAATTATGGCTAGAATCATTGAAAGTATTTTTAAGGATATTGGTAATGGTTTTCTTGGATGATTCTATCTAGACATTACCTTGAGGTTAATATGTGATATAAAAATGTTGAGTAATGTTGTACTCATCACACAATGAATTGAAATCCTTATTCTTAAATGATCTTCCATTATCAGATATAATGTTGGATGGGATACCATAGCAGTAGATGAGATGGTTAAAAATTAATTTGTAAATTTATTTTTTAGTCATGTAAATTAGGGGTATAGCTTTAACCAACTTAGTGAAATATTTGGTAGTAGTAAGGATGTGTTTATGGCCATAAAATGAGGTGGGGTTTATCTTTACAAATAAATTGAGGCCCCATGTTGCAAATGACCATGGTGTAAGCATTAGTTTAAGTGTTTTGGTTGGGGCATGAATCAGATTAGCATGCCATTGACATTTATCACCTTTTGATGTATGTAGTTACATATGCATCCATAGTTGGCTAATAATACCTAGTACATAGGAGCTTTTTGGATAAATTGGCCCCATTTGTATGGACTCCACATACTCCTTCATGAACTTCCCATAATGCTAATGTTGATAATGTCTAATTTAAATAATGAATTAGAGTTCCATCAAAGTTGTGGTAGTAAAGGGTTGGTCCAAGTAAGGTATATCATGTAGCTCTATGGGTAAAGGCCTTTTATTGTTTTTGTGATAGGTCTAATGGCATAATGTGGTCATGAAGGTAGGTAAAAAGGTATTAATATCATATAGATATGGGACCAATAATATCATAGATCATTACAATGGTTAAAGGTTCATGAGCAGGTGATAGATAATTTTTAATGAGGAATTAATATTCTTTTGCCTTGTTGGTATGATGAATCAAATAGCCAATGGTGGTCATGACATCCATTATTCTATTACTAGCCCTTGGTATGTGTTCAAACTATACATCAACAATATGTTGTTTAACAATGTTAACCATGGCCTTATATGGCACCATCTTATCATCTTTGGTCTTTAACCTAATTAATGATTAACTAAGAATCACCATAAACCTTGAGACATTGAATATTCCATTATAGTGCTTGGTGAAGCCTTGTGATGAGTGATTTATATTTAGCCATGTTGTTATTACAAGGAAAGTTGATACGAAATGATTTAAGGATAATATCCTCTTATGATGTGATAAATAATAGGACTGCCCCTGATCCATGTGTTTTGAATGATCCATCAAAATATAGCTTCTATTACTACTATTCAAGGGGTGTTTCAATGATGGTCATAATGGACTCATCTAAGAATCAAAAAGTTATATGTTCTATATCTATAAGGGGATCTTCATCAAGCTGATCTACAAGTACTTATCCCTTGATGACCTTATAGTTGACATATTCTATCTCAAACTCACTCAGAAGTATGATACATTTGGCCATGTGACCTTGTAAAGTTGTCTTGGAGAGTAGATACTTGAGTAGATCTACATTAGAAATAATAGTGGTCTTGTTGTTTAACATGTAATGCCAAAGTTTTTGATCTGTAAAGATCATAACTAAATTAATATTTTTCAATGGCGTATATTATGTTCATATACAACTAGTGTATGTCTTAGGTAGTACATGGCATGTTATTTTTCATTATCATCATGATAACCTAGAAGTGCCATTAAAGATTTGTTTGTGGCAGATAGGTATAATAGAAATGTTTTTCCTAGCATAGGTGGTAATAAAATAGGTAGATTAAAGAGATAGTCCTTGAGGTGTTAGAAGGATTTTTGGCATTCATCATCCTAATAAAATGTGACATATATATTTAATAAGTGTGTAAATGGATGGAATTTGTCATCCAACTAAGAAATGAAGCATCTAATAGACTTAATCTTTTCCTACAAACTATGGAGCTACTTCAAACTAGAAGGTGGTGGCATCTTGGTGATGGCTTGTACTTTGGTTAGATTAACTTCAATGACTCTATGAGACATAATGAAGCTGATCAATTTTCCTAAAGTAATTCCAAAATTACACTTCTTAGGATTGAGTCTGACATTGTATTTATGTAGTCTCTCAAATATTTTTTGTAGTGCTATTAGATGATCGACCTTGGTCTTTGGTTTTCTCAGTATGTCATTGACATAGTCTTTAACAATGTCATGCATCATATCATGAAATATGATATTCATGGCTCTTTGGTATGTGGCCCTAACATTTTTTAGGCTAAATGGCATAACTTGATAACAAAACATTCCCCATAGAGTGGTGAACATTGTTTTATATTGGTATTCTAGTATAATCTAGATCTAATTGTATCTTGAGAATCTATCCATCAGTGAAATCATTTCATACCCAGTTGTGGAGTCAGCTATCATGTCAATATTTTGTAGAGGAAAGACATCCTTAGGGTGGACCTTATTTATATATCTAAAATCAATACGAATTATGATTACTTCTAGCTTCTTACTAACTGGCAAAATATTTGAGATCTACTCTAAATAGTCAATCGATCAAATACATCTCACTTCTAAAAGTTTTTCTAAATCTTTCTTTACTAATATAGAAATGTAAGGATGCATTTTATGTAGTTTTTTATTCATATATTTGGCATTAGGGTGTAAAATAAGGTGGTGTATAGCCAAGGTAGGGTTTAAACCTAGCATATTCGAATAGGCCCAAGTAAATCTATCAACAAATTCCCTCAAAAGGGTTGTAAATATTGCATGTTCCTCCTCAATGAGGGATGTGCCTAATTTGATCTATTTTAGATTATCTACAGTTTTGATGTTAACTTCTATAGTGTCCTCCACAAGAAAAGTCAAACCATCTTCTAGATGGTTGGCAATGATTAGAATTAGCCTGTAATGGTAAAGTCCTCTATTTAGACTAGCTCTTCAAGTTCCCCTAGACAAGATGACTTAGAATCTCCCACTAATAGGGATGGCCATGTGAGAAATACTATTAAAAACACTTGGATTATTTGATCAAAGTTTTACTACTCTTCAAAACTGAACTCAGACCTAAAATTAAGTTCTTCATTAGTGGTCTCCTAAGCTATGTTTGAGGAAGGTTAAACACCCCCATTTAATGGTGCCTGAAATAGGTTTTCACTAGAAGACTGGCCTTGGTCTTTACTTTTACCCTAGTCCAAAAGTGATTCAAAGAGGTTTTCAATTTGGGACCTCAATATTTTATTTAATTATTTGTGGCTAAGGGTGTTCACCCATTCTCTAAAATAGGCTACAAGATCCAATTTTATAAATAACCCTTGCTTGTGGTCTCCCAACATAATATTGTCTCATAGACCTAGAAAATCACAAAAGGCATCATCATTATCAAACTCATCTACAAGCACTATGAATTCTTGTTGGTCATAGGATATAAGTTGAAGGTGATATAAGGGAAGTATATTGTGGTGAATAACTAGTATAAAGGTATAAATGGCATGAGTGTCAAATAGATTGGTATTGGCTAGGTCTTTATAAATATTATGATCAGACTCTACTTCACTATTAGCATCATCCTCCATAGTCATTTGCATTATATCATGAATAAGATACATGGGGTCACCTCTAGGTGGTTTAAATATGAGCCCATATGCTCTTTTGTACCAAGTGATGGATATTGTCTCAAGTGTACCCTATTGATTTGGCCTGATGTCTCCTCCCTAATAGGTGTGATTCTCTATGATCATGTTTGGAATGGGGTGTTTAGCATTTTTGTAACAGTCGGCTAGTTTGTTATTGTATAACCATGATTCATCATTTACAAGTGGATCTTCTTCTTGGCCAGTGGCCAGTGTAAAAATGATAAAAGCTGAAACATGCAATTTTACCTTCCTTTTTTGCTACCATTCCATGCAAGGTGGCTTAGCTTTAGATCTTACATAAGACTTAGGGTTCCATGGAAGCTTGACAATGTGGAATATATCATGGGTCAAATATTCTCTTAGGCCATTATCTATGATGATAAAGTGATTAGACATTTTAGGAGGTGGCATATGGGAAAATGAATCAAGGGTATCTAGTTTAATGCAATTGACCTCTATAAAATTAACAAGTATTTCCCCTTGTCCTTTTTGGGAATTGGATCCACGCCAAAATGGTAGTTACAACTTTCATACTTAGCCTACAAATGTTTGTAATATTCATAGGGTTATAATTCTTTGGGGATGGTAACCTCCATACCTAAATGGGAGAACTTGAGATGTTGATGTTCATTGATGGAATTACATGGATCTCATGTATACAAGGTCTTCCCAGAAGCAAATTATACAAGTCTAAGTCTAGCACATGGCAAGGTGTATCATGGGTCAAGGGCCCAATGATAACTAGAAAGTTGATGGTGCCTTGTGATTCTCACTCTTCATTGTCATGGGCTTTGATAGTGATCATTTCTAGTTGGAGATCAATAGTTGTGTATTTGAGATGTTTGATGAGCTTTAGAGACACAATATTTAGGCTTGATCCATTATCTATGAGGACACATTTCACTTTGTGTCTTGTTATGACAACTTTGATGTATAATGAATTATTATGGAGAGGGCCAAGGGATGACATATCACTTTATTTAAAGTGTAACTATTGGCCTGGGGCTAGATGTCTAACCAAAGCTTGGAATTTATCTAGAATTATATCATTTTGAACTTGGGATTGGCCTAAGAACTCCATCAATATGTTCTTGGGGATTTTGGATGTATATAACAAATCCAAAATGGATATTTATATGTGTGTCTTCTAAAGTTAATCCAAAATATCAAACATATTTTCCTTCATAGCAAATATATGGCTTGTTCATATCCAAAATAATGGGTTAAATGGGTGTAGTGGTATATGTTTATGGGCCTAGAATGGTAATCTTTGACTGCTAAGTTGTGATTACACAATCAGGATTAGACATAGGACCATTATTGCTAAGAAATGATGGTGATGATGAGATAGATAGGATAAGTCTCAATTGTTGGTATGCTTTTATGTGGTCATAGAGCAATGGAAAGTTATCATTATTAGGTCCAAAAGTAGTAATACCTGCTTGATGGTATGCTTGTATGCGGTCTTAGGTCAAGGAAGGATCATTGACATATGTTGGTTTATTAGAATTGGTTAGAAATAGTATTATTTAGTTAGTACTTGGTCTTATATTGATGAAGATGGTGGAAACATGACCTCTTACAATATGACCTAAAACTTTATTATAGTCATGTGTAACTACGTGGTAAGTTTGTTGGGTATTGGTATCATTATGGCCTTAGTTCCATCCATTTATTTGACATTATTATTATTACTGCTATTGGTATTATTATTATTGTCTCAGTTATTGATATTGCTCTGACCTTTATTTTTATTACTATTGGTTGTTATTTTTATGTTGTGGAAAAGGGTTTTGATAAATACCCAGGTTTTGATTAGATGTAGAAGCTCTATTATCCAATGTTATCTCCCCATTTTCCAACATGTTTTCAATAAGGTGATTGATCTACACACAATGGCATAAATTATGCTCATTAACTTGATGGTATTCACAAAATTCATTTTTTTATATACCAATCTAGATAAGGAATGCCTGCGAGATAGTGCTTTGGAATTAGCCAACTAATCATATTAGCAATAGCTAACTTTAAAAACAAAGATTCAATTGGCTCTCTAATGTCACTAAAGATGCAATGAGTAGGCACATCTCTCCTTAGAGTAGGACTTCACAAAGTCAATAGTTGTTGTGCTTGTTGAGCTGGTCTAGGCTGCTATGAAGGTTGCACTTGCTGAATAGGTTATTAGTGAGTAGTAATTTGCATTTATGTAAATGGCTAAGTAGATGGTTTTTACACCATTTGGACATGTCATAACTTGGTTACTTCATTTCCAATAACATTATTTTTGAGGTTAAACTATTTATATTTTTCATAATTATTGGCTTAGGTTGGTGTTGATGCTTGCACTTGGATTTAGTTGTGATTCTAATTTTGGCCATTTCCTTGGTTTTTATTTTGATTTGATGAGGTAAGCTTAATAATCCATTTGTTAATAAGGGCCTTTTCAATTGATAAACCTTTGTTGATAAGTTCCATGAAAGTGTGTGCACACTACAGCTCTAAATGGTAAGATATCTCACTATGCAATATTTTAGTAAACATAATGGCTAATTATTTATCTAGTAAGTTATGAGTGAAATGACTAGAAATTAATCTCCATCAATGTAAATAACTTGTGAAGCTTTCACCATCTTTTTTTTTGGCTTGAGTCGGATCTATCAAAAAAAATGCATGTTTGATATTGTAGGAGAAATATTACACAACCTTATTTGAAAGGTCATCAAAATTAGATACTGAGTTCTTCAGCAATTTTAGGAACCATTCTAAAGCTTGTCCTACTAGACTCTGAGGAAATAAAAGTAGGAGGTATGTCTCACTGTGAGCCACATATGGAAAGCAAAAAAGAACTTGGTTAAATGGGCCTTAGGGTCTCCTTTACCCTTGTATTTTTCAAACTTTGGTGGTTTGTACCCTAGATGGAATGGTATCTATAGATACTCCATGTTGAATGGGTAGGAACACATGTCATCAAACTTAAACTTCTTGGTTTGCTTCCCAACTTGAATGGTGGTAATTGCAACCTTCATTTGTTGCATTACTTGTGCTAAACAACTAGATGGAACATTGGCCTAAGATATAGGTTGAGTGGTCAAAGGTGGATTACCTTAATCAAGGTATAATGGAGGCATGGTTTATTGTAAAATGTTGGTTTGGTTAGGGAACTAACATATAATATGCATATGTGGATTGGGATGAACTTGTTAGAAATGCACACATTGAGGTGTGATATTCTGGTCTAGATTTGATATAGAGGCCTAGTTTTGAGGGAATTATGCTTGAGATGGAAATATATGGCTCTAAGTGAAGTATTGTGCCTACTATGATTGAATAGGGACTTGTTGTCAACTAGTTAAGCTTGGCTGAATAAGGGGAACTTGTCATGGAAAAAAACCCTATCATTGGATTTATGGCACATTTAGAATAAAAAGCAATTATTTCCTAATTGGCACTTACTAAATAATATTACCCCTTGGTTGTATAAATAGTTTCTGTGAAGTATACACTTGTTGATCATTTTAAATTTGTCACTAACCAATAGACATACATTGTTGATTGGGCAACATTTTCAAAGGCATGCTAGTATGAAATCAAAGAGGTATACTTTTCACTACTTAATGAGGTGGAACATTAGTTTCCCTTGTTGAGGTGGAAGAATGTTTTTCCTATATTGTATTAGTATACTATACTATGCATATTATTATGGAATTTTAGTCATCACTTGTTGTGGTGGAATAACATTTATCATGTTTTGTTGAGGCAAGGCACTAGTTTGCATTTTATTACTTAATCCTTATGATTATATACTTGATGAATTAGTTGGTTGAGGATTAGGGGTAGTTTTTTATGGTTGGGAGGTAGAATTTCATGTCCCATACTATTTCAAACCACTCATGGTGTTTACTAAAGGCACTTGTTTTGGACTAGTTGTTTGTGAATTTAAACCACTTTGGCTTGGATTGGATGACACTTGCATGTTATCCACTGTGTTTGTCACATTTGTCTATGTATAAGTAGTAGACACCTCTTCAATAGTTGATTCATTGAACTAAAGTTATTTGTGTGAATGGGTATATACCTAAATTATCTTTCCCTCTCAATTTTATCAATACTCCTATTAAAGGAGCTAACTTGATGAGAGGAGCATTTGACATGGACATATTATCAAAATTATGCACTAAGTTTAAATAGTTCTGATATGTTGTCTACATTTGTATAAAATGTTCCTCTATGAGGCATTTTCCTATGACAAGCATACATGGGTCCTGATATGACATCATCACTAGAGCTTGAGGATTGTTATAAGTGGCTTGTTCAATGGTTTGGTTGAAGGCACTATAACTAGACTAGGCAAGTTTTCATGGGGGAAGTTTATTGGAAACTTAGCCCCTACCTCTATAGCTTTAATTAAAACTTAATTCTTATTTAGAATCAAGTGATGATCAAAAAAATAGGGATCATATTTCAATGTAATCATGATGCAGTATTGTTGTTGTTAAACTTGGTCTAAAATTGATGATATGCTAACTAGGTACTGCATTGTTTGCTCTTGGTTTTGCTCTGAGTGTGGAGGTGTGTTGACCAAATAGTGAGCTAAAGGATATTGAATTTGTTCCCCTAATTGGGTGTTCTAAGGTGGATAAGGATATATCTCACAAACTACATCATCACCATAGGGGTCTTGAACAAAGTCATCTTATGCAACCACATTATCACATCCTAGATTTTACATGTCTCCACTATGAGTATAGTGAGACATATTCAAATCAATGATGAATTTTTCATGGAAAATACCTAGATTTATACAAAATCTAAAAAATAATGTCTAAAGAATGAATGGTTATAACTTGATAGAACTTGGTCAAAAAGTGGAGTTGTATCTCCAAATGAATTATGCTAAAACTTGGTAAAAAATAGTCTAACTTTAAATGTCTAACATCAATGTCTTACACAACAAGGTCAAGTGGATGAATAAAAACTATAATGTCAAAATCTAGGTATAATGTGTTTCAAAAAAATCTAATCTAAAGAAAACAAAAGTTGTTAGGCCTTTCAGAGAAGGCGCAAAAGCTAGGCTCCAAATAGGCATATGCTAGGTCTATTGCAAAAGGCATAAAAACTAGACTTTAAATAGAACAAGGTAAGAGATTTAATCTAAAAAAATTGAAACACATTAGAATAAACTAGGCATTCATATTTAAACATGAACTTAGTAAATTGGTATAAGGCATGAAATAATAGGCATATGGAAGATAGGCTATTTTTCCCAAATCTAGGCACAAATAATAGTTTTCAAATTAAATAAAGAATTAACCTATGTTACACAACCCAAAAGTGAAAGATCAATGTCTATTTGAATATTTTTAATCATCCATTAGAAAAACTAAAAGTTGCATATTATTCTCCTTGCTTATATGGGATTTTTTTGGTCCCACTAGGCATGCCAACATGTGAACTAAGAATTTAACATAGAGGGGAGGTTAGTCTTGTGTTATTTTCATAAAACTAATGAAATTAACACATTGAATTCCTAACGCCTCTAACCTAGACACTAGGGAGAGCTTAGGTAAAAAAAAAGTAAATGAAATCATGATAAAAACATAAAAGACACAACTCTTTTGCATTCCTTGGGAGCTCTAAGTGCTTTTTTAAATAGCTTGCTCGTCTTGTGCATCAAGAAGTCTTCATCAATTAAGGTTGCTTGGCTCCTTCTGTCCTTAGCACCTTGGCTTGTGATGTTGTTTGGCTTAATATTTGGGCATGGTAACTTTACTTTCTAAGCATTTATGCATTATAACACTACATCAAAGAGCTTGTTGAAGATATTTGATCATAATAACTTTGCACCAAAATAGCTTCTCAATTCAATAGGCATGGACTTGTATTTATAGCCTTAGAAATTAAATCTCACCCAAGGTGAGTCAAGGTTGATTTTAGGCTTGTAATGGGTTCAAACTAAACTTAGGTGAGTTAAAAAAAACTCCAATAGAGTTGATAGTTTTCAAGTAATTATGATTTGTAATTATTAGGCATTGATTTCAAATTAGATATTTTTAAAGAGCTTGACAACTCATAAAAGAAATGAGGAAAGGCTAGGATATTTTGAATTTTTGAATTTATTTTTTAGATATCCATTAATTATAAATGGATAATTAAACTAAAAATTTAATATTGTTTAGTTTTTTAAATGATTTATATTAATCTTTGAGCTCTTTCAAGATTTAATCAAGTGTGCAAGTGCCCCAATTAATAGGTCCATACACCAAATTGATATTTGTTATGCCACAAGGAGATTAAGGATGAATTCATGAGAGGTCATTATTGCATATGATAGAATGCCCTAATTAGGGATGTTTCAACATAATTCTGAGCTTTAATGAATGATGTGTAAGAAAATTTGGGGTGTTTAGTGATTCCTAGGCTTAATTTGTAATGTTTGGTAGGAATCAGTATGAAGTCCATTTGAAATCAAGTTGTGGCCAATTTTAGGTGTCTAAATTAGACACTTGACAATCTCACTTTTTACCTACCTTCACCATACATTACTTGTGCACACTTATATGCCTTTTTTTTCCATTATCTCACACCCACATGTTTTTTATGAGTCTAACCTTCCCATTTTTATGTTAACCATTTATAGTAACCTCCTAGTACAGTTAAAACCAAAATATCTTACTCATATATCTCCAAATCATTAGATATATAATCCTATATCTTGGATAATAATGTTAGGAATAGACAATTTCATTGATGAAACTATCTTGAGGGTGATTTTATTATCCATCACCCAGTAATGGTTATTTTGTAAAACAAATAACTCGTATGGGTTGGCCCATTGACCTCATGTGTTGGAGTGATAAATTAACCAAATTGACACATATAAATAGAAATCAAAATAATATTTTTTACTCACTTTTAAATTATCTATCAAGCATTTATTCACTATTACATATTGAGAAAAATTACCCTGATCTTCCAAAATTTCAAATCAATCATTAAGAGCAGTCATCATCTAATTTTGAAGGACACTAATCCAAGTCAAGGGTGACTATTGTTGACTATCAAAATCCAGATCTTAGATACATTCATATAACAAAGGATCATAGTTGGACATTCACATTAAGGGGAAGTATTATGTGTGGATTGACTTACCTCTTTATATTATTCTATATGTAAAAAATGTTCAATCATCAACAAGGGTGATTAGGACTAAATAAACTCATTACACTTCCAAAGTTTTTATAGGTTTCTACCCTTCACAAGTGGATCCAAGGTTTTAGGGAGAAGGAGACTATTTTATGTAGTTACACACATAGTCAGGCATCAAGATCACACACATAGAGGTATTACAAGCAAGTGTAGTTAAATATATGGTCACAAAAGGGATAAAACATCCAAAGATAGTAACATTATCCTACAGTCACTTTTGTTGATGTTATTTCCCTAGCTTGACATTAGTGACCCTATGCATATAAAGAGTTAGTTCCATATCTAAGTGACCTTCAATCCTGCTTTTAACCCATTTCCACTATCAAAGGTCAGTTATAGTCAGTTAATGAACCATAAAATCTAAGTATATTTATCTCTTTAATAATTTTCATATTGAGCACATGTCACTTGTCAAATTAGTCTCAATATTTTAAATTTAGATTCATGTTTAACTATCATACTTTACAATATGAATTACATTCAATTTTATATCTGAATCGAGTAAAACATCATGTTTTTTATGTCAGGTCTAAATTCAAGTCATATTCATGTCATGTCTTGAGTGATTATGTGTATAATTATCATGACATTGTGTGTATATGTGTAGATACATTTATGATTTATTGTTGATCTTATGGTACCGTGTCATATCACACATAATTCTAGTTATGTGTGATGCCATGATTCATATCATGCATCTTTTATGTGGCTTATTATAGATTGCTTACATCTAATTTGATCATTGCTACAATAAATTATAATATGTACATAGTTTATATATATATATATATATATATATATATATATATATATATATATATATATCTTCACATGATAATTATATACCTTAGGATACATGTTTCATATATGCATGAACAATCTAATATTTCTAAGTGAACACAATGTTGTCATGTTAGCCCACATACCTTGCATGCTTATATATTTTATATATAACATGATGTGTATAACTTTTTTACTTTGAGATGGTTGATTCATAGGATACATCCCTCACCTAAAAATGTAGGAATACTAGTAGGCTTGTGATAAATATTCAAGCCTTGAAAGACACTAAATTTAGATTTTAGGTCAGATCACATGCTTCAGATGGGAGATATTGATAAATTTGCATATATGCAGGGAATATGTGGGAAATTATATAGGAATAAGTGACTATTATATGACATAATGAGACATAATATAAGAATCAAATTAAGCATAATTATCAGATTACATGAGTCAAATTGTCATAATGGATCAAATTATTAGATTGGGATAAAGTAACATATATTTATGGCATTCTATATCACATTGATACATATGTATCATATTATGGGGCATGAACATTGTTCATGCATACACTTTTAGAATTTATATGATGGTAACAAAGGTATCAATTTTAATCAAAAAAAAAATTATAGTGGTGATTCAAAATTCTTAGAATTGTATACAAGCCTAGTATGAACATGGTACACATTCCAAGAAAATAACAATGATCATATTTTAATTTATGTAGTTAAATTTTCTACTTTTCTCAACTCCCAATAACTTCTTAGTATTTAAGGAGGATTGAGTCATATTTTTCCCAAACCATGGTTTCAAACAAGTGGAATCTCCATTGATCATAAACACCCCATTGTCTAATGACTTTATGAGGGCATCTTGGTTCACATACTCACATGTGTATTCAATCCTTTCTTTTTCAATTTAAAATATTTCAATGATATAAATTGGTTAAAATTTTATATCAAGAGTGGATATTGATTTATACATGTTTCATTACAATTTTTTCATCAAGAAAGTTGGATACTCAAGGCATACCTGAAGACACCAAATGTGATTATACTCAAGTAACTAGATTTCTTACTTTATCCTTTTAAATCTAGTATTTTAAATACTAGACTAAAAGAGAGAATTTTTAGACACATAAATTTGGTAGTAGACACTTCAAAATTTTAGTTTTGATCAATCCTTAACATATATGAATTTTACATACATATCTGACTCTTGCTCAAAATCTCTCCTAGCTAACTTTCTATATATATGGATCTAGCCTTATTGATTTGTCATTATACACATATACTATCTCCCTAGTCTATGCTTAAAATATTTATTATCCTAATCAGACTATTCCCATTCTCTATATCATTATATTTCTCCATCCATGATAGCTCTATGAATAGTCAGAAGGTATCAGTTATTAATATCATTTGCCTTTGTTGGAGGTGTCCCAAGTTATCCAAATGACTATTTTTCAAATTCAAACCCTTCCCTTAGGTTGGACCACACATTTTTCATGTCTATTAATTAAGTAAATTATCCAAATAGCCAACTATATAAACATATCAAACCTAAGCTTATTGTTATCTAGCACTCACCTGAGGATCACTTGGAAAATCACATGAACATTGAGGAATACATATGTACATCTTCAAGGCAATATTCTAAAGCATTCAAGTCTAATAAACCCTTTAATTAATAATCACTAATCCAAGTTTTAACACCTATATCAAGGTAAAAATTGCATATTTTCAAATGTTGAAATCTAAACAGGTTGCATACATACTAGTGGATAACTATTGAGCACACATCCACATAGATGGGAGAACTATGAGTGGTTTGAGCCTTTTTTAAAATATTATAAAATGGAAAATGATAAACATAAAATGGGATGTTTTATGTTTATCCAAATTATCATTCTAACCCATTTTTATAGTCCCAGTGTCAAAAATAGAGATAGGGTTTAAAGGTGAAGAAATACAAATTTGAATATGTGCACAGGAATGAACCTCTAAAATCATAAAAGAAACAAATTGACATGCATGCACAATAATCTATGGTAGAATAAATTGGTAAGAATACAAAGAATAGTTCTAATAGATAGTACAATTATTTGGTATCCATAAACATTTGAGCATTACTAGATCCATCCAATCATATTTTAACAGTCATTCCCCTGATCTGAGTGACCAAAAATCCATTCATGGTATTTCTGACAACTATACACAAACACAAAACATAAACAAGTGAATTACCCTATTCTATTAGTAATTACTATAAATATAAAGTGTAATTAATCAATATCGATTCACATGTTACATTCAAATCTATATAATTTAGACATAACTTATATAATCTAAATTATCAAAAGTTTTATCTTGTTTAGATAACTAAAACCAAAATAATTTAAAACACCATAATACGAAAATAATGTAGAGTATAACGTTAATCACATGCATAAGAAATGTTTTGTTACCAATTTTCTCTAATATTTAATATATTTAGAAATAGAAATATAATTTCCTTGAGGTAGTGAAACACCATACAATATTCCTTAAATAAGTAATCACTCCAAAAGATCTTCATTATGAGATCTGAATTTGATATGTTATTTCACTCCAAATACTAAATTTATCCTTAATTGTTTAATTCAAAAATATTGTTATGACCCCTATTTATAATACCTCGTCTAACAATACGAGGGTATGATAAAATATTAACCCATACATTATCCAATACAAGTGATGCTTATATTTCAATACAACAAAGTATTAGTTATGTGTGTCACATGTCAACATCTCCATAACACTGATACATATCACAATAATACTAGCCTAGGTGGATAAATTTTTGCCTCCTTATTCCATAATATGTACATGATTAATTTCAAGTGATTTAAACATATTAAACATTTGATAAGGATACTCACCTTTTACAATTGGTATTTTGTTAGAATAGTTTGACTATGTATTAGGTTGGTTAGTCTATAAGGAAGTTGACTTATATAATATGATTGATATCTACACTTTTTCTTGATGTTTGAATATGGATTGTGGTTATACAATATTTTTTGAAAATTGATAATTTAATTATAAGTAATTTATTAAATTTAATGGGTTTTTTAATCATAACTAATAAATTTTCATTCCCTTTCATTGTTGGTAAGATTCCTTCAAAATTTTAGTCAAGTAAGTTTTAATGTGATAATACATATAGACTTGTTTGTACCATGAAACATAATCACACACTGATGCATAATTTTTCCTCATTATTTTATACATACCATAAAAAAACATTTATGAACTATTATTTATGAAATACTTCCTTTCATTCCTTACTCTTCTTGACTATTGACATTCTATTGCACCTTAAGCTACAAGTGTTAGTTTTATTTGTTAATATTAAATAACTACTCCCTAAAGAACCTTTTTCTATGCCTTGTCATATTTTATTTTTTTCCAATGTTTTAGGTGGAATTCATAGAGATTTAATAGAAACAACATGCAACCAACATATAAATAGCCAACATAAATGACAAGGACCCAAAAACAACAAATATAATGAACGAACAAAAGGAAAAAGATATAGAGGACCCCACAGTAAGTCATGAGCTATATAATAGACCACTTTTCCACCATTTTACTATAAAAATATTGTGATTATTTATAATTACATGGTCAATAAAGCCTTTAAATGCAATTATTTATTTGTATGTTGCCTTAAATAGTGTATTATCATAATTTCTTGTGTTTCCCCTTCATTTTAAAGTATAAGTTCTTATCCAGGGTTTGGGTATCGGGATTTGAACATGAGCCAAGTAAAATTAGATTATATTTCATATATTTGGTATGCCATCTTTGTAAGTGGGTGGGATCAATTAGGGTCGGTTTCTTTAAGTATAAAAGGTGAGGGTAAGTTTGTGACTAATATTTTAGAGGATCTTATCAAGGAGCATGAGGTAAACTATCATAGCAATAGGGTCTTAGAGGGAAGGGAGTATTAGAGAACATTATTAAGAATTCAAAGGAGTATTGGTAGGACAACGAAATAAAGGTTTCAATACAAAGGCATAAAAATTGATAGGGTTAAAAATGGTTGTTTGTTATACCCTTTACCTATAGCAAGTATAGGGATATGTGTGGTTGAATTGTGGCTTACATAACCTTTCATAATATCTTTTTCATATTTATCTATGATTTTTATATTGTTAGTAGGGTCAGCCTATGGAATAAACATGGCCTAAGTAGAGTATATATAAGAGGTAGTGATTGGTATTTGAATATCATATTGTGAATTTTGTTCTTGTTACATTATTTTATAAGATTCCCCTTTGAAGTGGGTTAATCATATATATCAAGTATTCTACTCTTTTGTCAATGATTATTATGGATCTACTCATTTCATGGTATATTATTATAATGGTGTGAATTATCTAAGTAAATTAGTTTTAAATAGAATTAATTCATTAATTTAGGTAATTTTATGCATCGTGTTTTTTTAATATTTGGTGTAGTTGTTATTCTAAGAAGTGAGGGATCAAAAAACATAACTTGCAATACAAGAAGAATTTAATTTTACCATCATTAAATTATTGTTTGAAGTATTTTTTTGGAGTGTAATGAAATTACTTAGATAATTCACACCAATATAATAATATATCACAAAAATATGTACAAAATAAATAGATTCACAATAGTAATTGATAAAAGAGTACAATAATTGATATATATGACTAAGCTACTTGGAGGGGCCAACCTCCACAACAATGATATAAGAATATAATTTAAAATATGATGCTCAAATAATAACCACTAACTCATATATATACCCTACTTATGCCATGGTTATTCCATAGGTCAACCCTACAAATAATATAAGAATCATATATAAATGTGATAAGATATTATGAAAGGTTATGTAAGCCACAAGTCCACCACACATATCCCTAAATACACTATAGGTTAAGGGCATAGAATGAAGGTTTACACCTTAAAGTGGCTCAGTCATATATATGATTGAGTCCTCTACTTTCATCAATTATTTTTATAGATATAATTATCCTACTCATATTTTTGTGATATATTATTCCATTAGTGTGAATTATCTAACTAATTTCATTACATTGTCACAGAGGAAGACTTTCCATTAGGTAATAACATTCCAAAGATAAAATAACTATTGTAATTGGAGATCAATGAACCTCAAGTCCTATAAACATGGCCCATTTATAAATAAATATAACATTAGAGGGTACATCATAACACTAGTCGGTTCACATTTATGTACAAATAAACCCTATCAAGGGAGGAAATTTTGGAGCATGCATGGTTTAAAAATCATAAACATTTGTATATTCATTGAATTAGGGATCCTCATAATACCAACTCATCATCATATCCATTTGCAGCATTACCAGAAGTGATATCATAATTGATATATGTCAATCCAAAATAGTATTAGGGGATTTCAAGGCACTGGAAAGCTTGGGTGAGGATAAAAAATATAAATAAACATAAACAAAGATTAAAAATAAAGGAAATACAATAACATAAGTAAAATCAAATTTATTTATAAATAATATCCATAGACATTACATATTTTGGAATCAAAAGCATAACTAGAACCATAGGTGGATCAAGGGAAATAAGTAAAAGATGATAAAAAAAATTAATGATAGGAAGAAAGGAAATGCATAACATTAAGGGTAGAGGAACCAAGAGGATATCCAAGATGATGAGGAAACTTATAGCCTTACAAAGACTCCACTTAGTTAGTAATCAAAGCATTGTTTTTAAGAGCTAATGAATTTGAAAAAGAGACTAGAAAGTATGGAAGCAAGGGATCAAAAAATATATATTAAAATTGAAGAGGTGTTAAGCTCCAAGAAAAGGTTGGAAGCGAATAACAACATGCTTAAATCACAAGTGGAAAAACTTTAAAATCTTTTTAATTTTGGACAACATGAATTGAAGGCCCTAAAAAATATATTCACACTCCAATAGGTGCCAAGGTAGGGTAGGTAAACACAAATTCAATGAAAATAAAAAAATTAAGAGGCACTTCAAAGGAAGGAAATAAGAGATAATGAGAAAAGAAATAAACTATAAGAGTCTAAAATATTGGCATAAGTAGTGAAGGATCCAAGGGGCAAGTAAAAGGAATTTATATAGAGGCAAGTTAAGAATAAAATGATAGAATAAAAATAATTCCATGATAAATTATCAAATATAATCATCAAATGGATAAAATATTATGGATAACATGAGGATATAATCAGCCAAATAATGGGGCTTCTTTCAAACTAGCTACAGTGGAAGGGATATATCAAATAAGTAAATAGCATTGGTAAGTTGAGATAAGGAGGAAGATATGGGTATATCTAGGTCACAATGGTGAAATTTAAGGATAAAATAAGAATACTAATAATGTTGACAGGCTCACACTAATCCTTTATTTAACTAGAAGAGAGAAACAATGAGTAGGAAAAGGTGAAGGCAAAAAGGAATGAAGGGAAATGGGCTTGCCTAAATAATGGTAAATCCTATATCATAGCTCAATAAACCTGAATAAAATAGGGAATATGGCCCACCTAAGAGCATCTTATAATGGTATGTTGGAATTATATAGGCTACCCTTAGAAAAGAGGGCTAGGGTCCATGCCCAAGGACAAAAATATAATAATTTTGACTAAAACACATGAACATGATGGGTGTATAACACCATATTTTTTATGGTACAAGAAGGAAACAATATGGAATAAATCAATAGATAATGGCAATGGGTGTGGATGTGGGGATATAATGGTTTTAATAAATAAATCATGGGGTATAAGAATCATAATTGTAAATTAAGATGAAAAACATTATATTTGGATAAGAATCACATAAAATGACATAAACATTAGCATACATGCATGCTATATTGTGCCCAAGAATTTCAAATTTTATAAGAATCACAATCTAGACCATGAAGACCCATGTTCATCCCTAAAGAGGGACATTTCAGCCTACAATAAGATTAGAGAGATTTTTTAATGGGGAAATCTAATGTAAGGATAAAAAATAAACAATCTAACATTCTAGGAAGTAATGGGGATCTAGATATGAATCCTCTTTGGATAGTAGAAGAAGAAAATTAGAAATGGAGTAGGACTTCATATAATATGCATAGGGATCTGACACAGTTTAGAGAAGAACTACTAATTTTATGTAGCATACGTAGCTTGATTATTTACCATAGAATGAGTGAAAGTGAAAAACCAAGAAATTACACATGAAAAACCCACAAAGGATAGAATGTAATAGAATGCATTATATGCTTGTAAAATTCTATATCTAAAATTAAAGACCTAGCATTAGGATACTCTCTTATGTAACTTAAGTTAGATCACATCCTAGTTTTTATAAAATTCAAATTATATAGAGATAATCAACATGATGAGCACATCGGGGTCAACCAAAGTAATTTTCCACCTAAATTAAACATACTCTTGATAGAGGAAAATCAGCAAGCCTTTAGGGTGACATTAGATATAAAGATGTAGGAAAGGGAAAATAAGAGAGCACGTGATAATGATATAGAGTAAACTAAAAATAAGAGGTTAATGAACACCATTCAAGAGGCATTAAAAACATGAAAGAAAGATTAAACTAAAAATAAGGAAAGAAATAACTTCCTGACAAACCCATGGTATGATGAATAATGCAAGGCAATGTAGAGATCATTAAAATAAATTCCAAGCTGATTACATGAAAATAGGAAAACATATGAGCAAATGGTAAGGACAAAAAAATAAGAATATACAAGAAATCATAGTAAAGAATTGATTTTCTTAGGGAAACATGAACAAAAAATATTTTGGAGGGAACTTCGTAAGGAAAATAAGTAGACCAAGAACAACATAACAAAAAGGTAATGGTTGGATTAATCAAAACAATTTATGAGCATGAAAGTGAAAAATATAAACTTCCCAAAATTAGTGTTAAGGAAGAGGTTTCCAAGACAAAATACATCATACAAGGGATTGACAAGCTAGTAACTAGTAAAGCATGTAACATAGATAAACATATATCTTGTCACCTCAAATCAAATAAATTTTCAATGAGGTCATCTGAAATGGTTTTCTGACAGAGTGGATAGTTATCTTAACCATACTTGTGTTTAAAATTAGAGATGTGAATAATCTCTCAAATTATCTAACTATCATGGTCAATCCACTTTTTTGTAAGGCTATTTAGGAGTATGATAAAATGTAGATTTATCGCTTGGGTAAAAGGAAAAGGAAAGAGGGAAAAGTGTAAAGTAGGTTTTAATCGTAAACACTCCATTATTGATCATTGCATAATTTTTAAACACCTAATTGAAAAGGTTTGGGATAAAAATGGGATGCATATTATTGATTTATAGACTTCAAAAAGGCATTTAACACAATACCAAGGAGAAAAATAGAAGAGCTAGGAGTCCCAACACACTATAAGGTAATGGTTCACAAATTGTATGAGTAATTCAAGGCTAAAATTAAAATTCAGTCATGATTATCTAAATGTTTCATGAATGATATAGGCACCAAACAAGGTTTAACTCTATCCCTAATTTTATTTGGGCTTATTTATGATGAATTTTAATTAATATTTCAATTAACCCTAATTCACATAAATGAAATAGAATAAATTAGGGTGTTGTAAACATAATTTTAAATAATAAATTGAAGAGAAATGACTAAAATAGACAAAGCAAAATAGAATCAAACAAGGCTAAACTATATAAAAGAGAGATTAACTTAGATTTTTGAGTCATCAATTGACTGAATAAGAAAATAGAGTGCAAGAATACAAAGAATGTAGAAAACCCATAAACCTTCCAAAATCCAACCGTGAGTGCCCTCAAGGACAAGAATGCTTAGTAGAGGACATAAGCAATTATCAGTATTATCCCTATTGGTCAATCTTGTCTTTTTATAGAAAACTAGAAATTTTGGAAAAGTCAGGTACAATAGTGAAAATTGGGTCTTCTTGTATTGATTTTGTCTTTGAAAATGTGTAGAGACCTATTATATTCCTTATTTAAGTTGAAAACCCTAGATTTATGCCACATGGAGATAAATGGACATGAAGGAGTAAGAATGGGTTAGCGATTGGAGTTGTGCTAAACCTCAACACCCCACTATGTTAAGAATTTATTACATACCAATACTTCTAATAGGGATCAAACCTCCATTTAGTTCACTCACCTTATTGTAATGTGCAATTATGTTTCTTATACTATATTAATTCATCTAAAATTAGCTTCAATATTTGATCATGTGGGATTAGGTCTATATAAAATTGGATTGATACTTGGCTAAGGATTATTTGAAGTGCTTATAACTTGATGTAGGAAGAATAGGAACTTTTTCTCAACATGCAATTGTTTCAATAATCCTTAATAATTGAAATTCTCAATTGTGTAATAAGTCATTGGAATATGTATGTATAGCAACCTCATCAAGATGACAACACATTAAGAAGCCTAAAAATAGGGAGGTTGACCTTAGGGAGGGTTTCATTTGAAAATATGACCATTGATGGGACAAAGATAAAATCATCAAATAGGGATAGGATCAACAATCGATGTTGTGCCTATTGGTTGATGTTTTCCATTAAGGAAATTTGTTGGGATTTATGTCTAGACTGAGGTATATAGATTCATAGAGGTTTTTTTAGTAGTCATAACATTTATATGTGCAATGGATGATAATTACAAGATAAAATAGGTCTTATCTTAGGCTTTGGATAGGTCAAATTGGTGAAATAGGTGTCAATTAAATGCACAAGTTAAATAAGGATTAAAATGGGTAAAAAAGACAAGATCAAATATTTGTGACTAGATTTAGGTTACTATATTCCCCCCCCCCTTTAGTCTAGAAATTAAATTATAGATTAAAGGAAAGTTAAACCTTAGTGTGTAAGAGAAACTTTTTATTTGAGTTACACACTTCAATCATACAATGCATTGTATATTTTTTCAAACCCTATATAACACATGAAGTAGTTATTCCATTCCTTTAAAAACTGAAATTTGAAAGCTTTAATTTGAATTTTTGACACTTTGTTTAAACTTTTAACATTTTTAATTTGAAATGAACTTTGCTAAATTTAAAATTAATTGTATTTGAATAATTTGAAAATTGAAATGAGAATATGGAATGAATACACATGTATATGTGAAATTAGTGTTGTTGTTTATGGTTTTGTTTGGTGATGATTCTTCCTTGAATCATTAGAGAACTAGTGCCTCTCATGAAGCACTTGGAGAATATGTTTCATTAGCTAAACCATTGGAGAGATTTTGGGGTGATCAAACCCCATCTTAAATTTGTTCTTTTGAAATGAAATAACACTCATTGAGGGATGTTACACCTTGAATTATATGTGCTCATATTTGTAACCCCAAGATGTGAAATGGGTTGAAATCCTAGTAGATTCACACACATAATGTTGGATTGCACAATTAACCTTGATTCATGCATTATAAACCTAAGCTAAATCAACCATTGCAGATGGCTTATATATTTAATTGTAATATTATGGTATAGTCTAGTATATTCTCTTTTTTTAAATCATGATCATAAGATAATATAGTACATCCATGATCCTATCATGTCTGTAAGTAGTAAAATAAAATAAAAGTGGCATAAAATTATAGCATGCCCCTATTGTAACTTTATGGTTTCAAATTGTATATGAATGCTCATTGTAGTTGATGTTTGAAAATTTGAAACTAAGTGAATTTTCTCTTTTAAATTCAAATAGGAGTGTATGTGCAATGTAATATGCCCTCATGCTATGTTTTAGTATTTAAATTTCATAACATTTTGTAAATTTGAAACTATGATTATGCTAATTAACTAAATTTTTCCTTTTGGAAATGGCTCATCTCATACATGAGAATCCCATTGAAATACCCCCCTTTTTAGGTGAGGTAATTGCTCCTATAAATTCACTCATATCAAAAGAAAAGTTAACTTGGAACATGTGTAGTAAAGATATTATCCTTAAAAATTGCAACATATGGAAAAAGTGTGTTAACATAGTAAAATTTGAGTTTTTCATAGAAATTAAGAGGCAAGGCCTAAATAATGTATCAATTAAGCTCATGTAATTAGTATGTTAGTATGTTATTATGTTATGGGTGCATGATATGGATCATGGAAATTATCAAACTCATAAATCTCAACAAGCACACACACAATAAGCACAAATGATATAAATCAAATATACATGGTCAAGGGCTGAAATCAAGGACATGATCAAATGTCCTAAATAATATTCATATACATGTCCAAATAATGGACATGTTCAAAATTTTCAGACACATAATGCCAAGGGCCAAAGTAAATACATGTTCAAATGTCACAAAAAATACAAATATGTCATAAAGATGCATCAATCGAACATTACACACAAGGACCAAGGGCCAACACAATAGAAAATAAAAAATTTAATCTACTATGTACAAGTAAAAATCATCAATGGAACATAGAATTAGCAAAAGGTAGTCTAAGCTATGCATATTCCATCTGATCATATCCTAGTAAATTCTATGTTCATGTACACTATTTAAGTTATAAATATTAGCAAGATAATTGTAATTAATATGAAATCTCAATAGTATAGTGGTTATGGAATGATAACACTTGCATATTATCACCTACGAATAAAATGACCCCAGCTTAGCAAGGCTAATGGGTAGAGGAAACTCCAACATCTTAATCCATAGAAATGCTTATATGTCCTACACAAAACTTCATATATGCCAGTGAAATGCATGTATGATATGTAAATAATATCATATCTATTAATCATGAGATAAATAACATAATTCAAAGAATTAAACTAAATCGGTAATCATTCTTAGGTCCTAATTTTAGGTTTTTTATAATATTTAAATGTTTTTGCATTTTTTAAAATATATGATTTTTTTAATTTTTTTGAAATATGAAAAATAAAAACAAATTTTAAAATTAAACTAAGGTGTCTAAACTAGAATAAAATAAATATGGATAGTTCACATAAGTGTTAATGAAAGAGATGTATTAGCAATGATTTGAATGGCCAAAAATAATGAACTTCCCCCTATGGAAGGTGAATTAACACTATTAAAAATGTGTAAGAGACTTAAAAATGTATGCAAATAATTGATTCTACATTATCATTTCATCAAATGTACACTTATAAAAATATGTCACATGCATGAATAATAGATCTTGAATCCAAGAGATTTTTCTTGAAAAACTTGAAATTGAATACTAAGACTAAGTTGTCAAAAAATTCTAATATTTAAGGATTTGTGTTATGGAAATGTTGATTCTAGTCAAAAAGGGTTTGATGATAGGATCAACCAATTGGAATATTAATATTCAACATTCTTGTCATGTTTTGTTTGATTTTGTCTTAAAAGTAAAGTAATAAATTTTTGGAAAATACTATGCAACCAAATAGAAAAATGCCACTATTAGCGAGATTAAAAACTATTTAAAGATTGTTTAGATATATAAGGATAAAATAAAAATTCAAAGAGGCAAATAAGTTAATGAAATTCAAGAGCATGGGAGAATGGATCAAATAATTACAAATTCAAACAAACTAGAAAAATAAATGTAACAAATTAAAAACTATGTATAATCAAATTTATACTTTTTGAAATTTTTAATGTATTTGAATATTTTTTAATCATGCATAAGCTATCCAATGATTCCATAAAGATAGGAATCAAATAAATCAGTGATGAGCAATAAATATCTTACCTTATTTGAGTGAAAAGTATCATATGTGCCAATATCATAATCAAAACATGTATCATATTTAGTGATAAAGTTATCTAAATGACTATCCAGGTGATCTTGAGTAGGATAAATGGATCTACAAGATGTTACAAGTGTGTGTGTTTATTATAAAGGAGATGCCTTTTTCCGATAAGATTTTTTTTACTTAGTTTACTTTTGAACCTTTTGCACCTCTCGATTAGAAACATTTTGCTTAAATGTCAAAAACATGATTTGATTTTTCATAGATGTATCATTAAAAAGTGGTGGTAGATGGGGAGGAGGTAACATAGATAGTATATGATAAGCATAATTGATCCACTAAATTTTAACAACTTGATTGAAATGAATATGCTTCAAACATATATGTATCATACAAGTTACAACACAAATTTTTTGCAATCATGGGCCCCCCAATTCCATATTAAAAAATCCATTTTGAGGTAAAATAATAAAATAAGCAGACTATATAATAAGCCCAACTTGAAGAGGTAACATAATATGTCCCAAAGTGGTTTTTTTTCCTACCATTGAAAGATTTAACACTTTTAATAGTTGCCTATATATCACTTTGTGTGTATCATAATGAATGGATAAATGTACTTATACATGTATTTTCACTTGATCTATTATCAAATATCACACTATGAATATATTGTCGATCAGTATGAGCTCTTATACATAAAGTGTGGAAATTGGAATCATCATCAACTATTTCACTACCATTGAAATTAATCATAGGATGTGGTGTAATTTATGGAATAATTATACCAATAGTACCATCCAAAGGATGATCATATGATGTATGAGGTAGATAAGAAATATAATTATGATGCAAATTTTAAGTATCCTTATTATATCATGATTAAGAAATATGTCACTAAAAATTTTGAGCTTAGCATTGTCATTTGGTTTAGGATTTGATTCATCTATGGGAGTGTTTACCTTTATGACATTATTGTTAATAATATCCTGAATGAGATGCTCAAGTTTATAACACATATTTTTATATTGACCTTTGCATCAATGATAATCATAATATTTATTATTATCAAATAATTTACTTTGTTTTTTATTCATATCAACTTCATACTGAGTAACCAAAGTGATTATGTGAAATTTAAGTAGCTTTTGTAGCATTTTGTAAGGTGGTTGCAGTAATCTATAAATTTTCTTGTGTGGTTAATTCGATCAAACAAATTTGTTGGTAGGTTGATAAATATCATTGACTTGTATCTTTACTTCTACTTTATTATGTTGCATCTTATCTTTTTAATATGGTTTACTTTGTAACTTTGTTATAGCAGTTGTAGTAGATGTAGATGTGTACTTAAGCTTATTCAAAGTAATAAGTCTAACTTATCTATCTCTTATATTATGACAAATATCTTCAAATGATTTAAAATTATTAAATATAATTGGATCATGTAATATTATAGGTAAAATTTGTTTAAATATGTCTTATAGTTCATTGTTTGTCAATACATTTGTCGTTTTAGCTAACATAGTCTTATAACAAAGCACATAATCATTAATGGGTTTGTTAGTTCCTTGTTTAAGTGTATAAATTTTTGCATATGAATTTTTCCCATAAATGTTTATATCAAATTATTTGAGAAATAAATTTTATAAAAGATTAAATACTTTCATATATTGAGCGGGTAAGTCATAAAACTAATGCAAAGCATATTATTTTAAGCTCCTTGAAAAGAGTTACAAATTTATCATTAAATTCATAGTCCAAACATGTTGCATGAAAAAATATGTTGTTTAGGATCTCCTTTTCCCTGATTTAAAGGAAGCTTATGAGCTACAAATCTAGTGGGTAAAGGATAAGATGCAACATCATTCTCTAAATCATGGGATCCAATGTTTTGCTATCTTTTCAGATACCTTTCTCTAATTATAACACATCATATTACATAAATATAAATACTCACTTGTGGTATTGTGTATTAAATAAGGTATGTTGTATAGTATGTGCATCTACCAAAAAATTAAAATGGCTTACTTGGTTAGGCATATGCATAGAAACCTAATGTAAACCATGTGTTACCCCCAAACCTAAATATGTGGATGGGATAGTATTATCACTTTCATAGTGGCCCCACACATAGTAGGGTTTAAAATGCAAAAAAAGGTCTCATTTTATGATTAAGGGTATAAATTTTAAATTTTTATGTGTTTTTGGAAGCTAACAAAACCACAATTACTTTGGGTATGTCTTGTGTCATTTGACAAAGTTTTTTTTAGAATATAAATATACATTAAACTTATTCTTGGTTAAATGCATTGAGGTCATTATGATGAATCCTATCTAAACCATTATGGTTATATTGTGTATTTCACTCAATATCTTGTTCATCTTGATTATGTTATTGAAAATGTTCATTATCAAAAATTTCATCAAAAGAGGAACTAATGGGTGCATTAGTAGAATCATTTTTAACATTTGTTAAATGAATTTGAATATGTTAAATTGGAATATTTATTTTATAACAATTCACCTTAAAGGAGTATTAGAGATAAATTTCCTAGGTGGCATAGAATAAAAACATGAAATAGAATTTAAAAATGCAAAATAGGCAAATTTTGGAAGCCCTAGAAGGATGAAACCCTAAGGATGACCTACAGTTAGACAAGGATTGATCAATAATTGGATTCACCAAATATTTATGATGAATTTTAATTAATATTATAATTAACCCTAACTCAGATAAATGGAATAAAATAAAGTATTGTAAACACAATTTTAAATAGCAAACTGAAGATAAATGAGTGAAACAGATAAAGTAAAATAGAAACAAATAAGGCTAAACTATGCAAAAGAGAGATGAACTTATATTTTTGAGTTGTTAACTGACTGAATAGGGAAATAGAGTGCAAAAATTGACAAAATGAATAAAATGAAGAAACATTCAAGAAGTTGATCCTAAGTTCCCTTAAGGACATGAATGTCCAATAGAGGATAAGAGTGACTATCATTATTGTCTATGTTGGATGATCTTGTATTTTTAAATTAAAATGGAACTTTTGGAATATTTGGGTGTGACATTGAAAATTAGGTCTTCTTTCTTTGATTTTGTCTTTGGAACTATGAGGAGACTTGTTGTGGAAGTTGTAAAACCCTAGTTTTGTACCACAAGGAGATAAATGGACATGGAGGAGTAAATATATGTTCATTTTTAAAGTTTTATTATACCTCAACTCCCCACTATGTTGAGTGTTTCCTACATATCAATACTCTGAAGAGGGATCAAACCTCCATTTAGTTCTCCCACCTAAGTGGTTTGTATAATTATGCTCCTTTGACTATATGAATGCATCTAAAATTGGCTTAAATACTTGATCATGTGGGATTATGGTTTTATAAAATTGGCTTGAGACTTGGCTAAGAACTACTTGAAGTGCTTGAAACTTGATTTGGAAAGAATATGGAACTTTTTCTCATTATGTTCTTATGTCAATAAGCCTTGTGAATTGAAATTGCTAATTGGGTAATAATTTATTTGAATGTGTATTTATAGCAATATCATCAAGATGATATCATGTTAGGAAGCCTAAAAATAGGGAGCTTAACATTAGGGAGGGTTTCATTTTAAAATATGACCATTCATGGGACAAAGACAAAATTGTCAAATAGGGACATGATCGATGGTTGTTGTCCTTGTCAGTCAATTTTGTCCCCTAAGGAAACATGTTGGGATTTGAGTCTAGTCTAAAGCATATATATGTATATAGGTGTTCTTGGAAGTCATAACATTTCTATGTGTATCAGATGATAGTTACAAGATAAAATAAGTCCTCTTTTAGGCTTAAAATAGGTCAAATTAGTGAAATAGGTGTCAATTAAATACACAAGTTAAATAAGTATTAAAATGGGTGAAATAGACATGATCAATTATTCATGACCAAATTCATGTCATTAAAGGGATATACATTGATAAGATAAAATATTGTATAAACAAATTTGGAGGGAAGGGGGTCCACTTGGGCAAATATTTGGTGAAACCTCTACTTTGTGATGATGACCTAATTCTAATGGCAGAGACAATCCAAGATATAAGAGACCATATCCACGATCTAGATATATTTAATAAATAATGAGGGATGCATGTGAACATAGAAATAACCAAATTTATGATTTTATCTATGAAAACTTAGGAACAACACTCCAAATTTAAATTTCTAGGAGGGTCTCTTAAAGTGGTTTCAAAATACAAGTATCTCTACCTTGACTTTCACAATAAGCTTAGATAGGATACTTATAGGATGAAAAGAATACAAGGTGGTTGTAAATATTTTTATATACTTCAAGATATATGTAGGAATGTTGAGTTATGGGACTGGAAGACCACCAAGGTTTATTTTGGTTACTTGTCACACTAGTGGTATTGTATGGTTAAGATGTTGGCTAGTGGAACAACGAGTTTGAAGTGGAAAAACATTGAAAAGATCCAAAAGCATATAATCACAAATAATTTTAGAGTTAAGGATTTAATTCCCTATGAAATCCTCCTTATAGAAACATGTAATTCCCTTTAGAGTTAAATATTATGACCAGGGTATTATGTTATTTAAAAAAAATAGAACACATGAGACTAATAGGTGGCCTAGGGCCATAAGATACGAAGAGTTACTGAAGTGGAAGAACACTTGGATGAATCAAAACCACAAGTGGATGAGTAGATGGGATATCATCTTAACCAAATTCCCAAACTATAATAAAGACAAAAAAATATGTGAATGAAAAACTTAGAACAGTATTGTTAAGGAAGGAAATATGTAAGAAAATACAACACTATATTTCAATGTTCAACCCATCTTGTCAACATAGTGAAAAAAAATATATAAGAGATAAAATTAAATAGAGGGAAAAGATCATCATTTATCAACCAAAAGGACTATCTCTCACAAGCTCAAATGTGAGACAAATAGATGGGTGACTCCTAAGAAATAGTGGTAAGATAGGTTTTATGTTTATTACACCATAAGGGAAGTCAAAATAGAGGACCACTTCATCCTTGAATGTCCTAAGTACACATACATATGAGCCAAGATGTGTAAAAATTAAGAGTTGGATCTGTATACACTTGATATTTTCATTGTTATCACTTTACTAAATATTTATCTTATAGGATCTTTTCAGCACATCAATCTCCATGAGTGTACACTATAAAGGGTATACTAAGAATGCAATGGGAATAGCTTATGGTACTTTTCAAGATGTTTTTTCATACTATTCAATCATATATTCATTACTATCATCCTAACCTCCTATGATTATCTTTCCATTTTACCTTTTTGTCTACTTTCCATTCAATTTTGCTAGCCACCCTATATTCCTAAAGTATTATCTAGGTTAATGCAGTCTATTTCACTCTTGTATCTCCATGTATTGTATTAGCTTAAATGATATAGTTTTAAATCTATATTTTTTCATTTGCATTATATTGGCCTAGATGATACATAACTATGTTAGTTGACATCTCTCCATCTATATTGGCCTAGTTGATACCATTAGGGTAGAGTTTAGGGATAGTTATGGGCATTGGAGACATATATATGTGGGTTATATTTCATTCTTAAATGATATAACATATTCATCTACTCTATTTTCACTCAAATATTTTCCCTTAAGTAATAAAATGAGGAGTTAAAGGTTAGATTCTTATCTTGGATGTCTAGTCTTGCTTATGGTCTTTGAAGCTCAATAGGTTGAGTCATCCTAAGGAGGTGTCCTGATATTTAGAGTTCCCAACTAAGGATATCTAGGTCTTATTCTCTACATTTGAGCTCTTCAACCTACAATATCTCTTTTAAAGTGACACTTGAGCTAATGAGGGAGATTAAGGCACTAAAGGGTCCATCTAAAGGTAAGTATCTCCATCCATACTCTCTTTCATTTATTTACTTGGTATATTAGACTTTTTATGCTCATTTTAAATTTTAAATGTGTTTTTTATCCTTGTTTATGCTTATCCTTATACTGAATGAGTTGGTACATCTATAGGGTTTCTTAGGCTTGCCATTTATCACCTTATGTTGCATTGATCACCTATTTGTTGACCATCGCACCACTTATCTTCTTATTAGTTTAGTACTTATATTATCTTGGTTCTAGGTTACTAATTCATCAATTCATTTTATGTTATATCCTTGATACACCCATTTTTTATCATTGTTACTATAATTTTTCTATATTAAGACCTAGAGAGAGCTATACCCCATGTCATAGGCTTAGAATTTAGAAGCATTTCCTCTTTACGTTTGAGAGTATATTACCCTATACTAAGTATATAGTTATAGGTCATTACCCACCTTTCTAAGTATGCATAGGCTCTATTGTTATGACCTTATTTATATTCTAATATATTGAGAAATATGATTGTTACTAGTCATCCTAGCCTGTGCATACATTTTGGTGAACATGGTGTGAATCTTATCCCACATTTAAGTGGATCACTTTCACATTTTTCCCTTTTGATTCTTAGTTCCATATTCACCATAATCATATAGTTTAGTGAATATTTTGGCTCAATGGTATCATCCAACCTGATATAGTCTTTTCTACTTCTAAAATTATATCAACCAACCCAATATAAAAAAATTATTTTCTCCAACTTTATCAACCAACCCATTAAAATTTGTATCCTCATCGATTGTATCAACCAATGTGATACAATATAGTCTTCTAATAATATTATATCAATTAGTATAATATAGATTTATGTTTCTTAGTTTAGTTTCCTACTACATCAACTAGCTTGATACATTCAATTTTTACATCCATATACCTATAACTACAATGGCCATGTTGATGCCATCCTACAAATTTTCACATTATCATTTTTTTTCTAATCAAGATGTCTCCTCTTAATATATTTCTAGTGAGCCTCAACCCATTTATATTTTACATGGGTTTCTCTTTCATTCTTTATTTGTCCAACATTGATGGAAATTCCTCATGGTGTAACTTCTCTTAATCTCAAACTAGATCTATTGAATGTAACATGGTTCAAATCAACCAAACTTTAAATCTAGGAAATATTAACCAGCTTATTAAGAATCTTGATGATAACACCATTTATACCTCAAACATAAATGAGAGTCTTAATACTATCAATCCATCTACTATGGTGATTAGGGAAACTAGCAATGATCCTCATCCTAACACCAATGCTGGGAATCCTCTCTTAGTAATAATCCTCCTAATAATCTCAATCATCCTCTTGATACCTCACAAGTCCTTGTGCAGATGGTTCAACAGATGGACTTTATGAAAGATTCTAGTAGTAGTCAATTCCTCTATATGTAAAATCATATCTTACAATTTTCTATTCAACCCCACAAGTAGTCATGAACAAAAAAAATAAAAATATATTTCCTTCTCTTTTTAGATATGCCCATAAAAATCTTACTCCTCAACCTCCAATTCAAAATAAGAGTCTTCAAAATATTTAAACTAAACCTTTAGCTCCTTTCATTATTTATGGATATTTAAAGCATTTCTCCAACCATCATATATGATGAGACTATTGATCCCACTTTACATCTTAAAGCTTTTAGAAACCTCTACAAATAATGGGTTAAAACTAATACTTATGTTACTAAAAAATTTCTATCTAAAACCTTTCTTGGAGATGCATTATAATGGTATAACCAACATCCTAGACACTCATTTACATAGCTCAAGGATTTAATCAATGCTTTAGTTAATTAATTTCAACATATTGAACTTCCCAAGTTATTCACAATAATTTCATTAATGTTAACCAACCACCCAAATAATATGCCCATAATTTCATCAAATGATGGAAATCTTTATCATATAAAATGGACCATAACATGAACAAATAAAATCTCTTCAAATTCTTTATTACTACCATTAATCTCGTCTTCAATACAAAGTGAGGACCTTCTCTCCTTAGACTTTATAGGATGCCTTTGATGAATCCAAAAGACAAGACTCCCTTATGACTCAATTTGAACCATCTCAAAACACCAAAAATGAATATTTTCAAACCTCAACGAATGAAATTAATGCCAATTCCTTTCAAAATAGTCCTCCCCAACCCAAAATAAGAGTGTCCAATTAAAATAATCAAACTCCCACACATGATCCATTAAGTTTTCAAGAACTTAGGAAGTTGTTATCACCATCTAGACCTCACATTCATAATTTTTCTCCACCACCATGGCATGATCCCAAAAAACATTATTGGTTGCATGCTGACATTGGACACACTCATGAGACATATCAACCCTCCCAAAATTTGTTGTGAATCTCATATTGGGAGAAAACCTCAATCATGAAATTCTTATCAAATAACATCATCAATAATATCTAAAAGATTATAAAAATAAATCTAAATCTTAAAAACCCCCTCAAAAATCAAATCTCAATACACATTCGATCATACTTGGAATCAATTCATGATATGTGTCACTTCTCTCAATATCCAATGCATTAAGTTCAATCATAATGGTAAGAGTTAAAAGCATGAATCTAATCCTAACCCATGAAAACTCAAATTTACAAATCCTAAATATCAATATTGCATCTCGACTATTCTTCATATTAATAGTTCCCCTCTTCCTGAGTTTGTCAACATGCATCTTGATTTGCACATCACTCTTGTTGACTCTGACAAAGAAGAACCTAATGAACTTCAAACCATTTACTATACTACGTGATTATCTTTTTGTATATAAAAATGGATTCCTTCATCTCTCCTTCCATGAGATAGGACCCTTCCCTTGTTTGATGATGATATTGAGATCCCACCTTCTTGTAATGTTAATGAAGTTTCCTATAAAGAATATTATTTCAAATTCAATGACTTTGGAGTGTCCAAACTCTTCCTAGATCCCTTATCACTTTCCTTACATACCTTTAGTCAAATTGGCATATATGCTAAAGATACTTCCAATAAAAAAATATCAATAACTTACGCATGCTTGTAATATTTCCCCATCCTATGACATTGATTATATCATTTCCCAAGATCAATAAAAGAACGTGGATGTACTTTATTATCATAAATCCCTTGTTTGGCTTCATGCCTTTAATCAATTTGTATACTTAGTCCACATTTCTCATTATGATTCTAGTAAATAATAGAATAATTGTGATCCTAAATGTTATTTTCCCCATTTTAAACCCTCATCATCAAATAATTCATGGGTTTTTTAGTCAATTTCTAAAATTTGTAGAACTTCTAATTATATTTTCTAACCCAATACAATTCAAAATCCAAAAATTATGACTATATCAACCAACCTAATACATTTCAACAAATTTCTCATCCTTATAACTATATGGATCAACAAATACGATTGAGAATCACCTATATATATCTAACTGTATCAACCATTACTCACTATAGATTGTTAATACTTTTCTAGTTCCCTCTTCCAAGTATGCCAACCATCAGCTAATATAGAATGTTGATACATTTTTATTTCCATCCCTATATTTTTTCAATGGTATCATCCATGATCCCACCAATGTCGATACAATATTAACTCTTATTACTTCTAAATTTAAATGTATCGACCTTATTATATCATCCAACCTAATACAATCAAGTCCAAACCTATTTTTTCTAACTAAATTAACCAACATGATATAGTTAAATTTCATTGTGTTGTATTAGACTATAATGGTTAGGTTGATACCATATAATAAGACTCAAACACATCTCCCCAAGATCCAGAACTTACCTTAGATGCCAAAGCATTACTATGCGATAGATCCACTCAGAATTTGATATCAAAGGCAATAAAATCATTAAAATTAAGGTTGATGTTGAATATTATAGACCATTGCCTATGTTTCCAAGTGAAAAATCCATTTTAGAACCACTTCATGTAATATAATATCAACTTCCACACCAACATCAAAAATTTGACCACTTTGAGAACACATATCCTCGCTTTAGTCACTCCATTTCTAATGTTGATCCTAAGCCTAATCCTTTTCTAATCTTCTTCCTACACCATACCATTTACATATTTAAATGCAGTTCTTATTGAAAAAACTCAATAAATCAACTTTGGTTTAATCACAAATCCCAAACCCATCCTTGTCTCTAAGGAGCTAACCTTTAAGAGAAGAATAACTTTAGCTCTCTCTTTTTAAATATGATGAAGTATTTGATTGGTCATATGAGGATATGCCCAATATTGACCCTAGCATTATTTTTCATAACATAATTACCTATCTAAATTTGAAACTCGTTCACCAGAAGTAACTAAAGTTACCTCCTATGGTTTCTACTCTTTGCCACATATAAGTCATTAAGCTCCTAGATGTTATGTTTATCAAATTTATAGATTACTCTGAACAGGTCTCCAACATAGTACCCATTCATTATAAATTCATAATGGTCATTCATATTTGTATTTACTTTCACAATATTAATTTGATATACCCTAAAAAAAAAATTATACCTTCAATAGATGCCATCATTGATTCCACATCTAGCTATGAGATTATTTCCCTCATTGATTAATATAGGGTAAATCATATTCACATCACCCCCAAAGATCAACATAAGACCACCTATGGGGTACGTATTTCTATGATAAGATGTCTTTTAGCCTTAAAAACCCAACGGAAACTTACCAACATGAAATGACCCACATATTTCATAATCTCATCCAAAAAATACTTGAAACATATGTGAATGAACTTATATCCAAATCCAAGCATCATTAAAATCAACTTTTAAACTTAGCTATCATATTTGATCATCTCATTAAATATAAAGTTAAGCTTAATCCTAATAAGTGTATCTTTAGTGTTACCTCCAAAAAACATATAGGATTATTAGTTTCATTATAAGAAATTTACATTGGTCCTTTTAATATCAAATATATTTTTAAAATGCATATCTACTAATCCATTGTCAATATTCTCATTTATGTCAATATATTTGGGATAATACATAGATTTGTTCTTGAATTGGCTTATCATACATTTGAAGTAAACTCTTTTCTCAATAATGTGTCAAGATTGAAAGGATTAATTTTTATCAATAAACCTTTGATAACATGAATAAATACTTGATTCATCCTCCTAATTTATGACCACCTATTGGACCCCAGATTTTAGATAAGTGTTTTGACATTTTGGCATGGAACTAGAACTATGTGAAAGGATCTTAGTGCAAAAGAGTGTGGTGCAAAAATTAAATAGCATAGAAGCACTATGGAATAGAACTTGTAGGGCATGAAATCACTAAGTCATGGAAGCACTAGTGTGAGAGGACCCAATCAAAGGAGAATTAGTCATGAGGAACCTGAGAGCATAAGACTCAAAACAAATAGTGGAAGACTTGGGGAGCACATGGGAAGTGTGAGACAGTTAAGGAGTGATTCTTAAGGGTCACCAAGACCTTATCCATTAGATTTTTGCATTGTCCTATGGGTAAATAAACACATGAAAGCAAGTATATAGGGGGCACAAAGGCATGGGTCCTTAGGAGAAGTTAGTTGATAGAGTGCCATGACTTTCAATTTATAGAGAGTTTATTGGTTAATTACTCATGTCATTATTATTTTAAATACTTGGTCAGGGATAAACAAGTATAAATACCCTTATTATAAAGCATTGGGATGATGAAATTTTTCTAATAATGCTTTGTTGAAGCTTAATATATGAGTTTGGATATTATAACCATTTTGTGTTTGTAATTAGTTAAATTGATAGTTGTGTATCTATAATAGGTTGAGTTAAGTACTTAATGATTGGAGAATAGTATGAACTCTATACAAATCTTTTCTTCTTTTAAATAATAATTTCAAAACTTCATGGCATTCTTTTGTGTGATTATGGTGGTTGAACGCAATGATACTAGGATTAAAGTAGTTTATCTTTTTTTCTATGTAATATCTAATTAAATATATGTTTAACATAAGGAATATAACTAAGTAAATGTTACTACATAACATAGCTTGTGGTAACTAGTCTCTCGTTATGTGCTTCAGGTGAGTATGCAAGACCACAGTCTTATGTGAAAGGGCTAGTGCAACAGCTTGTTGGGCCACACTTCAGTGTCAAAGCTCTAATAAGAATAAAAATACCAACATTTTGGTTTTATAACTAGGACCTGAAGCACTTACAGCATAGTCATGGAATATGTTTGAGTGTATCACCCTTAAGAGTATTAAATAATGGATTACTGGAGTTGAAGATAATTTTACAGTTCCCTACCTTAAACCCAGAGTTTCCACATGGTAGTGGGTAGAGTGAAATATATATAATGCATTATATGAAACTTTATTTGCTAAGATCATGATTCATTTACAAACTTGGCTATTAACATATGCTCAAAGATGATCTTGAAACGTTGAGAGAAGATAGTCTTGGACATTTGAATGATAAATAGCATTAGCATGAATTAGCACCCTATCAACATGAGCTATCAACATTGGGTGGAGAGGAGTTTTGTATATCTATATTTTAGAGTATGTTGTGACTACCTATTCATGTCCTAAAGAAGCTAAGTATTAGTTCCTTAGATAATTATGTTGTTGTTACATTAGACATTTCTCTTTAGAAATCAAAAGTTGTTTATTGACTGTGGATTTGAGGCTATGCCTATGGAGAGCTAAATCCCTTTTTGCATGAGCCACACATTTGAAAATCAAGTAAAGAAGAGATGGTAAAATATTATGGGTTCAGAATAATAGCTAGTTAGTGGACATTATAGAAGCAAAAATATGATGAAGCTAAGTAGAGGATTATAGGAGTAAGCAGTGCAAAAAGAGATTAGGAGAACTTAGGAAGTATTGTTAGGATCTACAGGGAAGAAAAAACACATAAATAGGACCACATAACTTTTTAACCATGCCCCATGCCACTGTTATCATAGAAAGGCAAAACCATCTGGATGGTAGAAACTAAAGAACCAAATCTGAACTAACTAGGCTCCCCCACTATAGTGCATACTCATGCTTTTAAATTAGACAACATAAATATACATAATTAGGATATAGAATGTGTGGAATCAAATATTAAACCTATAATGGGTATTGGAATTAAGTTAATTGACACTCATATAGACTTAATGCTTTCCTTCCCTCTTTAAGGTAGTTTCATGGCATAATTTGGGATACCTGGAGGACCTATCCTTCAAGTTGGATAGAGTACAGGCCCAAATTTGATTAATCAACTAGATATTATGCCCCATGTCATGAACTCTACTACTAGAGGCACTAGAGGTAGATTAGGAACTAGCACAAGAGGAAGTGGTGGACTTCCCCCTCAAGGAATAGGATCTAGAGGTTCTCAACAACCACCAATTTAAGCACCTCAATTAAAAATGGTATACTATGAAATGACACTTCACTTACCTAAATATTAGGGTGTGGAGAATGTAGTAGAACACATTCATAAGTGTGAACTCATCTAGAAGGCATGAGGCATCAATTCTTTTGAGAGAAAATCCACCCAATTCACAACTACACTATTGGAATGAGCACACAAGTGGTATAGAAAATTTGACCCTCAACAAGCGGTGGTCGATTATGATCAGCTTAAAATGGAATTCCTTTAATATTTTTATATTATTGAATTTGAACAAAAAAGTGTATCTATGCTAAAGGACATAAAGTAAGAACTTACTAAAAGCGTACAAGAGTATGATGCAAAGTTCAAAACACTATTGTCAAAACTATCATTTGAAATCAATGTTGCTCAACATGCACAGTGGTTTATGAGAGGGTTATTACTTCCAATTTGATAAAAATTATCTCAAAAGACCTTCAATATCCTATACAAGGCTTTGAAAGCCTCTCTCTGCACTGAAGTGGTTGGTAATATTGATATTCAGATCAATCCTTTTATGGAAGCCCAGATAGCTTCAATGTTATCATAACTCAAGATATTAATTGCAAATAATGTACATGACACTCATAGTGGTCTTTGGTGAACTAATTGTGAGTTTAAATGACACACTTGAAGTAACTACCCACATAAGAACATCCACACTATACTAAAATAGTCATGTGAAATCTCTCATGAAGATCATGATGTACACTCGTGTCCTCTTTTGTAGTGAGAAACACACTCAAATGTTTCTAACTATTGTAAAATATGTGATGCCTACACTCATGACACTAATGATTGCTGAAAAATTCATGACATCCATAAAGCACATGAGCATGGTACATGCCAAACCTCTATAGCCAACAATCAGGATAATGGTGGCTATCATGGTCAAGGTAGAGGATGAGGACAAGGAGATGGTTGTTTCTCACCTAGTACATGTTACAAATGTGGATCCCTAGAACACTATCAAAGAGATTATCCAGTCTACCCTACATGTGTTTTTTTTAAAAGACCATCAGCTAGAAGAGTGTCTTTATTATAATAGCTATCACTAAGGAGAGAAATGAAAAGGGTGTTGTTATGATTTGAGTTGAGAAACCAAATTGGCATGCATGTTCAGGCATCCCAACAATTCAATAATTAAATATTACCATGCATAGTGGAGGATAATCTCAATATACCTCCAATCCTATTGAGAAGGTATAGCATGAAGAGCCATGAGAAAGAAAGTATCCTGATGTCCAACAATAGAAGGATGTGCTCTAAGACACTATAATATTGATGTGATAACTCAAAGGATAAATTTAATTTCTCAAAGATAGATAAATAACGTATCATGTTGATATGAAAAAAGTAGTTGAGCCTCAAAACATGGCATGTGATGAATTTCAAGAGTTGTGCAAGCATATGCTAGATGAGGACATTATCCCATAGCTAAGCATTTGGATTAAGAATCAGGTATAACCAACAAATGATGTTCAACCTAAAGTGACTTAGCATATTGAGGATCATTTTCTAAATCATGTTTGATGGCAAGATACCTCTATTCCTCCTACTCCTCTAGAAGATAAAGAGATACTAGTCAATATTGCCATTGATAAGTGGGAAATTTGAGATATCCTAATTGACACTAACATTGAAGTTAACATTCTGAGTAAGGAAATGTGGTGAAAAATGGCCATTTTGTCACTATAGCCTTCACCACATGTACTATTTATGGCAAATAAAACTCATGCTTTACGAAGTAGTATCCTCAAGAATGCAATGGTTGATATATTTGAAGTACCCTTCAAAGTAGATTTTGAGGTTCTTAAATTAGCAAAGGCTAATGACTTCCTAGCTTTATAAGTATGACCTTGGTGTTATGAAAATAATTTAGACATAAGTTTCAAGAATCATTACATTAGTTTTGAGAATGTTGACCAACACATTGTGATTCCTTTAGATCAAACATAGGGGGGCCTTATATAGAACCTATCAATGTGGAAGAGGTATAAACCACATATATAATATCACTACAAGGAATAATGAGAAATGTGATCCTACTCTTGATGTAATAATATGATGGATAGACAATCAGTCCCTTTCTAACACTACAAACAATACTTGGAATTATTGGGCCCATAGTAACTATGACCTCACAAGAAGAGTGTGTAGTACCATTAATAGTCAAGATGATGTTTTATGTTAGGACCATAAATTCCACAAGTTTATTTGCCTTATCACCGGCCAAGTCATGAGGGGACCCATGATGGATGCACCTATATAAAGACTTGATGAAGCTCCATGTTTCCATAGACAGATGGAAGTCCATGATTTTGTCCAAGACCTTAAAGAGTTTTACCATGTTGACATGGACCATATTCAATCCTTAGTTCACCTATTTGATGGTACAGCTACAAGATGGTGGTGAACCCATTGTAATAATCTTGTCTAATGGGATCAAGTAAACTCAGCCTTACATCATTAGTTCTATCATGATAACAAAGTTAGGGGAATAATTGGCTACAATGGAGTATAAGAACCTAAACCCCACATAGAAGGTTGTGAGACAATGTTGAGAAATGAAGAGTCTTACTTACATAATTATTTGTGGGTGCATGCATTCTATGTAACTTTATGCACCTACGAATGGGCATGATATGTTCATTAAGAGTGACACATGGGTACCCAATTTTAGCATCTCTTAAATGATAACATGAACTCGACACTATCTTATTCATCATCAAGAATGGATTTGCATCTCACTCTCCAAGTCATGCATGAAGTAGTTGTAGGTGACCCAAGTCCCCTTGAAGATTGTCTAAGAAGTATTCATCATGTCCCTGAAGAATCTCTACATATCTTTAATGAACCATTAACATAATTTGTTTATATGCCAGAACTAGTCCTTGATCAAGACCGACATAAAGAGATACATCTCAAAAAATAGAAACTAGAGTTTCAATTAGAAAAATATGAAGGATCCAATCCACTTGACTCTTTGTCAAACCATTTGGATGTTACTATAGATTATGACACATGAGTATTTCATGATACTAGTGCCAATACAGACAACCCTTACTCTAGGCTTATTCAAACTTCTAGTGCAACATCAGCATGGGGTAAGAGCCAAAGATGGCTATTGTAGGTAATTAATGGATTGACACTAAAATTTCAAAAATATTTGAGTTATTAAAATAATATCAAGATGTCTTTATAATAATCTATAGTGAGCTGAAAGGAGTTCATCAATCCCTAGGAAAGACACATATCAAACTAGTTGGCAGTGCTTGACTAGTTATAAAAAAACTACATAAGATGAATCCTAATCTACAGATATGTGTCAAAGAAGAAATTGATAGTATGTTATGCATTAGAGTAATCACCCCCATTGATGAATCTAAATGGGTTGGTCCTATGGTTATTAGTATAAATAAATATGGATGAATCCAAATTTGCATTTATTATTGGGCACTTAATGCATCCTATGTCACTAATCCTTTCCCAACACCATTCATAAAGGAAATTCTTGAAGGTGTTGTTGGATGTGAGACATATACTTTCACAGATGGATTTTTGGGATACTATCAAGTTTATATTATTGATGACGACCAACCAAAGATGATGGTTGCTATTAAAAGGGGCTCATTCATGTATACTATCATGCCTTTTAGGTTAAAGAATGCACCATTTGTGTTCTCGCATATAGCTATTGGAGCCTTTAAGGATTTCATCCATAAGTTTCTCCAAGTCTACTTGGATGATTGGATGGTCTATGGCTTAGTCAAGGACCATTTCTCTAACTTAAGGCTCATGCTTGAGCACTATTGAGTCTTAAAAATATCACTAAACTTAAATAAGTGCCTATTTGTTACACCTTTTGGTGTGCTCCTAGGACACATTATTTATAAAGATGGACTTCTGGTAGACCCAGTAAAGGTATCCATTATTCTTTGACTCTAAATACCTTAGTCTTAGTGCAAGGTCTACACCTTTATAGGACATACAAGTTACTATAGAAAATTCATTCATGGATATGCAAAGATTGTCACACCCATAGAAGAAATTTTAAGGCATAATGAGTAATTAATATGGACTTACTCTTATCAAGAAGCATTTGAAACTTTAGAGGATAAGTTGGTGACTGATCCAATCATTCAGTTTCCTAATTGGATAAGACCATTTCATGTCCATGTTGATACATCTAGAATTTTAGTTGGTGTAATTCTTGCACAACTAGGGGAAGGTCACCTTGATCATCTAATATACTTTGCTAGTAGAAAACTCACTCCAATTGAGAGGAATTACACCACTATAGAGTGTGAATCCTTGTTGATGGTTTATGATCTATATAAGTTCTAATAGTACTTATTGGTAGCACCCTTTATATTCTATATAGATCATGAGGCCTTAAAATTAGTAAACAAACATGTGATACATGGATAAATCTTCCACTGGATAGTGCTTTTCTAAGAGTTTGAATTTTCCATCATGGTCAAACCTAGAAAAGCCAATTATAGACCTAACCATCTATCTCAAATTGAGTCTAGAGAGACATTGTGTGTTATTAAAGATGACTTACCTTATGTTAAACTCTTACATGTTACTCATGTACCTAAGTAGTTAGAAGATATTTTTTCCTTTTTAACCCCTAGTTCAGCACCCAACTGTCTCACTCCTCAAGCCAAGAAACAACTCATGGTCTACACCACACCTTTTCAAATCATAGGAAGATATCTTTAAAAACTTGTATATGATGAGATTATTTAACATTGTGCTATGAAATATGATCATTCTGAGGTACTTCAAGAAGTTCATGAAGGTATTGTCAGAGGAAACTATGTTGGAGAGGCAACTGCATGCAAAGTTATACTAGCTAGATTATGGTGTCATACTATTTTTTAAGATGCTAAGGTATATGTTAGGTAGTGTGATAAATTCCAGCATGTATGGAAACCAAACTGATGAGATGCCATGCCTCTAGACTAATTCTCTCTTAAGAACCATTTGAGAAATGGGTCATTGATGTTTTTGGCCCCATCACTCCATCTGGATGATGAATAGGTTCTTGATGTATCATCACAGCAATTGACTACCTCACGTATTGGGTTGAAGCTACACCAACAAGAGATTTTGTAGCTAACACTACTACATGATTCATCTAGGAGCATATCATAACTCAGTTTGGATTTCCACTAAATTTCACTAGTGATCATAGCACCCATTTCTTAAATGAAATTATTTGCATCTTACTGGCTAAGTTCATGATTGCATACCATAAAATAATTCCATATCACCCTCAAGCCAATGGCACTATCAAGGCCTTTAACAAGATCCTAGGCACCACCCTGATAAAGATTTGTAATATTGGCTAAACTAATTGGGATGATAGGGTATATTTGGTACTATGGGCTTACCAAATAACTTATAAGCACCTAAATAAAAGTACCCCATTCAATTTAGTATATAGCAAAAAGGTGGTCCTTCTCCTTAAATTTTTGGTACCATCCCTTTGCATGTTATGCATAGGATAATTGGATGAGAATTCATCCTTTAAATCATGCTTATATACTTTGTTATAGCTTGATGAAGCTCATTTTCTTGCTCATTAGAGTCAAGATGTGGAAAAGTGCAAATAGAAAGCATGGTGTGACTACCACATAAATCACAAAACATTTTCCCCAAGAATGAATGTATTTGTATATGACTCCAAGTTCATGTGCCATTCTATAAAACTTCATATTAATTGGGATGATGTTTTTGTCATTCATAGCATTTGACCTACTAGAGCTTGTCAGTTACAAAGGTTGGATGGTTAGTTCCTTCCTAAGCATTTCAATGGTATCCAACTCCAGTGGTATTTTGCCTTTGAGTAGTTCAAATATTGTAAAACAATAAGGCTTATGCCATTACTTTAGGATTTATTATTGTCAATAAAGGTGTTTCCTTTATTTCATGCAACATTTCTTTAATGTAATTATCTTTAAAAGTTTGACTTTATATTTTCATGGAGGACCACGACTCAATTTTAGTGTGGGGAGAGAGATCTGAATTCATGATTAAAGATAGACATATAAGTTCCCAATGCATGAAAGTTACTTAGGGCATGCAAGGTACTTAGGTCATGTAAGGTAATTAGGGTGTGAAAGGTACTTAAGATGTGTAAGTTATTTAAGGCATGCAAACTACATAACCTAAGGATAGGGTGTTCTTACTAATAGTTTAAATATTTGAAATACATAGTTGTCTTGCACTTTAAGAAAAGCATGGGATACAGTTGTCTTCCACTTCAAAGAAAGGTGCAGGGTGGTATATGTAATTAATGTAGAAAAGAATAGTAATTGTGATAAGAGTGCCAATAGCATGACAAGACATTATGGCAAGAAGTGATGGTTAAAGAATAGTGGCCATTAAAATTATATTAATGAAGAGAAGTGATGGATGAGCTGAAACAAGATAGAAAATGCATACCAAACCCCTAAAACCTATAAATAGACAAGTTAACTCATTTTTATGTTTTACCTTTGTATTCATTTAAGATTAATAGAGCCAAGAGTGAATAATACCAAAGCTGAGAGCAAAGCAAGTTTGTTCAATTCCACAACAATATATATGACTCATTGTAAATATATATAAATGTATTATGAATTTGTCTATACAAGAAAAATATAAGGTAATTTTGGGACACAGTCATGACAAGGAAAATTTGTAGTTTGTAAAGAAAGTCTTCCATTAGAAGGTAGTTAAGCTCAAAAAATTGAAGTCAATAATAGTAACCATGTACTCCTTTGGGAATGTTGGATGACTACATGTCAACCTTCTAGCTCCTTTCAGGGTGATGCAACCTAAGAAAAAGGCCCTAAGGACTTATCCATTACATATGATACCATAGGAAGAGGAGGTACTTAGAGGAGACATGGTATAAATTAGAGAAGAGACACTAGAGAAGTAAGCACAATGCATGGAAAGAGAAGCAAGTATGGCATGTCAAGATAACAAGACTCAATCATCTCTACCCCCACCACTAATGATTAAGGATATTAAATATCTTGAATTAGTTTTGTGCATGGAGAACTAGGTCTCCAAGGTGTCCACTTACATAATTTTCAACTACAACCATCATCAACTTGGGAATAAGGTTGAATTATAGAATGATAATCGAGTCAAGTGCCAAGACACCAAGAACTAGTTGGTGTATGATCTTAAGATTTTTAATGCATTAGAAACTATGGGTTTATTACAATTTTTCAATTTCCCTTACTTTGTAAAACCCATGGAGGCCATCAAGTTCTTACTCTCGTGCATCCATGAGGACTATCTCTATTTTGTTGGGCCCTATATAAATATCACACTTGAGAGGATAAGCAAGGTATCAAGACTATAGTGTTCAAGGTTAGATGTGGCTAATGACTTATTAGACATCGATGAGGTCTAAACGATAGCCATGGCACTAATGTATTAGACGCAGGGCCATACCATACATATAAAGAACCTACAAGATCCTACCCTCTAGGTTGTGGTGTGGATCATCATGACTAATATCAATGGGACTAATCACTAGAAAGAGGTAGATATGGCTCACCTATACATCACCCACCAAGTCACTCAGGTCTTAAAATACAATTGGGTTATGTATTTTAGCTAGAAAATTATTGAGGATGTAGAGAAGACCCATTAGATTCCCAGCCATAGGTTTCCATGTTGTTTATTTTTTATTTTGATGGTTTTTTATGATATCAGTATACCAAATTACACCATGGGATTGCTAAAGTGGGCATACTCACTTGAGAATAATTCCCCTACTGAGTACTTCAAGGAATTCATGTGCGCAGGGCATATCAACCCATCATAAAAAATAAAAATGAAGTATTGGTTTGATGGGATGAAGGAGGCATTCAAGAATGAATGGTGCATCCTGAAGGACTTACCCCCTAGCCATTGAGTAAGAATATTTTATTTTGAATCAATGCTTCTCTCTCATGTGCATCAAGATGGTCCCTTCTAAATAACTCTTTATATGGTTAAAGTTACCATATGTCTTTTTGGCATAGTACTTCATTGACTCGATGAACTAGATCTATGATGCATTGCCTATTGCCTTGGAGGTGAAAAATATTGATTTGGAGATTCATACTCTCCAAAATATGTAGTATATATAAGTAAAGAAGGCATACAAGGAGAAGAAAGAGATGGACCTAACAGATATAAAGGTCAAGCCCATACTAGTGGGAGAATAAATACACAATTTGTTTTATATGTTGTAACCCAGGAAGGACTCAAAGGGTGTAGAACATGACAAATAAAAGATCCCACCAATACCTCCCTTAAAGAATAATAAGTGGACTGAGCATGATGTCAATGAAAATAGTCAGTAGTCTCCCCAAAAATGATAGAAGACTACCTAAGCACAATGGCTAAACCCCTTATTATAAAGACCCTCACCTCCCCGACCTTTTCCACCTTGCCTTTCTCTACCTCTCCCTTCTCCACCTCACTCTTCTTCATCATGCCCTTCTCCTCCTTGACCTTATCCACCCAAATATCCATTGCCAAAAGTCCCTCCACCCCAACCTTCTCCTCCACACATTCCTCAAACTCTACCTTCACCCCCTAAAATAACTTCATAGCCATCTCCCCAAAAAATTTCATCATCATGAGTTGCATATCATCAAGTCATAGAGTAATCAGTTAAATAGGAAGTCCCTATAGTCTAGATAAAAGCATCAAAATTTGATTCTGAGAAGACACCCTCCCTAGTACAAGAGGAGGAGGCCACCTCCAATGACTCACCACTTGACATTGAGCACCTTTACGGTGAAGAGGGGGATGGTGAAGAACAAAATATAAGTGGAATGACCATCAATAGCACTTATTTAGCTACCAATGTAGAGGTTGATGTATTAGAGCATGACATAAATAAATGGAAGGAATCAATTAGGCCCATAGAAGAGCCTACCATTGATGTATATGTTAATATGCATGACCATTATCAAGTGGGAATTCCTGACAGGATGTTTTACTATAGTTTCACTTCCTTCCCTATGATACAACTCTAGAAATAAGGAAGTAGGTGTCCTTTTTATTGGATATGTATAATGAGGAGCATGCCTTTAATCTCCCTGAAGATAGCATTCTTCTAGGTCTTGATGCTTTTACACTACCCAAAATACTATATGTGGATCCCCAAAATATCACCCCTCTACAAGCCAGTGCAACATTTTTGAAGATGGCCTTGGAGGTCATGCACTAGAATATTTTGTCAAATTTTGATGCACATAATGTAGAGAATAAACATACCCAAGTAGTGGGTATGTATAATAATGAAGTTTCCACCAAGAAGGCACTCATTGAGGAAGTGGTTGCTTTGAAGCATTAGGTAAAGGAGGCCACAGAGGTGAAAGTTAAAACATTGAATTTGTGTAAGACAATTTTATGCCAGAAGCCAATGATGGTAAATGGCATACCTCTCAACAAGGATACCATAGAAAAACTAGAAACCTTTGTGAACCTCCTATTAAAGTGCTACAAGGATCAGCCTTTACCAAGAAATGAGGGACTAGAGATAGCAAATTAATTCATTGAGGTAATTAAATTCTACAAGAGTACCCTAGAAAGAGTTGGGGAATTCATCCCCATTTTAGATGGGATTTTTGAATGGTTGGCATGCCTAAATAAGATCTTAGAGGCTTGGCTCCAAGCAGAAGAAACCTAGAGGTAAAAAATGGTTGATATTACACTCTTAATAATAGATCGTGTTGAGTGCACCAAAATATTCAAAGATGTAGATAAGATGGAAGAAAAGATTAATACACATCACCAACAATTAAAATCCAATTTTGCAACCCTCTAAGGATAGGTTGTCTAATAAATTTAAACATTTTAATATGTCCAAAAAGATGTTATCACATCCTTGGATGATTTGGTCAAGAAGGCTAATGAGAAATATATCCAACTCGAGGAGATGAAAGAGTCCAAAGAGGCCATTGAGGTAATAATTTCTAAGTTGCTTAACATATTGTCACATTGGGACACTATCAAGAAGTAGATCAAGTAGATGGGGCCTAAATTTTTAATGGAGGCCACCACCAAAACTTAATCTGAGGTGGATTATGGGTACAGTGTATGGTGATGTTGGCCCACAAATTTTGGCTAAGTGTTTTGACATTTTGGTGTGGAATCGGCATAACACAGAATGATCTTATCATGGAATACTATGGTGTGGAACTCAAATGGTGTAAAACACCATGGCATAGAACCTACAAGGCAAAAAAGCACTAAGGCATGAAACCATCAACATGAGAAGACCCAGTCAAAGGAGAATTAGTCACAAGGAACCTGAGAGCATAGGATTTGAAACAAATAATGGAAGATTTGGGGAGTGTATGGGAAGTGGGAGACAGTTAAGGAGTGATTCTCGAGGGTCACCCAGACCTTATCCATCAGATTTTTATACCATCCCATGAGGAAATAAACACATGGTAGTAAGGATATATCATAGAGTGAGTATATATGGGGTGTAAAGTCATGGGTCTTTAGGAGAAGTTAGTTGATAGAGTGCCACAACTCTCAATTTGTAGAGAGTTCATTGGTCAATTACTCCTATCATTATTGTTATAAATACTTGGTTAGGGATAAACAAGTATAAATACCCCTATTGCAAAGCACTAGGACAATGGAATTTTCTTGATAAAGCTTAATATATGAGTTTCAGATATTATAACCATTCTTATGTTCATAATCAGTTAAATGGATAGTTGTGTATCTATGATAGGCTGAGTTGAGCACTTAATGATTGGATCTTAGTATGAACTCTTTACAAATCTTTTCTTCTTCTCAATAATAATCTTTGAACTTTATGGCATTCTTTTACATGATTATGGTGGTTGAATGCAATAATACTAGGATTAAAGTAGTTTATCTTTTTCTCTAGGTAATATCTAATTAAATATACGTTTAACATAAGCAAAATAACTAAGTAAATATTACTACACATTATAACCTACGGGAACTATTCTCTAGATAGGTGCTTACAATGAATGTGTAATACCATATTCTTACATGAAAGGGCCAGTGCTTTAGCTCATTAGACTACACTTCAACATCGAAGCTCTAATAAGAATGAAAACCCCAACACCACCTTATATTGATCTCCCTCTCATCTTGTACACATCATTTGCCCCTATCTCAATTATGGCAATACTTAGATAATAGGATGAGTCCAATAAGGAATATCCTACTTACTAAATTATTCATGCTTTGATATATTATTAAACCCATTACACCAAGGTGGAGCTTGAATACCTTGCAATCTATTTTATCTTTAAAAAAACTTCAACACTACATGTTTTATCAAGCTTCCTATGTCATATTCCATTCAGACCCTCTTTGCCATTTCTTCTTTGAGGAATTTTTACCTTGAGATTGAATCAAATATTGGATGGTATATTGATGGAATTTTACCTTAGTATTATTAATAAAAAATTATTCAAATGCCAAGTGATATGCAATCATCTTGTTACTACACCTATACTAGCTTAGTGACATCTTCAAGACACCCTTCTAGACAAAGATATACTCTTGATTGAAGGCATCAATCAATTTATTTCCCTTAAAGACTAATTCCATAATTTCATGACTAATTTCAAGGATCAAGCCCTCAAAGAAACCAAAATTATAGCCTCTAAGTATAAAAACATCTATAAAATCTACCTTCAAATAACTACCTGAGGTCACCATCAATTTACAAGAGGATACTTAGACACTCCATTTTGATCGAGCCAAGTGCCTTTAGGGAGTTAGGGCAGGATGTGTTTTCATAAATCCATATGGAAAGATAATTATTATATCTTTTAGATTGATCTTAGATGTTACTAATAACAGGGTTGAATATGAAATCTTTGGGATGCAAGCAACCATTAATTTTTACATTTCTTTGTTAACTCATATGTCACCAAATCAGTGATGCTTATTAATGTGAAAGTGAAAATATCATATAATATCATGAGATCACTACTACTTGTGCTAAATATTTTTTTTATTTTCAACATTGAGGCAATCCCACAAGAGCAAAAATCTATAGTAAACTCTCTTACCTCATCAGTTTCCCTCTTTCACCCTTATAAAACATTGCATGATACATAGTTTATCATCCACATGAGGAAGTCTCCATGTAACTTAGCATCTAAGGATGATTATCTTATTTTCCACATTTAAGTATCACTACTCAACAAATTTCATAGTATAAATACAACATCTAATTTACCAAACATCATATGTATCCTCTCGAGGTCTATTCTAGTGGAATGACTAGACTCTAAAAGCAAGCCTTTAAATTCATTATTAGACATAATATCTTTTACCATCTTAATGTCAAAAACACCATAATCCATTATAGTACTAAATAATAAGTAAATTATCTTTTTTAACAAGAGCATGGGTGAATTTTTGATGGTCATTATATCAAACATGCTACAACTCATAGATGCCTATGTATGGGTTACTATTTGCCTACCCTTAAAAAATATGCCATCACTTTCATAAATAAATGTAATCCATGCTAGTTTCATGACAATCTTATTAATTCTACTTTGATCAAGCTTGAAACTCCATGGGCATTCTCCATGTGGGGATTAGATCTCATTAGTAGGTTATCTCAATTGGAATATGTCCATGTCTTCATTATTACCGCCACCCAGTACTTTACCAAGTGCGTAAAAGTTATTCCCCTTGTTAATTTTATTTTAATCACTATTTACAAATTCATTCTTAACCAAATCATTTGTCATTTTTGGATTCCTCACACCATCATATCTAAAAATGATAGGAATTTCAAAATTAAAGACATGAATCAGCTTTATGTGAAATTCAAAACTATGTACAAATTTCCCACATCTTATCAGCATTAACGCAATGGCAAAGCTAAAGCCACTAATAAAATCCTTAATAAGATATTGAAAAATAGTATTAGGGACTCTCATTTAGACTGGATTCTATAGATTTACCCTATACTTCGGGCATATCATACTAGTGTTTTTAATACCACTGGGGCAACTCCATTCTCCCTAATATATGGCTTTGAAGTCATCTTTCTATTAGAATGTAGTTACACTCTTTGTGAATTTATCTTCAAAACATCATCCCTAATGAAAATATATGTGAAGCCTACCTTCATGCCTTAGACTTTACAAATGATGCATTAATTATTTTAAGCATATTTTTTTCTACAATATAGGTTTTGCTAAGAAACATAATAAGAAATTCAAATTTAATTCTTTTGATGTTAGATATTTAGTGTTGAAACTGAGCTACACCCATGACAAAGATGGAGAGTATGCCAAAAGTGGTGGGTTCCTTACCTTATCAAGGACATAATTGAAACTAACACTTATAGACTACAAACTAATGAAGGATTTATCTTCAAGGAATTGATTAATTCTTATCTCTAGAAGAAGTATTTCACTTGACCTATGTTCTTATTAGTTTCTTTTTATTTATGTTTTTTAATTTCATTGACATATTATTTTCATGCTTATAGCTAGTTTATATTATTTTGAGCTACCATTTCTTATAAATTATACATTGACTCTTTTGCATTGTAACTTAGCCATACTTTATCTACACACCTTCAGGTTTATTTCACATTAGACCTATTACCTATGCTTGGTCCATATGTATTTTATCATTTCACATAGGTAATCAAATAGGCCCTCCTCAAAAACACCCATCTTCTTTATCTTTCTTCCTAGCAATTTGTTTTTTAATATTTATTATATTTTATCATTATGTTCACCCTTTGGATTTTAATTGTCTTTTCTATGCTTTGTATATTTATCATTTTGATGCTTCATAGATTTTTCTTACTTACACCTCTTGGATTTTGAATTTTAGAGTTGCATAGTAAGATATAGGGAATCAATCAAGCCCTCTACATAAACACCCATCATTGTTCATTTTACAACATAGATTAATTTTGTTCCCAGCCTTAGTTAGGTGTCTTCTTTAAAATATAATACAATAGTTGAGAGTAATGTTTTACCTCACATAGATTTAATAATATTCTCTTGTGTTAAAACTATAACATTTTATGTACATATCCTCATCCATGTTTCACCTTTTCTTATGATTATTTCTCAACCTACCTCTCATGCCCAAAAACTAACACAATGAAACACACACACAGACAAACCTTTTTTTATAATGTATAATGCACACTATGGATAACTTCAATGTCCACATGGTAAGGGGATAATTCAAAAGTGGATGCACGGTTGCCACACAACCATGGAGGTCCCACTTGCTCTAATTATCCCACAAGACCTCACACAAGACTAAAACATGTTATGTTATCTTAATGGACCCTAGAACCTAAGGAAAAAAATAATTCACAAAAAAATAAAAGTGGGTTTGAGCAACTAATTATTTGGTTGAGATGTCCTAATTCATAATAGAGTTTAATAAGGGTTTTAAGTGATTCTGGCCAATCATGTGGCTCAATTCTCACTTAAATCATGAGATAAGTTCCAATTTTACATTGAATTGAATTTGGTAAAAGTGATAAATAAAATATCAATTATACCTTATAGGACTTCAAATGGTGCCTAAAATATCCCATTTGAGCCCTCTCGTGATTGAAGTAACTAATCTCGATTGTCAAATCTAGTCAAATTGAAAGGTTACCTAAATAACCTTATAGAGTCCATAAGGTCTTCAAATCAGCCAATTATTTGAAAAAAATCAAATTTTGGATAAGAGAGGAGGTGTTGGAGGATGACTTTTCCATAGTCATCCCTCCTCTCCTTCTTCAACCCTCGATGACTACCATTAATGGAGTCTATAAGATTTTAGACAAAACCAATATTTCACTCTAAATTTCCTAATGTGATAGGAATATGCATGTGTGAGTTTTATAGGTACCCAATTTGATGAAATTATTATAGGAGGTCTTAGGCTCCTACTTTTATAAAATGGTTCCCTAGAGCTTCAAGCTCCTACATAGCCATTAATGGTTGTTTCAAAGCAAAATTTATAAAAAAAATATTTTTATATTTAGATTTTTGTCTAAAATTGAAGGGTACTCAAAAATAGTAGGTGAACCCTCTTTGGTCAACCCAATCCAAGGCTCCCAAGAGACCATGATAGCCAATAAGGCCCAAATATGCCTCCCTAAGGTAAAATAAGCACAAAGTAGAAAATATAAAGTTTCATTTCCTAAAACCACTTCTAAGTGGAAGGGGATTAAAATTTGAGGGAGTATCTCTTTTGGGTTCTCCCACCTATAAGCCATCGAGTCTCTGCAATCATGATTGCCAAAACATGACTACTAGTTTACAAGGAGTTCTAAGGCCTAATTAAATAAAAAAGGTCATAATTTTTTTTTAAATAAACATATTTCTATGTTTTAAACCTATTTTTTTTATAAAGATAGTTAAAAATTGATGTGGGTCTCTTTTGGGTTCACCCCATCTCTAGGATACTAGGCCACTACAAATGAAGGACAAAAATCAGGTCTACTAAAAGTTAAACATTTTGTTTTTGAAAAGTTGCAGTTGAGGTTAAAATTTTATAAAACTAAAGTTTTAATTTATTTAATATTTAAATTATTTATTTTATTATAAAGGCTCAATGGTTAGTGTGAATAACATCCACATCCAACACAGACACTTGGCAGCTTAGTTAGTTGCTCTACTAATAAACCAAGCCATTACCAACATCCCTAGTTGTTAACCACTACCCGTCACATTTAAACCATGAAAACCATAGTTATATAACTATTGGGGTATGTTTCTCAAGCCTATAAGATCTCTACCAAATTTTTCATAGTCACATGGGTGACCACTGGCTATACCAAGGAACATGCCCTTTGCCAAGTGGTTAGTGCCCTTCATAAGGGCATGTGGAAACAAAAACTACCCTTTGGAGTAGAAAAATTCAAAAATTCATATTTCAAACCAGATATCAAAAAATTGTGAAACAAAAATAAGAAGGTTTAAAATTTCTAGAATTTCATTTCAAAATTATTTTTAACCTTCTAATTCATATTTTTTGCATGTCAATTAGTTATACAAAGTGAGGGCAATCTACAAAGGAGATATCCTGGTTTTTAGACTAGAAATTTTAAGAATTAAGAACAATTCATTAGTATTTATTGAAATTATTCCATTAATTACATTAAGTGATTAAACCTAATTTAAAGTATAATAGAATTTTTTTAAAATTATAAATATTTTAAGTTCTTAAAAATTAATTGAATGCAACTAGCCTTCTATGGATTCACGTTAATCAATGCATTTAACAATTTAATAAAAGGGAAAACTATTATTTTCATCTAACTATAAATCTATTGAGTTATAAATGTCCATAACATAATGTAAAATTAGAATTTCAACACATACTAATCATTTCTATTAATTTTACGAAGTGATACATTCTCTAGGAGTGTGTGAGCATTAAAGGAACATCATGCTAATTTTAAACACTTATTACAAATTTTCATTACAACATATAAATATATTAAACTATAATAAATATAATAACCATGGCTCTCAAATAGCCATTAAGTTTATTTACAAGCATAAAAAAAAGTGTTGATCAAGTTTTTTCTCCCATGGGCTCCACACACAACCGCAAGGCTAACAAAAGAAGGGCTCACCTCCCATCCTTTTTCCATCATTATGTGGATGCATTAGGAGCCCTAAATATTAATACTCCAAGATTTAGGCATCACCACATCATGGTTTAAGGTAGACAAGTTGATACAATAAAGGTTTATATGGTAAGAAGACTATTCAAGGGATGTTCACTAGGAAACTACATCTCAAAGGTTATAAGCTAAACTACACAAAGAAGGCTTCCATTTCCCAAAAACAACATAGAATTAAATGAAAACACCATTTAAAATCTTAAAATATCACAAGGTAGCCATTCAATTTTCCAACACAAATAGGCCCGCCAAATGAGAAGAAGAACATGGGGTATTTTTCACCCTAGTTCTACCAACTCTTAGCCATGGGAAGGCATACACACCTTCCACCATGCCAATAAAATGTAGGAGGGCATTGGATTTTTGATCCCATTTTCCACTACCACTACATAACAATAAATCCACATAGAAGGGCATGAGATTTTTTAAAACAAGGCTACTAGTTGGCAAAGAGGTCTAAGGCTTAGCTGAATAAAAAAAGTCATAACTAGAAAAATACACATTTATAGGACTCAAAACTAGTTTATTGTAGAAGAGCATGAAAAATTGAGGGGTTTTTCATTATGGGTTCACATCATCTCCACTACTCCAATCCACCACAAATGAAAAAATAAAAATTAGGTCTGTTAAAAGTCAAGAGTTCCATTTTATAAAAATTTTAGGTTTAGGTTAAAATTTTATAAAACTAAAGCTTTGATTTATTTAATATTTAAATTATTTATTTTATTATAAATTCTAACTACCACGATCAACATATAAAAGTGGCAGCTTGGTTCATTGTTTATTTAGTAAACCAATTCATTACCAAAACCCCTAGTTGTTAACCACCACCGATCACATTTAAACCATGGAAATCATACTTATATAACTATTGGGATATGTAGCTTGAGTCCTTTGTATCTCCACCAAACATCGTGTGGTCACCCATAGGGACATGCTCTCTACCAAGTGGTCAATGCCCTTTAGAAAGGCCTATGGCAACAAAATTTACCCTACTGACTAGAAAATCTCAAAAAAAAAATTGCAAACCAGATATCAAAAATTTATGAAACAAAAAGGGACAAGTTCAAAATTTTCATAATTTCATAGTAAAATTATTTTTGACCTTCCAATCCACCATTTTTTTCACTAATTAATTATATGAAGTGAGGGAAATTTACAAAAGAGATATCCTAGTTTTTAGACTAGCAACTTTAAAATTTAATAACAATTCATCTGTAACTCCAAAAATTATGTCATTGGTAGAATTAAATACCTAATTAATCCTACTCTATAGTACATTATAAATTTATAAAAAATCTATATATATTTAAGTACTTAAAAATAATCGAATGCGACTAGCCTTCTATGGCTTCACGCTAATCAATGCATTTAACAATTTTATAAAATAGAAAATTATTATTTTCATCCAAGTGTAAAAATACTAATTTATAAATTTCCATAATAGAATGTATAATTAAAATTTGAACATAACATAATCATTTCCATTACTTTTACATCTGATACATTCTCTATAATGATTATGAAAGTATTAAAGGAACATCCTGCTAATTCCAAACACTTATAAAAAAATTTCATTCCAACATATACATATATTATATTTAAATAAATAAAATAATCATGGCTATCAAATGGCTACCAATTTTGTTTAAAAACATGAACAAAAGTGTTGATCAAGTTGTCTTTACATGGGTTCCACATACAACCTCAAGGACAACTGAAGGAGGGCTTGCCTCCCATCCTTTTTTCATCATTAGGTATATTCCCTATGAACCTTTGAGCCTAATAATATAATATTTTAGAATCACCACACCATGGTTTAAGGTAGACAATTTGATACTAAATAAATTCAGGTAGTAAGAAGACTCATCAAGGTACATTTAGTAGGAAATTACATCTAGGAGAATATAGTCTCAACCACACAAAGAGGAATTTAAATTCCCAAAACTAGCATAAAATTAAATAAAAATTCCATTTAAAATTCTAAAATATCACAAGACATCCATACAAGTTTCCAACACAATAGGCCTATCGAATGAGAAGAATAACATGGGGAATTTCTCACCCTATTTCTACCAGCTCTTGTCCATGGGAAGGCATATGCACCTTCTACCATGTCAATAACATGTAGGATGGAATTTAGGTTTTTATCTCATTTTCCACTACCACTACGTAACAATAAACCCATGTAAGAGGGCATGGGAACTGGTTCTACCGCCACTTCCACTATGAATGTGTGCATAAACAAACATGCAAATCCACATAGATTTTGACATCATAACTCTATCATTTTAAGATAATAAAATTAAATTAAACATAACCAAGAATTATAAAATATATTACATCTCTAATCCCAAAATGGGCATAAACATTGCATGGTGGCCATAGGCACAACCATGGAATACAAAATAGAGAAAGAGGGTAAACCAAATGGCCTTACTCATCTTGAAAAAAATTCAATCAAAGGGAAATAAGAGAGATAACTTGATAAAGACAAAATTAATATAAATATTCATGTAAACCTACCTTATTTCCTCCTTGAACTCTCTTAAGAATACCTTCTAAAATTTTTTGGCAATGGTTAATCTCCTTCTTCCCTAAACTCTCCCTCTAACTCCTTATTCTCTTTCTCTTCACTTTATTTTTCCCAATTTATAAAATGAGTCAAAATTTCTCTCAATGAAGGCTTTCCTTCCTCATATAGGCTCAAATCTATTCTCTATAATTCAATGGGAAGGTGACATGTGTCCCTTCCCATCCCTTGGCATATAGTAAAAAAGTCATCACCTTCATAACTCTACTTACAAGCCCATGTGGGCAAGCAAGCAAGTCCATACCTCATAAATGGACTCACTATCCCAAGCTATAAATAGCACATGGGCTACCTAAAAATTCCTCTAAGGCTTCTTGAAAGACTATCCTACCTTCTTATTGGTCTAAGGGCAAAACTATCAACTCATAATATCTAAACCTACTATAAGGCATTCTAAAAAGTTAGATCTCTTGACCTATTCAAGTTTTGAGTCAAAGAGGGACAATTAAGTTTCTTAAAAATACTTTAAAAATGAAATATAACCTATAAATATAACTCCAAATGTTAATAATGAAATGTATGAATAGTATCTAAGGGGGTTAATAGTGTAAAATGGGTTAAGCACATATATACTTCTAACTAGTCCAACAAAAAGGTACAAGGGGTTGTTTGGATCATGGTAAGGTCAATTATACATGTCACTACTCTACCCATGATGTGTTAATTCCTGATGTAGTCCTAGTTCCTTCATTGGCCTCCCCTGTAACCTACACAACATTGCACACATAAAATGCCCTGCCCTAAAATTTGAAGTTGTAGAATATAAGCAATACATGTGATTTCAATCTAAACAAAAAGCATATAACATATCCAATACATCACATATCAATGGTAACATACTAATTATAATAATTTAAATGTATGCATAATTAAAATACATGATTATGAGCCAAAGATCTAGTGGTACTGACTTAATACACATCATAATTAATGGTCAAATAATGTAATTAAAATAACACCATAATGAATATATAACACTCATCTAATCTATACATAGAATTATTATTTTGTGAGAAAAACATAATCATCTCATAACATATAAAATTTATGTCTTAGTCTCAAATACTTAATAACATCTCATATCTCAATAATACATAAGCCACATTACAACAAGATGTGTGAAAGACACCATAAGTCTAAAGGTGAGTACTATGAAAATAAGTTTATCACACTACCTATCAATGTGTCATATCCCTTTACACATTTTTTATGATTTGGGAAACCTCATTATTCCATGCTCACTTCCATGATCTCCATATTTTTAATTTCTTTTTTGGCTCACCAAATTTAGTTTCAAGATTGTACTTTTTCTAAAGTGCAATATTATGAGTCTTTAGGCACCATGGTCTTGTGATAGTCATCTTTAGCACCCATTATTTTTTATGAATCTATATGTAAGAATAAAATAAAAAAATATAAAAGAGTTGAAATCCATTTTATAATACAAGGCAATGCTAAAAGATATATTAAATCTTAAAAGGGAGATCACACCAAAATATGTGATCTATTTTTGGCACGTCTCTTATTTTAGTTGAATCTTAAACTCCATTGTTGACCTCATGTAGAGCCAAAGTCCATTGGGGTGTGGTAGGACATTATACTAGGGTAGGAGGTCTTATTGAATCACTATTTATCTTACATTTTAATGTCACATACTTTCTCAGACAGGTACCCTATCTTCACAATAGATTGATAACTCTGTAAGGGGTTTCAAGGAGTGGGGAACACATTATGGGAAGGTAGGAGCCTTTTATTTTTCATGCATGATAACCTTCATGGGATGATATTTATATGTCATTAGTTATCTTAAGCTTATGTTTGCTAGGTAGGGTTTTTTGGGGCCATTAATGGAGAAAACTCTTAGTTGTGCCTACCTGATTTGAGTGTCTTATTTTGGTAAATACCACCTTTTCACCTTGGTGATGCCCTATTTTCTCTCCCTCTATTTTTCCCCCTTTGATAGGCAATTTTGTTTCTCAATCGCCCCCATCTTATTTACTTATTATTCTCCATTCACTTTTAGACATGTCAACATCATGTTGGCTTTAACTTTTCATCTTTAGAATAGAATTTGCATTTATTTAAACCTAAATTTAGAATAATGGCATAAATAATTAAGAATATAGAAATAATTATAATATGAGGGTGATAAACTAATCTATATATTTGATGAGGCCTAAAATTATCCCTCATCTTACTTATTTATTTTTCTTAAAACACCTTCTTATGTTTCCATCCACACCATTTTTGCCTATATAATGATGATAAATACACATATTATATGAATAATGTATACACATTATTTTGGTTAAAACTAATTATCTTTATATAAACTAGTATGATTTAATGGATTTAATGTTTATGGTTTTACTAATGAAAAGTGAATAATTTAGAATACACTTCTTTCAAAGTATCTTATAATTTTAGATATAAAAGAGAGAAATCCCTTTGTTTCATTTCCAACCTCTAGCAAGTGGCTACATGCATTTCTGGACTAAAACAAATCAGTTTGCAAACATAAAAAAAGTGACATTAAGGAGTTTCCTAATCTTGAGTCTTATTTTATATTTAGATTCCAATTTAAAATTTGTAACAGCCTATAACAATATGGGCAATGACAGCCTATAGCAACAACTGTATGTCACTATTTGAGAGTTGTGATTAGATGACATCTTATAAACACTTAAAATTGACTTCGTAAAATTTTAGAAATATTTTTAACTATTATAAGGATGTTACAACAACTTCTAACTACTTCATTCCAATTTTTTCTTACATTTTTATTTCCTTCAAGGTTGTTGTAATAATGGAAATTTTGATTTCTATTTTATAATTATTTATTGAAACATCATGGCTATCTTAGCATGATTGTTTATATTATTTTTATAACCATAGATTTCTATTTAAACCTATGTATTTTATATATCTTTTAAATAATACCTTGCCTTCTATATTTAAGAGGGATGGTGCAAGTTAGTAGAGGAGACTAAGATAATTAGAAAGTAAGGAGTAGATAGATAATTAAGTTCATATCAAATTGTAATGCATATATATATATATATATATATATATATATATATATATATATATATATATATATATATATATATATATATATATATATATATATATATATATCAATTATATCTATATGAATAAATATTTGATTTGATTTAATCATATTTTAATAATGAGAGGAGTTAAGCTCTATCTAATTGAGGTAGGGCCCACTCATATAGTTTGGTAGATTGATTCTTTGTCTATTAGCTTAGTATTATTTATGCATTGTTTATATGTATTTATTATCTTTTATAAGTTTGAGTTGAATTATTGTCATTTTATTTTTGTAGTTTTTTTTTTTTCAATTATGCAATTATTAGGACCCCAACCTTCAATATATACTAGTGTTGCACATATAGTGTTGACTCCTTGTCAAGCTTAAATGCACCTTGGTTTGACAATTAGTGAAGGCAGTAGAGTTTATAAACTAAGTGGCTACTTTATCAATTAATAGGATTATGCGTGCATAGATTGGTTTGTGTCATTTTAATTGGTGATTAAATTTTTCACATCATTTTGATGTTGTTTTTAGGAAAGGTGTCAAGTATAAGAATCTTGAGAATGTTGGGTTTAATTTTCTACTTTTATTTCCTACTTTCTAGATTAGCTTTACCACTTTCCTAGATTTAATTTATTGATTTCCTAGAATAAATTTCATTTCTATAAATAAGGGTTAAAATATCACACATTTCCACCTTTAATTATGTTTTAACCTTTTAGGGTTTTACTATGTGTAAATCCTATGTAGTTAAAGGGCTAGGTATGTTGCTAATCTAGAATAAAATTAGAAATTATTGATTCAATGGAACTTTCTAAAAATAGAAAGTGAAAGGAAAAAAGGTGCTTATCAAGATAAATGGAGTTTTTCATGGATCAGGGTACTAGAAACAATTGAGCAGACATAGAGGAATATTTCATCTTTTAACTATTTATTGAGATCTAGTTAGACATTAGCGCCCCTCTCAGGACAATAGCACCATGTGGTGCTAGTGTCCAATCTTGACTCTAATGTCCTTTCTATAGGGACTATCAATAACTTTCAAGGAAGTTATTAGAGCTTTTATAGGTCCTATAGGTGATTCTATGTCATTTGAGGGCTCATTTGTATCGCTATTTTTGTTAAATTTTCTCCAAAATCCTAATGAATACCTACACACATGAAATAATAAATGGATAAAATGTAATAAAGAAAGGAAAGATAGGTTATTGGATGTTACAATCATGTATAGTATAACCCTTATTGTCCTAATTATTACCTACATTAACCCCAATGCTAGGGGTCTCATATCGCATGTAGTTCTCCCTTAGGGAACATGCACCATCAACTTGCACAGTATACTAGAATGAATTTTGTCTAGGCCTTTTTTTAATCAAACATGCAAATGTCTAGGTGTGAAAATTGAGTAGTATACAAAGTATTTGATTTGTATTATTAGTTTATTTTATGTAAATAAGTGTAAAAATAGTAAGTGCTAGATGTAAAATGCCTTGTGAGGCTATTTATATAAGAGGATATTTTTTTTGAATATAATGCCTTATTCACTGACCACCAAGTCAAAAAAAAGATATAAAAAGCATAAGAGAATGCTCACTAATGGATTAAGACTCAAACATGAGTGAAAAGGCTCATAAAACACTAGAGCTACAAGTAGACACTAGCACCATGTGGTGCTACTATCCTAAAAGTGGTGTTATTATCCTGAAAGTGGTGATAATGTCTTTAAGGTTCATAATAGAGATAAAATTAGGGAAGATAGGCTAGGGGCCCCTAAGACTAGGAAAAGGTGACATGCGACTATTGGGAGTGTCAAAAATAGGGAATATAAGACATAATAAAGATCAAAAGACTCAAAATGACCATGTGAACAAGGACTATAACCATCACTAAGACTATTATGTGAAAGAGAAACAAAAGACATAGTACTTGTGGTTGTTTGACCAAATTAGGGTGTTTCCATTTACCCCACTTTTATTCTATTAATGCAATGAAATAAAAGTACTAGAGTAAAATAAAATAAGAATGCATACCTGTACTTACCTATGTGAATGTAGTATGGATTTGTCCCACTTCTTGGCTAGAGAGTTGGATAAGAATTGGAGTGTAATATGTGAAGGGGAGACACCTAGTGTGGATGCCCCTATACTAAAACTGGAAATCTAAACTAAATGTGTAGAGAAATAAGACTCACTTTCCCCCACTCTGAATCTGAGTATGTAAACTAGATGTGTAGAGAAACAAGGCTCACTTTCTCCCACTCTGAATCTAAGTATGTAAATTGAATGTGTGGAGAAATAAGGTTTGTTAGCCCCCACTCTAAATCTAAGTATGTAAACTAGGTCAGGTCTAGTTGAATACTATGGATCAATTATTTTAGAAGATCTTGTGACCCAAACTAGTGAAAACCTAGTGATGATACTGAATGTAACCTAATAAATATAAAAATAGGGACCAAGAACATGCGCTTTACATCATACCCCTTAATTTTGATATCTGAGCAATGTATTTGTGTATCTGAATATCTAAGTGAACTTTTATATTTGACTCAAAACAATATATCTACACAAAGTGTATATCTGAATACTTGTGTAACCATTTATAAACCTATGTAGACATGTGCATCTATATATTTAAAAACCTGTAAATCTAAATATCTATGTAAAACTTGTGTACCTGTGTATACCTATACATCTGTATATCTAAAAATTTGTGAATATGAATGCCTATGTAAAATTGTGTAGACCCATGTGTTTGTATATCTAAAAATCTATGAATCTGAATGACTATGTAAACTTGTGTAGACACATGCATATGTATATCTAAAAATCTATGAATCTAAATGCTTGTGTAAACTTGTGTAGACCCATGTGTTTGTATATCTATAAATATGTGAATATGAATGCTTGTGTAAACTTGTGTAGACCTATGCATCTGTGTATCTAAAAATCTATGAATCTGAATGCATTTATACCTATGTAGACCTGTGTGTTTGTATATCTAAATGAAATTGTGTATGTGTAAATTAATCTATGCCTATTTTCCCCCCTTTCTGTGAGAGATCTAAGACTATGATGAGGATATGTTACTAAAAGTGATAATGATTGGTTGTATTGGTGTTAATTATCAGGTGTAATGTTGTATTAAGATTGAATAGTGCATTTATTGTGTCATAGTTGATTATTAAATGTGTAATTGGATAAATGTTTTGTTGACTATTAAGTTTAATATAGTGAGATTGTTTTTGTCATTTTATAGATTTAATAATGATGAGGGGATTGATTTAACCAATATAGGACATTGTGTATCGATGTCAAGTCCCATGTGAAAGAAATGGTTTGTAAATTAGAGCTATGGTTTTTGAGATATGGTGATAGCAAGAGATTTGTATTAGTTATCAAAATTGGCCCACAAGGGTAACCTTAATAAGGTGGCATTAGGTAAGTTATGACTTAAATAGGTCATTTTTATTTATTTGGTAATTCATTTTGAACATTTGAGTTTAAAGCATTTTGTGTATGAGTGAGATAAATATGCCAAGGAGAAGAAGAGCTAGCTTATCATGCTATGAGGAGGTTTAAGGTACAGATTCAGGCCAAGGAGGAGGTTCACCTAGTAAGGAACTCAAACTTTTTCCTATTTATATCATTTGTGCTATCTTATTCACTATTTTACTAAAAAGGAACCAGTTTAGAGTTGTTTTACATATAATGGTGCTAGTGTCCCATTTTGAGTGCTAGTGTCCATGGTGTGGCACTAGTATCCAATGCTACTATCTTCTATGTAGTGCTAGTGTTTATAGTCCTGAGATGTGATGTTGAGTATTTTAAACTAGTTTTTTATTCATATTTGTATTTATTGGGTTTAGTTTTGTTTTACTAATGTCTGATTTGGTTTGTAATCTTATAATTTTATTCTCACATGAGGGAATTTTTCATAGTGAAGATGATGCAGACCTTATGGGGTTTTCCCTTGGATGATGTAGAGATGGAGGTGCTTAAGAGATCAAGCCTGAGATATGTTACTTTCCTAGAGCCTATGCCCTAGGCAAGCATATGATTACTACATTATGTGGGAGATGGGATGTAGATACATGCACATTTTAGCTACCTACTGGTGAGATGACAATTACATTAAAGGATGTATATCAAATTTTGTGGTTTTTAATCTTTGCGTAGTGAGCTATATTTTAGGAGCCTACTAGTCTTGAGGCCATACATTGGGTGTCTAGATATTTCTCTAGCATATTGTTAGGGACTCATAATATAGAAAGTTAGAGTGATATATTATTGACCTTGATTGTGACTATTGATGTTCTGTGATTACATAAGTTCCTAGTTGTGTTGTTATCTTCATTTGTTACTATAAATGGGAGTGGTGTCTCGATTTCCTATAAGATATATGAGATAATTTAGAACATCAAGGAGCATAGAACTATGTACTCTTGAGTTTCTACTATGCTAGCTCATATATATAGGGATCTATACCTTTTTACATAGGATATGTGTGATGGGGTATCAGAACATAAAAATTATTACACAATTGGGCATATGAGCATATAGCTATGAGTAGGCCAATGGCATGTACATGGGATGGATGGGCTCATCTTTAGGTGTTTGCAATGAGATGGACAAGTATAGGTCATGCATAGAGTAGGAACACTACATAGTGTTGATAGTTATTAGACAATTTGATAGTAGGGGATATCATCTAGAGACCCTATAGAGGCTATCAGGGGTGGCCTAAAGATAGTATGTAATTAAGTTAGATTTGGTTTAATTTTTAACTACATGACCATAGGGATAATATATATGAGTGATTTTAGTATGAGTCACATGATAGTTTGGTATTGTGTAGGATGTGCCCCTAAAACCCATGATATGGTTGAGGAATTCTCAAGCTCCAATAAGGCCAAGTAGTATGTTGAGGCCATATATTACTAGGTTATTTCCTATTTCATTTATGGAGCATGACCCTAATATTGAGATACTAAATATATATGATGTGGGAGTGATTGAGGCCTATACAACCTAGTAAAGTGAACATAGATGGGCACCTTTATTTCTAAGAGGTAGGATGATTGTGGAGGATGTATTGGATGTAGAGCCCCTGAGGCTGTAGATGGTAAGTTAAATAACATGTTTGTTTTTTTGTGTAAATTTTATTATGTGTTTATATGATAAGTATTCCTATGAACTATGTGGATACTTGTAGGATCAGGGGATGACAAGTACTAGGAGGTCACCATTGAGTTAGCACTATGGGAGTTGACATGGCATATCCCTGATGATGTCATGGAGGATGGATTGGTGGGGAGGGATAACAATGTGGTTGGGGTGCACCCCCATTTGTTTGATCAGGTTACGATAGTGACTATAGCATATAGATGAGTGGTGATAGATTGAGATGAGGCATGTGCTAAGTTGCATAGGCATACCATACCCATACCTGATGCTCTAAGTGGGGCTAGTAGTTGGATAATAGATGATTACATACCAATTTAGTGATATCATGCCAAGTATATGACTGATCTGGGTATGTATAGGGAGAGAGAGTAGATAGAGTCATAGATCGAGGTCATGTAAAGATAGAGGGGCCTCTAGTTCTAGCTTTGATGTGTCTAAGAGTGAGAGTGAGGAAGCTGGTCCCAATAGTCATGTTCTTATCATTGAACAATGCACCATATTTTTATTAAAATAATATTCTAAATTATATATATATATATGGTTATTTAATTTGGCATTATGTGTATTGGCAACTAGATCTTGTTATATTTTATGTATTGTTATGTGTTGAATTAGTTTGATTGTTTGAAATGTTGATATTTGTAATTTGTTTTTGTTGGTGTAAATGTAATGGATTTTTACATGTTTGATGAACATTTTAGGCATATGTGTAGTGGATTAAGTTTTTTTATTTTATTGGTATAAGGTTTTTATTTTATATTTCATAAGATGTTTGCATGTATAACATGTGATGGCGGTGTGCCCTATTTGAACATGGATGGCATGGAAAACTAACGACCATACTATTCATGTTGTGTTGATGTAGACAAAGACTATGAAACTAGATCTACCTGTGATGTATTGCTAGTATGTGAATGTGTAAAATCTAGTGCAAAAAACTTGATTGGTTGACATTCTAAAACTTCACTCTAAGTCATATGATTTCTTACAAATATCTTAATCGGTGTATGAACTGAAGCTAGGTTATGATCTATGTAATTATTACCATATATATTTATTGGTTTTAGAACTAAAAATGTGCCCTTGGATTTGTAGTTACTCCCAAATATCTTTATTGGTGTATGCACTAGAGGTGCATTCTACACTCCATAATTATTTCCATAGATTTTTTTTGGTGATTGAACTAAAAATGTGCCCTTGGGTTTGTAATTATTCCCAAATATCTTGATTGGTGTACCCACTAGAGGTGCATTTTAAGCTCTATGAACTAGTTGTCAACATTATTGGGGTTTTGGTGTATAGGACTGCTCATAAATGGGTGTCCTAGAAGTCATAGGGCTTGTATGATGAGTAACCAATGGTTCCTTAAAAAGAACATCATGGGTTAACTCCATCGTATAAGAGTGTGATGTAGGAGAGTATGGTGAATGAGGTCATTATGCCCTCTATGTAAATGCTATGATGCCTCAAGTAACATATTGGTTGATGTGAGCTCAAAGTGCATAATAATGATCATCTGAATGTTCATTTATCTAGGGAAAATGACAATATAGTTTATGTGGTTCCAGGTGCAAATAGCATGGTGGATGATGATTAGTAGAAGGAAGTATTATCATCCCCATATCTAATAGTGTAATTAAAATGTCATGAGGCCCAACCTTATCTAAAAATTATATAACCCCTTTGTGTATATCCTATGTTCTATTCACTATAGAAGGTGTTGTGTAGAGTGGCTCTTTACCCTTACTGAAAATCTTTATCGATGGCCTCTATTTTATTGAGTTCTTAATTTGAATTTGAGTAGGCTCTTATACTAGATTAGATGACTAAGGATCTAAGGGGTTTATAGCCAAATCTACCTCTTATTATGTAATTTATAATCCCAACTATTTTTCTAATTCTATAATTGCTTAAATAGATGTCAAAATGATTTAGATGTTTGATAGATCAATCTCTCCTTGAGAGGATAGATTAAACTTCTAGAAAAGATGTATTGTACTTCTAAATTTATTGGTTGATAAATCAACTGATGTAAAAAATCTTTGAATCATAGAATGTATTCAGATGTAGGCTTTGTCTGACCCTTATGTAATCAAGGTAACCTCTCATGTGTGATTATAGGTCCCTTATTCTATACATAATGCATAATAAAGACTATCTCTAACTCCTCATATGTATGTAAAGATCCACTAGGGATTATATACTGGAACCAATCTAGTGTTTTTCCATTTAAGGACTTCAAAAACAATTATAGTAGAGTCAACTTATTTTTAATATGGACCATGGCTTTCTCATAAGCCTAAAAGTGTAAGCATGGATTTCCATGTCCATCAAATATAGCTAACATTGGTATCTGAAAGTTATATGGCAACCTCGTAGTTGAGATTATGTCTGGAATAGGGTTACCATGTATAACATTTGCATCGGCCTGAGATTGGTATGATTTTTTCTCCAAAGTGAGATGATGTACTTGTTGTAAATCACCCACAGCATGCATTAAATAAATAAACACTTGTGAAGGTATATTATCATTATCAAGGGATTCATTTAATGCTTGAATTTTATTATTTATTTATCCATTGGTACATTATATTAGAAATCTTGTTTAAAGAGGGTCGGTTTTCTCTTAATATCCTTTGGAGGTGTGGTATCTGGGACCCAGTTATATGGAAATGAGCTACCACCCTCATTTAGGTTTGTTTGAGAAATAGGTTCTACTATAGTAAGTTTGGTTAAGGGGGATTAATTGGTATATTTTATATTATTAAGTTGTGAAGGAGTATCACATGCTAGTTGAATATAAGGTACTTTATTCTTTACTGAATGTAAAATATGAAAATAAGAATAAGTGTGTGTGTGTGTGTGTGTGTGTGTGTGTGTGTGTGTGTGTGTGTGTGTGTGTGTGTGTGTGTGTGTGTGTGTGTGTGTGTGTGTGTGTGTGTGTGTGTGTGTGTGTGTGTGTGTGTGTGTGTGTGTGTGTGTTTACATGTTACCTAGTGTTTGGTTGAATAAGAGTGATATGCAAGGTAAGAGAAGTAGAAGGTGTAGATTCTATCTCATCTTCATCATAATCAAAATAATCATCATTATCCCATGGCTCATCAAAATCAGAATTTAATTCATTATTATAATTAAGAGTAGAAGAACTATCATCCACATGCTCATTGAGAGAAAGAGAAAAGGAAGATTTTAACTTTTTACTACTATTTAATGTGTCATCATATGTAGGTGTAATGTAAGGCATTTTTCACTAGTTATTTTTGAAATGCAAGTAGGATTATCACTTTTAATTTTGGAATCAAGGATAGGAAGAGTAACAACCATGTTTTCTTTTTGGATATTATGATATATAGGACAAGATTTATATACATTTACATTATCAATTCATTGTACAAGATCATTTCATTGAGCTTGAAATGTGATGGAAGGTGATAAAAGAATCTCATCTACCTTAGTTTGTACATTAAAGGAGTAATATCATTTGTAATTGCTTTTCAAATGTAACTGAGAAGGGTAAAGAAGATGCATTATTCCTATGTACTTTACTTGAATTATGCAAAATTTGTTTTCATGTAGTGCACATGCATTGATTTAATTTGAATAATGAGGTAGCAAAAGTAATTGAAAATATAGGATCACATTGGAATAAAACACTACCAATAGGAGGTTCTTTTGGCATTATATTGTTAGTTTAATTTTGAGGAGTAAAATAAGAGTGAGAGGAAAGAGAATATGATGTATCTAATATATCCTCATGTTCATTTTCATTGTCATGCTCATAGTAATCCTCATATCCATCATCATAACAATAGTCATCATCATCATTATAAATGAAGTTATTATTATGCTCTAACGTACAATCTTGAAAATTAGTCCATTCATTATTATAATCATGAGATAAATTCAAGAGTGCATCAAGAGGATGAGGGGTATAATAATTTTTAGAGGCCATTTTAAACTTGCCAAATAAGATAGTGTAAACAAGGAATGACAAACACACAAAGGGTAGAATATAATCTAACATAAGTATGTGTGAAATGTGTGAAATTTTGAACAAAGTTTGTAATAGAAAATAGGATTGTGATTGAAACCCTAATTGCTAATATTTGTATGTATAGGGACCTAGTATGTGGATCTAGATTTTCATTTAGGGTTATGTTACAAAAAGTTAAATTAAATTAAATAAATAAAACCCTAATATAGGATTAATTAAATTATTTGGGTTAGGCCAAAAATTTAGAAAATTAAATTTTTATAACACTAATTTAATGCACAAAATTTAGAAAAGGTAAACCCTAATGAAAATTAGGGTTTTGAAGAAATATTCAAAGTATGTCAGGTTCACCAAATGTTTTAACCTTTTAGGGTTTAATTATGTGTAAATCTTATCTAGTTGAAATTCTCAGTATGTTGCTTATATGGAATAAAATTAGAAATTATTGATTCACTGGAACTTTCCAAAAATAGCAAGGGAAAGGAGAAAAAGAACTTATCTAGAGATAAAGAGAGTTTTTTACAGATTAGGGTACTATAAATGACTGAGCAGACACAAAGGAATCTTTCATCCCTTAACTATTTATTGAGATCTAGTTCCAAATAGTAGTGCCACTGTTAGGATAGTAGTGACATGTGGTGCTAGTGTCCAATCTTGGTGCTAATGTCCTTTTTTTAGGGACTATATTTAACATTTAAAGAAGTTGTGGGAGGTTTTAGAGCTCTTGCAAGTGATTCTATGTCACTCTAAGGATTGTCTATGTCACTATTTTGGATAAATTTTCTACAAAACTCTAATGAATACCTTCACACATGAAATAATAAATTGATCAAATGCAAAAAGGAAAGGAAAAACTAGGTTTTGGGATGTTACGATCATGTGGATCACAACTCTTATTATCTTGGTCACTACCTACATTAACCTCAATGATAGGGGTCTTAGATCGCATGTAGTTCTCCCTTAGCGAACATGCACCATAAAATTACATGGTATGCTAGAATGAATTTTGTGTAGGCCCTTCTTTGATCAAGCATGTAAATGTTTAGGTGTAAAAACTGAGTAGTAGGTAAAGTATTTGAGTTATACTATTGGTTGGTTTTATGTAAATAAGTGACAAAATAGTAAGTGTTAGATGTAAAATGCCTTATGAGGCTCTTTATATGGGAAGATCTTTATTTTGAATATAATACCTCTTTCATTGGTTGATAAGTCATAACAAAGATATAAAAAACATACAATGAGGCTCACAAAGGGGTTAAGACTCAAATACAAGTGAAAGGGCCCATCAAACACTTGAGCCACAAGTGGACACTAGCACCATGTGGCACTATTATCCTAAAAGTCGTGTTAATGTCCTAAGGCTTAGAATAGAGTTAAAATTAAGGAAGATAGGCTAGGGCCCTTTGGGACTAGGAAAAGGTGACTTGTGACTATTGGAAGTGTCACAAATATGGAAACTAAGATAGAATAAATATCAAGAAACTCAAAATGACCATGCAAACAAGGACTATAAACATCATTAAGTCTCTCATATGAAAAAGAAACAAAATACATAATACTTATGGTTATTTGAACAAATTATGGTGTTTACACATTGTAGTGATAAATTTTGTAAGCTCATATTACAAGTCTTATCTTTTTATGATATATCACTAATTTGGTATATTAAAAAAAAATCCCAAAAAGAAACTAACACTATGCAGGTAAGAGAAATTTTGTTATGGTTGACAAAAATAAAGTTACAGGAGATTCAGTTGGTAATATAGTAGAGAATGAAGGAATGATTGATATATATTAGGAGATGGAAAATTTAGAGGCCAAAATTAAAGAATTTCAGAAGAAAAAAAACCACACTACAAGCTCTAGTCACCACAATAGAATGAAGGGAAGATGTAATAAAAAAACTCATGCTCATATGCCTATTTCTCATGTTGAGTAATATGAATTCATTAAAGAGGAAAGACCATCTATACTGCTGCATGCATAAAATAATGGACATATTAATGAATTAAGATCACCTTTAGAAATATCTTATTCATCAACCTATGCATTTATTAGTGAACAATAATGATCTACAGTTGATTCTACATTTGTTGATGAACATGCAATAAATTACCATGCACCTATTGGTGGAAACTAGACTTTAGTAATTAGTACTACCAAAACACCTACATTAGATAACCAAAGAAGGATATATGCATTAAATATTAATACAAAAAATGGTCAGATTTATGGATGAGGAATGGCTACTAGCATTAATTTCCTTTGTTGAGACACTCATGCCTATTAGAGGAAGATAATTTACAACCGCAAAAATGGATGCACCTATTGAAGAACATCAACTTGTATCATATGCAACATATATTCTTTGACAAATGATGAAAGACAACCTGCAATAGCTTTCTTTGCATCTATTGGTAAATAACACCATCATGTAATAACCTCTTTAGCTCTTGATACAGAAGATCAATCTACAATAATTTATATTGCTTCTAATGGTAAATGAGATCATTATGGGGGAATTTTCCCTACAAGAATACATGCACATGTGGATAGAGATCAACCTACAATCATTGACATTGTACATTTTGTTGAGAAGAAATTCCCTATAAAAATACCTACAACTATTGGTAATGGAGGATTGCATGTAGAAATAAATTCCCACAACTACATATATACAATTGTGATTGGAGGAATCTTGGATTTTATTTACAAACAAAGTAAACATGCATTTGTTTCTTATGCAAATTTTGAAAAAAAATGTGAACCCACATTAATTGATGTCATATTCACTGATACATTTGAAATCATTTCTATAACAAGGTTTGCACCAATTGGAAAGAATCAAAACGTATAATTTGGTACATGTGACATGCATGATGTTTTTTATGTACCTATGTATGATAAAAAATGACTAGCAATAATTTGTGTTGCAATAGGTTGTGAGGAAAAAAATTTAGCTCAAATGGGATATTGACTGCCAATATAAGAAAAACTATGTTTGCTTTGTAACTTATTTAACTTTCATTTTCTTGGTTATACTTTTATTTTTATAATTGTTATGTATTGTGTGCTTGGATTTACACCGACCCACCATCCCCACATTTGATAAATAATTACCAACAACTACCTATCTGTTAGTCTTGGTATCGAGGTTAGTCATGGCATCCACCACCTCAAAACTGATAGCCACAACAAAGGTTAGGTTTCAATAAACCATCATAGATTTGTTGGTCTAAAATACCTAATAACTCAGCCCAACCCTTAGGAGAGAGAGAATTATCAAATTTTTTATCAACATGTTGGCTATCTAAATCTGATGTCTTGGTCGTGTGTAGTTAAGAGTTGATGGTTTGATCTTGCTTAATACATTCAACCTTCAGGTTAATTTATTTTTTGTTTATTCTAAACATAAAATTAACAAGAAATTGGTTTAACCAACGTGTAATAAGAAAATGATAACACACCCCATTGCATTCATAAAATTCCATATCCATTCAAGAATTATAAACCACCCCCATCACCCATAATTAAATTATTTATGAGGAAGTTTTTCAACCATAATAAACATTTCATCATCAATAATGAGCCAAACCTTATTTTGCCTCATTCATGAGAATAGTATATCACTAAAAAATCATGACCAACATATGTATAATTTTTTTTTAATAAAAACATTAATTTTTATTGTGTAGAATTTTTGTGGGTTTTTAGTCCTTATGGTGGAATGTGGACAATTTTATTGGTTAGATAAATTTACATATATTTTTTATCATTTGAGATCTCAAAACTAATGAGTCATAATAAAATGAAAAAAATCAAATTTTCTCATTATAATTTTGTGAGAGGTTTTTGTGCATAATAGTGTTTTATACAAAACCTTATTTCATTTTTTTTACAGCCATAGACATTTTTCAAATACCCTCTTTTAGTGTTACCAATTAGAGAGAAAACATGAAAATAAAAAAAGAATATTAAAAATGTTCAAAATAAAATTATGGGGGAGGTTTTTGTGTATACTTGTATGATGAAAAGAAACCTCTTTTAATTTTTTTCAATAACAAAATTTTATTAGATATCAAGTCTTCTTCTATCATGTAGCAACTAGGAGGGGTAACTTGTAGCAATTAGATAAGTGAAAATATTTAAAATGCTCAAAACTAAATTCTGAGAGAGATTTTTTATTTATGATAAAATCTTAAATAATTTTTTTTTCACAGAGATCAAAACATTTATGACATATTTGGTTTTCTTTTTTTAACCAAAATTTTTGAATTTGGAGCAATCAAACACATTTTTCCACCATTTACCAAAAGTTAAGATCATAATATATAAAAATATTCATCCTCACTTATGTACAATACATATACATGGTAACATCAATCCATCTATAACATTCTCTAGCAAAGTGTCCTCTTGTATAGATCATCCTAACTATAATATTTTCATATCTTATTGAGGATGATATTATTTTATAACACTTCTTGGTACACAAATTTTGCTTTGGGAATATTTTAAAAAAAATTAGTCCATTTTTGTGTGAACCAAGATTGTTGCATATTTTCTTGAAGCTCCAATCAAAGAAACAAAAATGGCATCCGTAAGATTGTATGCACATTCATTTGAGGTAGCCATCATTACAAACTTTTTACACCTCAATAAAACAAATGTTAATATTTCATTAAGCATGTTTGTATCTAATCAATAACTTTACAAACATTGTAACATTATTATAAGGTTTTTAATGATGCTAATTTTGTATAACAATGCATGTTAGGAATCTTATTACGTTTTGTAGAACATTCTCTTACATATTCTTCAAGGACTAGATTGACATTTATTTTTGTATCCTTGACTCCTCACTGAGAGTTGGCCTTGACTGATTATATGGACAATTGAACTATGCCTTATGTTCCATTAGAAAACATATTTTTTGCATAACAATCAACTATATGGTAATTTTTAATGCATTTCTTATGATTCTTCAAGTTATTCATAAGTTTTTTCCATTAAGTATATTTTATGTTTTGTGTATTTTGATCTAGTTTTTAAATGCACAAATTGATTATTAATGGTTTCATTATTTAAAAACTTGTGTCATCTCAGGAATTTAATCTAACCATCATAAAAAGAACCTAAAATATATCATTTTATCTCTAATTTTTTCAACTAACATCTACTTCCCAAGTCTACATGTGAATTATGATGCTTTATTTATAAGTTCTTGGATTTCTCATAACTTGATTATAGGAATCTCTCTTATACATACCAAATCTCACCCATTTGTTTAGTGCATGCTATAATGTGGGGAAATCCACACTTTTTGATGCATATTTTAACTAGCTTCTTATCACTTTAAGTCCACCCAACAAAGACTCTTGTAGTCTTATGGGTACACACAATCAGGAGATTTTTACTAAAATATTGGACATTATTTCAGATGGGAAGACTAACAAGATGCACTTGGATGACTTGGTTCAAGAATTGATTGGATACTTAGACAACAGATTACAAAAGTTATGTATTACTAATTTTTCAAGATCTGTTCCTCATCAACAAACATCACTTTACATTGCATAACTATGGATAACTCTATATAAAAAATTGGGTTTATTTTGATGCCATGGTGTAACTTCTTCCTAAATTCTCCACCATGTTTCATTTCTATAAAATTTAAAAAAAAAAATCAATAGTGAAAACCTTTGGGCATTGTTGACAACTTTATCTCAGAAAACCAGCATGTTGGTTGACCAGGTCTTGAATAAAGAGGCTTGATTAAAAAACCAACTTGTTGGCTAATCAAGGGAAAAAATCTAAGAAAAAAGAATAATAAAGTAATCAACCATGTATTTTTTATTTACATTTATTTCTAATCTATTATAGATAAAATGTCTATATTTTGAGGTTTTTATTCTCCTTGGATATTTCCAATAAAGTTATTAATTAGCCTATCATTCCTACATGTTCTACCTATAGCATTTATAAGGCACTACCATCACTACATAGGATCAAGATCAACATTTTTTCATTGGTTATGGGATCCATGTTTTTATTTCATGTCATATTCCTACATACCCTACTACTAATTTCTCCCACCCATCCTAAGGCTATAAATTCATGCTCTCATTATGTCTTTATTATTTTACGTTCACTTGACACACTTGTTATAGGTCCCAAATCTGAACATGTAGCCACTATTACATTGTATTTATTTTTTTAACCACTTTTATATCATTATTTCATAGCCACTTCTACCAACTTACACCCAACTTTTGTTGCATTGACATGTTCATATTGCATACATAGTGTTTTCTTTTTTATTCAAATCATAAGGCTTTCAACAAAACTATTGTCATTGGTCAATAATTGGTTGCTACCCATTAGGATGTTTTAATCCATGTCCATTTAGCTACACATATCAAAATAAATAACAAGGGTCTTGATAGAAATCCATAAGTTCTCACCTATCTTGGCAAGCCTATCTTCAATTTTCAGTTGTTTTACATTATTTCTCATTATTTTGGATGTTGATTATTGAAATCATCACTTGTTCACACTATGTAGAGGATTACATGTTGCTACTTCAACTGAATAGCTACCATAAGTGTTTACAATGTCATTATTCTATTAGAAAGACTTTGCATGAGGTTAGATAATTATACTATTTATTTAGGATAATTATGTTTTTTCCATTTCCAATAGGTATGTATAATTTTTATATTTTATTTATTATTTCCTATTACTTGTTGAAGTCCTTAACCAATCTTTAACAAGTCATGTCACTTATCCTATACATTTCATATGCCTTGCTTAGTTAACCTCATGCCCAATCATCCTAATTCATGTTACATCCACACAAAAACCCTCACAATAGTTGATTGTCATGTTCTATACTTTTTTGGCATTTGTTATCATGCTTATGTATGCCCCATTTCTTCACCATCTTCCCATAAGAAAACCATGCAAACCACTTGAGAACAAGTGTTTACCTTGAGTTGGGGAGAGAATAAGTATCTCATTTGGATTGATATGACCTTCAAACATTAAGTTGGGGGTATACTATAAATTCATGTCATTTTTATAAATGTCAAGAGAGGAATGCAAATCAATGTAAGGAAGTTGTGATAAGGATGCATTCACCTTCAGCAAATGAGACATATGTAGATCTAAATACAATCAATTAAGAATGTAATTATTCATTAAAAATGAACCTTTTTGAAAGAGATTATGTACTCAAAATAGTTTTATAGATACGTGTAGCCATTTTTGTATATATTTGCAACCACTATTATACACACATGAGGTTTCATACCTGTAGCAAAGGTTGTAACTTGTTGTTTCTACATATGCTTAAAAATATACATCATGTCATGATGAAAACACAATATTTTGTTGCTATGATAAACATAATTGCTAGCTAGAGATGATTTATAAATTATTTGTTTTGTTCACTTTATTTGACTATGATTCTCAATATTTTTATTCACCATGAATGAGAAATAAGAAGTTATTGTAAATAAATAATTTGGCCCTATTTTTTAAGGTGAGATTTTAAGATGTCTCAGTTGTATATTCCCGTCATATTATCATTAAAGGTATCATGATTTCAAGCATTCACATTGCTCATATGCTACTTTTTATTGATCTTATTTCTAGATCAAAACATCAAAACTTTTCAGCATATGATAAATGAGTGGTTGTCAAAACCTATGTTTTCAGTTTTATGGGGATTAAAGTTTTTTTATGAATATGTAGTCATGGTATCAATGGATATATTTCATTAAAAGTTATTGTGATGAGATGATGTCTTATACAGAGGTAGATAAATATATAAATACTAGATTGCATATTAGAATGTCTATGACTAAACAAAAAAAATTGACCAAATTTTACCTCAGTACAATTTGTTCAACTATTTTCATGAAGAGCTGAATAGCAGTTGCAAAAATAGGTCATTTCAGAGGTCCAAAATTTCAAGTCAAAGAGGCTAAGGTATTTTGGCTCCATTTTAGTGTATGTCAATTTCTCCACAGGTCAATTTTTGGTCCCTCGTAAACCCAAATTACATTATCAATACCAAGTTAGGTTCTTTGAATGACTCGACTTATAAAAGTTTAATGAATAGAAGTAATCTGGGTTTATGATACTGAATTAATCCTTTCAATGCTTTGAAAGTTTTCAACTATGCATGACTTTGATTTTTCCAAGGACCTTTGCTTATGAATTTTATAATCAAAAGCAATCACAAAACCCAAAATGGTCTTGATAATGTTCCCCCCCAAGTGTCCCTTCCGACTTTTTTGAAGGGCACTTTGTTTTCCCAACTGTCCCTTCATAATTTTTTAAAGGGCACTTTTATTTTTAAGTGACCCTTCAAAAAAAATTTGAAGGGCACTTTTTATCCCAAGTGTCCCTTTGGACTTTTTTGAAGGGCTCTTAGTTGTCCAAGTGACCCTTCAAAAAAGTTTTGAAGGGCACTTTTCTTCCCAAGTGACCCTTCAGACTTTTCCAAAGGGCACTTTGTCTTTGAAAATGCCATTTAGAAAAGTTTCAAAGGGCCATTTCCTTTATAAATGCCCTTCAAAATTTTATAAAGGGACCCTATGCCTTCCCCAAGTCTCCTTCATAACTTTTTTGAAGGAAACTTTCCCAAGTGTCCTTCAGGAAAAGTTCTCGAAGGAACTAGCCATTGCCTTCCAAACAAATCCTCAAAAGAATTCCTTCAAACAATTTGTCCAAAGGAATTACTTCATTAAAATTGTTTGAAACATAAACTAAACCTGATGGATCCCCATGACATGCCATAGGATGTCAAGTTTAATATAACTAACTATTGGGGTACAAAGATGATGTGCCATAGGATGTCAAATTTAGGGTGGCCAATTAGTCATTAGGGTACAAAGATGATGTGTCATAGGACATCAAATTTAGGTTGGAAAACTATCCATTGATATTCAAAGATGATGTGCTATAGGATGTCAAATTCATGCCTAAAGTCATCAAGCAAGAAGTAAAGCCATTCAAAGAACCCGATAGGGTCTTAAGCAAGGATAGAGAAAATTAGGTCTCCCAAAGAGATTTGCTTATGATTTTTAAAAGTAAAAGTAGTTGAGAAGCCCAAAAATGAAGATATAATGCTTTGTGGGTTTTCAAAAGAGCTTTGCTTATGACTTTTACAAATAGAAGCAATCAAAGAACCTAAAGAAGCAAGTAGAAGTAAAGTCACTTGGAAAACTTGAATGGGTCTACAGTGAAAAATGTGGGAGCTCTTAGGAAGGATCCAATGATTTTTTAGTGATCTGAGTCATTTCTTGTGAAGGTTCATTTCACCACTGATCTTTCAGTGATCCTAGTCATTTCAAGAGGGCAAATCAAAGAGAAAGACAAAATCCAATTGAATGAGATAACATCTGGAATCAGTTTCACTAGGATGGTGGCTACAAACTATTTCAGAGGCTTATATGTTGGTGCCTAAGAGATATCTCTTATCTCCCTCTTTTTATATAAATATGACCCTTGGGCTCTTATTTTATCATCCATAGATAGTACGATGAAGCCCTACTAGAATATTTTGCCATTTTCTTTCCTTTGAGCAAAGAAGCATAAGTCTATTTTCTTATTAAGTTATAAACATTTGCCTAGGCATGAAAGAGACATAGAGTGATAACAAGTGATGTTTTATCCTTATTTTCTCTATCCTTCATGTTTTTTTAACAAATATTTGATTCAACAAGGCATGTAGAGTGTATTCTAGTTGTATGAGATTTTGCATGTGTAACCATTTTTTGGGCTATACAGGTTGTCTTTTCCAATTATTTACCTTGTGTGATCTCATTCATTTTGTCTCTACATTGAATTACTTATGTTGGAATCTTCTAGAGCTTGATTTATAGACTATATTATGTTGTATTGTGCATAATTATAGGGCATACATGTGGATACTAATTCTTGGTGTATCACCATCTTAGACTAGGATTTTCATTTATGGAAACTCCTGACTCTTTTCACTCATATAAACTAGTTCAGAAGTTTTATTATACAAAATATAATATAGGTAGTTATCCCTTTTAACCTAGAGGTTCATTTTCACTTATAGGCACACCCATAGGCCTGGAAATGTCCCAACATTGCCCAAATATGGAGGAGGTCTAAACAGACCTCTTTTAAGGTGCAAGACTTAGAAATAATAGTTATGGCATGCCCAATGAGACCCAAATTATTGCTAATTCAAGGTGAATGTTGGTCTTGACATGCCGAAGTAGTATAAATACCCCTAACCCAACATTTTGCGACTCCAAAAGGGTGTGAATCCTTAGTTCTAGACCAAATTTTATATATTATCCTACATGGTCCTCACAAGCTCCTTAAGATTTTTTGACCAAGCCCCTCCAGTTGAAGCTTTTCTTGAAGAACAACACCCTAAACCACTCCTTGCCCTATTAAATCCTTAGCAGGGAGGTTTTGGGGAAGAAGCATAAAAAGTTAAATAAGTTCAAGGAAAGGAAGAAGTTAAAGAAGAAGAAGAAGAAATAGAGGATCATAGAGGAAGAAGAGAAATGGGAGAAACGGGAGAGATAGATGGGCATCAACCTTTCCCTAATTTTAATACTCAAAATCTAATAGAGCTTCCTTCATATGACCCCACCCCTCCAAATGCTACCAAAAATCTTCCTAGTTTCAATGGAGAGGGTCCTATTACCCCATCTAAACATATTAGAGACATCTCTAATTTTTGAAATTTCCATAATGTTACTAGGGCCAACATATCCATTAGGTTGCTTGTTATGTCTTTAAAAGATAAAACACTTGACTGGTATAAAATGTTGGAGGGGGGTTGCATTACACGTTGGGATGGTTTTGGCGACTTATTGGTGATAAGATTCAAAAATAAGAGTGATCATGCTTCCCTAATACATTAGCTAAATGAAATAAGAAGAGGTTCAAATGAATCCATAGGAGATTTCAATGAGAAATTTAAAAGAACATGGTATAGGCTGCCACCAATCATGAAACCTCCTCCTAGATTTGCGTTCCCAACATACCTCAAAGGGATTAGTATTGATGTTGTTGTTATGTTGTAGTTAACGGAAGGATTCACTCTTCTAAGTGCATATGAGCTAGAAATTGAGGCTGAGAATACCCTGATTTAAGCTAGAAGACTCCCTCCAAGAGTTTCCATGGCTTTGTTATCCCACAATTTGGTTGAAGCTCCAAGCATGTCTCAGGTTCCCAATGCTAATGTGAATCCAAGAGCCTTTCCCAATAAGGTGGATAACATTATGGACAAGGATGAAGACATCATATCATTAAGATCTCAACTCAATTAAGATCAATATCATGCAAGTGCCCCTCCTAATGCACAATACTATCCTCAACAATAATATAGAGCTCCATCCCAACATAATTATCAAGGGAGAGGACAAAATTAACAAGGTTATAGTAGGAATCCCAATGCATATAATCCAAATTCTACTCCTCCCATAAAAGCTATTATTCCAGTTCATGCAAATCTAGTGCAAGGAGATCATGTGGACCAATGGAGGTAGCCTCAAGGTCAGTTTGCACATGATGATGGAAGAACCAGCTACACTTTGACTACATAAGAAGAAGCTACTCCTTACATGATAGTAGAAGAAGCATGTCCCAACCAAAGGGATAATCATGGAAAGAATTCTAGCCCAAGTTTGGGGATGATGAACTTTTAAGAAAAGGATGATTTTGTGTTGACTTAAGGCATGTCAATTATATCTAATATAAGGTCCAGAAAGAGAGCCTTGGGAGAAGTCCAAGAGCCATGAATAGTTCCAAGTGATGATTTTCCAAGGCCATAAAATCCTAATCAAAGTGTTGCACCTTCTACAATCCATATTCCTCAATAAAATTAGAATGTAAATGCAGTTGCCAAGATTGCAACATAGCAGGAAATATCTCCTTTATTACCATCAAAAATGTAGGAGAAAGTGAATACTCCATCTCTAAATATTGTGGACTCATTAAATATCACTAAGACAAGCATATCCCTTTGGGAAATTCTACATATACCTGGTCAAAAGGAGCTTTTGCAAGAGCAATTAACAAGTATACAGGCGGTTCCTCAATCTTCAAGGAATCATAGTGTGGCTCTCACAAATTCTCCAAATCATCTTTTGGAGCCTTACACTAAAGCTGAAAATCCTCCACATTTCTACCTCACACTCATTCTAGGAGATAAGTTGGTCCACAATTATATTGTGGATAGTGGAGTAAGAACTATTGTTATGCCTAAAGTAGTGGCTGATAAGTTGGGTTTGAACTATGAGCCACATAGGAAGGTGTGTTGCAGCTAGATGGAACTCCAACCAAAATGATAGGATTAGTCAAAGGTCTAAAAGTGTTTTTACATGGCTGCCCAATCTTCCCTATCATGCAAGATATTGTGGTGGTGGGCCTTCCAGCACACTTTGTTATATGCTTGTCTAGGGACTTTAAGGCCAAGATAGGAGGATACCTTTCTACTAAATGGTCCTTTATAAATTTCAAGACAAGGTATGGAACCAAGGTAACCATAAGGACTCATCCCTTAGCAAGGTTCCACATTGAGCCATACTTGGAGACAATGACAAATCAAAACTCTCTAATCAATAAGGAAGAAGAGGCAGTCCTGAATAGTGAAACATCTTCTCCTCTTGAAGGTATTTTTAACCTCTATCTTGACAAGTATAACACTAAAACACATGGCCTTGATCCTTACACTTTCATTGAGGAAACTGATTTGGGAGTTTACTGCATGCATGAGAAAAATGTCCCAATTCCATCACTCACCAATGAAGATCATGAGCTTGATGGCATATGGGAAATGTTTTTTGATGTTTCATGTCATGTTGGTTTCCCCATCAAATAATCATTACTACTCTTCTTATAGGTTTCACTTTAGTTGCACTTACAATATGGTAAAATATAAAGGCTTAGTTCATGGTCTCCAATGGGCAAAGAAGAGAGGAATCAAGCTTTTGAAGTCTATAGAGATAGTGAGCTAGTCATTTATCTAGTGAGAAGTCAAGCTATATCCAAGAACCCATTTCTCAAGTCCTAAAAGCATAGGGTATAGGATTTACTTAAGGATTTTGATGCCTTCAACATCTAGCCCATACCAAGAGACTTGAACAAGCACACTGATAGATTGGCTGTAATAGGAACATGTTTTGACTTAATTTCTCACGTTAAACAAGAGAAAGATCAATCTCATATCAAGATAATTGTGAGACCTTCCATAATGGATAATGAAGTGTCATGGCAAGTGTTTGAAATTGATGAACACATTGCACACTTCTTGTAAAATGAGGTAGGCTTTTCTTCAAGAAATCAAAAGAAGTTGCATGATCATTATGAAGAATAGATTATACAACTGAAGACAAATAAAATACACAAGGGGTTGATTACCTTAGAGAGTGTCCTCAATGAGGATGATCAAAAGAAAAACCAAATAATGAACATGTCAATAAAACAAGAAAACTATGAGAGATTTCTAATTTTCAAGGACAAACTTTTGAAGATTGGTAAGGCTTGTTCTCAACTAGAAAGGCAAGATTTTATTGCATTACACAAAGAGTTTTATGACATCTTTGCTTGGGAATACAAGGACTTGAAGGGATTCAACCAAAGTCTAGCTCATCTCACCATTGAGTTGGAGCATGGAGCTAAATTGGTAAGATAAAATCAAAGGCCTATCAACCCCAAGGTAGAAGAACTCATGAAGAAAGAGCTAACCAAATTAATTAAGTCTAGGATTATCTTTCCTATCAAGCACTCAACTTGGGTAGCCAACCTTGTGTTGGTTTGAAAGAATAATGGATAAATAATAGTTTGTGTGGATTTTCATGATCTAAACAAAGTGCCTCTCAAGAATCAGTACCCACTTCCTTCCATGGAAGAAATTCTACAAGTTGTTTCAAGTTCTCAACATTTCTCACTTCTTGATGGTTATTCAGGTTATAATCAAATATTCATAAATGAAGAGGATAAATTCAAGATAGCCTTCACCACCAAGTGGGGGACCTTTGCCTACAAGAATATTCCATTTGGTTTATCCAATGCTAGAGCAACATTTCAAATGGAAATGGACATGGATTTCAAAGGTTTGATCAATAATTTTTTGCTTGTTTACCTTGATCATGTAACTATTTTTTCAAAAGATGTTTCTAATCATATGGGATATCTAAGGCAAGTGTTTGATAAGTGTAGAGAGTATGGCATATCCCTCAATCCAAATAAGTTCATCTTCATTATCCATGAAGGCAAGCTTTTGGGTCATGTTGTTTCAAAAGAAGGCTTATCTATTGACCTCGAAAGGATTGAAGCTAGTCTAGGCTTGTCTTTGCCTCAACACAAGAAAGGGCTAAAAAATTTCTTGGGAAAAATAATCTTTGTAAGGAGGTTTATCCCAAACTTTGCAACTGTGGTAAATCCTATCACAGCCATGCTAAAAAAGAACTAATTTTTTACTTAGACAAAGGAAGGTAAAGGCAAATTTTAGGAGATTAAGAAAGAAATTATGGCATATCCCACTCTCTTAAATCCAAATTTTCTAAATAATTCATTCTTTATACTTTTTCTAACCTGGACACAATCTCAGCCATGTTTATGCAAAAGAATGAAGAGGACATTGAGCAGCCAATTGATTTCTTCCACCAAGGCTTAGAAGACTACGAAGTGAGATATTATTCTATTGAGAAGCAAGATTTAACCATCATTAGAGGCTTTAAAAATTTTAGGCATATGGTTTCCAACAACAAGATCCATGTCATGGTCTCCCATCTTAGCACCAAGGAGTTTCTCTTAAGTAGGGATTTCAATGAGAAGACAGTTGGATGGATCATGAAGGTGATGGAATATGACATTGACATCAAGGTAAGTAGCCTAATAAGAGGAAGAGGTTTATTTGAGCACTTAGCATCTAAATTTCAAGATCCAAAAGATCAAGCCTTGGTGAATCAAGTTCAAGGCTAGCCAACTGATCAAATGCAGAATCCAAGTTGGACACAAGACACCATTGGTTTTCTTCAAAATGTTGAGTGTCCCAGTGGCTTGAACAAATCTCAAAGAAGGTATTTTAGGCTACAAGTTATTCCTTATTATCTTGTGGATGGCATTCTCCTTATGAAGGATGTTATAAATGTGTTGCTAAGATGCATTAACAATGATCAATTTGATATGTTGCTAGAAAAGTTTCATAATGGTGCAGATGGTAGTCACTTCTCCCTAGAACAATAGCTACAAAAATAATGAGAGTTGGTTACTATTGGCCTAGTCCTTTTAAATACTGATATCATTGGGCTAAGGTTAGTCCTCAATGTACTTTATTTTTTGGAAAATAGAGGCTTGTTTCCCTTCCATTGAATCCTATCCAAGTGGACTAGCCCTTCATGCAATTGGGCTTTGACTTCATTGGCATGATCAACCCTCCATCAAGTGTTGGACACAAATGGATATTGACTACTACAGACTACTTCACAATATGGGTAGAGGTTGTTGTTTTGAAGGAAGCAAATGAAAATGCCATCATGGAGTTCTATGACAGCATTATAACAAGGTTTTGAGTTCATCATGTCATCATCTCAGATAATGCACTTGCTTTTATAAGTGTTAAAACTATTGATTGGGTAGAAAAGAGTGGAGTTCATTTGAGTACCTCATCCAACTACTACCCTCAAGGTAATGGATTGGCTGAGTCTACCAACAAGAACCTCATCAAGATCATGAAGAGGATGTTGGAAACCAATCAAAGAGCATGGCATAGCAAGTGGAAGATAGCCTCATGGGTAGACAGAATCACTCCCAAGAAGTCAATTGGTAATTCTCCCTTTGTACTTATCTATGGGAGAGAAGCTAAGTTGTCAATATCATAAGAGCTCCCTATCTTGGAACTTGCACAATAGCTATAATTACTTGAAAACACTCCCATGGAGGTTAGATTGATAGAATTAATGTAGTTATAGGAGGCAAGAGATGATGCACACAAAGATTTGGAACACCATCAAGTCCTCATGAAGAAATCCTTTGATAAAAGGGAAAGGGCAAGAGTGTTTAAAGAAGGTGACTTGGTCTTGAAATAAGATGAAAATAGAGCAAAACAAATAAAATATATGAAGTTTGATATGTTGTGGAGTGGTCCTTACATCATCAACAAGTGAAAGCAAAGAAACTCCTTTCAATTGTCCAAAATGGATGGAGAAGAGCTACCTATTCTAGTGAATAGAATCCATCTAAAGCCTTGATTTTGACCCTTGCTGACCATGTCTTATATATACCTTATTTTGGTGTGTTTCCTTTGTTGTGTTTGTTTTCCCTAAGTACTTTGTAGCACAAGTGTGTTTTCCTTCCCTTTGTTTGGTTTGCATCTCTACCTTGTGTGTGTAATCAACCCAGTTAGTGTGTTTTTAAACTAAAGCTTGTTAAATTCTCTTTGAAGTGCCTATATGTGTGACTCCATTCCCAATGGAAGGATTTAGGTGACTGGTCTTTGACATAGTAAGCATGCCTCCCCTCAGAATTGCCAAGAATATTGACTAAATTTCACCTCAATATAATTTGTTTAACCATTTTCATGGAGAGCTAAACAATAGTTGTAATAATAGGTCATTTTAGAGGTCCAAAATTACAATTCAAAGAGGCTAAGGTGTTTTGGCTCCATTGTAGTGTATGTCAGGTTCTCCACAGGTTAAGTCTTGGCCCCTCGTAAACCTGAATTACATTATCAAAACCAATTTAGGTTCTTAGAATGACTCGACGTATAAATGTTTCATGAGTAGAATTAATCTAGGTTTACCAACCTAAATTACTCCTTCTAATGCTTTACATGTTTTTAACTATGCATGACTTCAAGTTTTCCAAGGAGCTTCACTTATGACTTTTATAAGCAAAGGTAATCGAAAAAACCAAAATGGTCTTGATAATGTTCACCCCAAGTGTCCCTTCAAACTTTTCTAAAGGGCACTTTATTTTCCCAAGTGTCCCTTCAAAAAAATTTAAAGGGCACTTTTTAGCCCTAGTGTCCCTTTAGACTGTTCTAAAGGGCACTTTGTTATCCAAGTGACCCTTCAAAAAAGTTTTGAAGGGCAATTTTCTTCCTAAGTAACCCTTCAAACTTTTTTGAAGGACACTTTGTCTTTGGAAATTCCCTTCAAAAAAGTTCTAAAGGGCCATTTCCTTTGGAAATTCCCTTTGAAATTTTCCAAAGGGACCATGTGCCTTCCCCAAGTGTCCTTCGAAACTTTTTTGAAGGATATTTTCCCAAGTGTCCTTCAGGAAAAGTTCCCAAAAGAACTAGCCATTGCCTTTCAAGCAAAATCCTTGAAATAATTCCTTCAAACAATTTTTTTGAAGGAATTACTTTGGGAAAATTGCTTGAAACATAAACTAAACATGATGGATCCCCATGACGTGCTATAAGACATCAAGTTTAATACATTCAACTAGCTGTTAGGGTGCAAAGATGATGTGTCATAAGATGTCAAATTCAGGGTGGCCAACTAGTTGTTGGGGTACAAAGACGTTGTGTCATAGGATGTCAAATTCATGGTGGCCAACTAGCCATTGAGATTCAATGATGATGTGTCATAAGACATCAAATTCATGCCTAAAGTCTTCAAGTAGGAAGTAAAGCCATTCAAACAACCCGATAGGATCTTAAATAAGGATAGTGCAAATTGGGTTTCGTAAAGAGCTTTTCTTATGAATTTTACAAGTAAAAGCAACTGAAAAGCTTGAAAAGGAAGAGACAATGTTTTTTGGGCTTTCAAAAAATCTTTGCTTATGACTTTTACAAGTAGAAGCAATCAAAGAACCTAAAGCAACAAGTAGAAGTAAAGTCACTTGGAAAACCCGAATGGGTTTGTAGTGCAAAACATGGGAGCTCTCAGGAAGAATCCATTGATTTTGTAGTGATTCAATCCATTTTTTGTGAAGGTTCATCTCACCATTGATCTTGCAATGATCCTAGTCATTTCAAGAGGGAAAATCAAAGAGAAGGACAAACTTCAACTGAATAAAAGAATAGATGGAATTAGTTTCACCAGAATGGTGATTGTAAATCATTTTAAAGGCTTCTATTTTGGTGCCCAAGAGCTCTCTCTTCTATCCCTCTTTGTCTATAAATAAGACCCTTTGGCTCTTGTTTTATCATCCACAGATAGTATGGTGAAGCCTTACTGGAATGTTTTGCCATTTTCTTGCCTTTAAGCAAAGAAGCAAAAGTCTATTTTCTTTCTAAGTTCTAGACATTTGCCTGGGCATGCAAGAAACACAGAGTGATAGCAAGTTATGTTTTATCCTTTTGTTCTCTATCCTTCATGTTTTTTTAATAAAGATTTGATTCAACAGGTCATGTAGAGTAAATTATAGATGTATGAGATTTTGCATGTGTAACATTTTTTTTGGACTATACAGGTTATCTTTTTCAGTTATTTACCTTGTGTGATCTCATTCATTTTGTCTCTACATTGAAATACTTATGTTGGAATCTACTAGAGCTTGAGTTATAGACTATTTTTTGTTGTATTGTGCATAAGTATAAAGCATACATTTGGATACTAATTCTTAGTGTATCACCATCTTAGACTAGGCTTTTCATTTATGTAAACTTTTTACTCTTTTCACTCATACAAACTGGTTTAGTAGTTTTACTGCACAAAAGCTAATACAAAGAGTTATCCCCTTCAACCTAGAGGTTCATTTCCACTTATACACCCATAGGCCTGGAAATGTCCCAATGTTCCCCAAATTTGGAGGAGGCCTGAATAACCCTCTTCTAGGGTGCAAGATTTGGAGACAACAAGAATGAGTTACTAATTGAAGGAAGCATGCATTCTTATGGAGTGAGATAAATTATTCACGGTTGAAAAAATCAAAGCATATTGTTGAATTATGGAGAGATAAAAACATGTAATAAATTTTGAGAAAGATAGAGGATGTCTTTGGAGATATTTTTTAAGATGCCACTTGTTGATTTTAAATGTACCTATGCATTTTCATTTCTTTTCCCATTTTGAAAAGAACTGAATTCATATATTTTTGCATGAGCATGTGTAAATGCTTAAGTTGGGGGGTGTGATGAGGATCAAAATTGTTCCTTGTCCTGCTCATATATATTTTCTAAAATTCCTTCTTATGTTTCTATCCATGCCTTTTTGTCCTTATATAATGATGATATCCACACATATAGTATGAATAATGTATATGCATATTATTTTGATTAAAACTAATTATCTTTATATAAATTAGTATGATTTAATGGACTTAATGTTTATGGTGTTACTAATGAAAAGTGAATAATGTGGAATACATTTATTTCAAAGTATCTTATACTTAATCTATGAAGAAGATAGATCCATTTGACTTGTTGCCAACTTGTAGCAATTGGCTACATGCATTCTGAGTTTAAACATATCAGTTTGTACTAAACATCAAAAAAAGAAACATCAAGAGGTTTCCTAACCTTGAATCTTATTTAATATTTATATTCCCTCTAAAAATTTATACACTTTAAAAAAAATGGCATCTAATTTTGATTTTTTATGCAATATTTATGGCTCCCAAAAGTAGTCTGTAGCAATTTGGGCAATGACAATTTGTGGCAATCTAAGTAGCGACACCCTGTAGCAATAGTTATAGGTCATTTTTTGAGAGTTATAACTAGATTTAATATTATAAACACTTCTAACTAACTCAGTAAAATATGTAAAATAGTTTGAAAGGTTGGGAAGATTTACAACCACTTGCAACTACTTCAATCCATTTGTTTCTTGCATTTTTATGTCCTTCAAGGTTGTTGTAACAATGGAAAAATTGATTTCCATTTTCTAATTATTTGTTCCAACATCATGACTATCTTAACATGATTTTTTAAATTATTTTTCTAACCATAGGTTTCATTTATAACCTTTATATTTTGTATATCTTCTAAATAAAACCTTACCTTCTTTATTTAAGAGGGAAGTTGCAAGTTAGTAAAAGAGAGTAAGATAATTAGAAATTAAGGAGTAGGTAGATAATCAACTTCATATTATATTTTAATGCATATGTATCAATTCCATTTGGATGAATAAAAAGTTACTTTTATTTAATATCATTTTAAGGAGAGGAGTCAAGCTCTAGTCTAATCGAGGTAGGGCCCACTCATAAGGTTTAGTAGATCAATTCCTTGTTCATGAGCTTAGTGTTATTTATGCATTATTTGTATGTATTTATTATCTTTTATAAGTATTCTTTCAATTCTTCTCATTTATATTTTGCAAGTGTGTTTTAATTATGCAATGATTAGGACCCTAACCTTCAAAAGAGATTAGTGTTGTACATACGATGTTGACACCTTATCAAACTTAAACGCACTCTGGGTTGACAATTAGTAAAGGTAATAAATTTTATGAACCAAAGTGGTTGTTTTATAAATTAATTGGGTTTTAATATAGAGATTGGTTTGTGTTAGTTTAATTATTTATTAACTTTTATTTGTCAGTAGGCCAATTAATATAAAACTTAGATAAATAATATTATGAATGTATACAATTGAGATTACTAAAAAATAATAAATGTACAACTATTGAAAGATGTGTAAAATAAGAAATAATAATATTTAGTTCGTTTACTATGTGCACCTTGGACTAGAAACATGTGTAAAATATGTAATATTAATATTCTAGATCAATCATTAGATTTTGTAACATGTACTTATGTGGTCGCAAACACTGCCATCAAATTTGGACATTACCATCAATTCTAGTAGCTAAATGTGATGCAGGTGTCCAGTACATAATAATGATTAGATCTAAATAAGACCAACTTCCTTATTTTGGGTTTCTATCACCTTTTTAATGATATTATCAAATATGGGATACATGTTGTTCTTCGTTGATTGATCAATCCCTAACTCTTCATATTCTTCATCCATGGAATTAGTTTATTAAAAAATGAGTTAGTGAGATCATGTTGTCGAGCTAACCCAAATACCCCTATGTTAATGGATATTTACTATATAGTCAATACTCTAACGAGGGACTCATACTTATGTAGTTCTCCCCTTGAGAAAGTGTGCACACAAGGGTGGAATATATTATATGAAAACACATGCAATAATCTCATTTTTAATTTGGCACGTAGCTCCCATGGGATACTCTTTAACTTTTTCAAACCTGTAATATGATTTAAACTATACTTGATATGAAAATATGGATGAATAGGGCAAAGTAGAGTGATTGTTCATATGATTGATTTAGTTTTGGTAGGTGTTTTTTGGTATTCTAGAGATGAGGAATGAGAAGGATTAAACTTATATTTCTACCACACATTTTGAAAATATATCACGATACGGTTAAATAAGATAATTAGGCTAACTTATGGGTTTCGATTATTTTGTAATTTGGATGACTTTTGGCTACTAGACACTAGATAAGGATATGGACAAGGTAGTTGGCATAGTGTCCCTATGTGGTCGATAGTGTCCAAAGGGATAGCAAATAGGTATGGATCTAAAAATGACAATGAATGAAGTTTAATAAATTTTAAGCTTTATGTGTAGTACAGGGGACCCAGGTCATTAGAATGATATGGATCAAACTAAGAGAAGCATTTAGACATAGTGAGATGGTGAATGTGGCCTTTTAATATCATGGAGGTCTAGAATTGAAGGGTAAAGACCTTATTGATATTTTTTAAATGTACAAGACTGAGATGCTATAAATATTTTTTTTTAGTATCTACATTTCCCCCATTTAACTTAATAAAGCATAAAGATGAAATTACTAGTTTAAAGGAAAGAAATGTGTAACTGGGTGTGTATAACACACTTTGCCTTTGCTTGAGCCAAATTTGAGTGTTTTGCTAGTGTATGACATATAACCAAGAGCATGATAGAGTGTAAATCAATTCATATAATCTAAAATTTGAAATAATTGAAATGCTTAGAAAGAAAGAGAATAAGGAAGGAGTACACTTATGTGTCAATGCAACCATGTTGCCTCTTGATGATTTGACTTGGTAAATATTCTTCCTTATGAAGCATTAGAGTTGATTAATTTTTAGACCTAAACCTTGGAGATTTTAAGAGGGAGATTGGAAGGTATTATGCCCCCAAATTGGGTGTAAGGGTGAGTTATGACACAACCATTGAGATCATTATATCTTAACCACACAACTCAAGTGTGAATATATAATTTGGTGAGGGTGAGTGATTTAATAAACATATCCTATAAATCTAATCAAATTAGATGATTTGATCACTCCAATTTATAAATTTGGTGAAGTTGAATACTTTAATCACTTTAAATTATAAAATGAACCCACCAATACAACAAAAAGGGTTTGATAATAGTGTAGACATCCACTTACTAACACCATTTATGTTAAAATTGTCAATCTTACTCAAATACCCAATTTAGGTCAAAATCATTAAAATGTTTTAAATGGTTCAAACTTATCATTTACAAGTGTTGATTTAGGCTAAAGTATCCCCAAATAGGGCAATATGTTTTATGTGATTCCTAACGTTAATCAATTCATTTCAAGTCAAAATGATGATTTTGCCTTTTTCTGCTCTGGATCACTCTTTTCTTATAATTCATTAGTACATGTCACATACATTTGTTATTTTGTGATGGCAACATCCTAAATAGGAATATAATTCCAAAGCATCTAACATCATCTTCCAATTCTTCCTAAATCAAATTATGACCTAGTAATATGACGTTTTGACCATTTTGATTAATTGAGGGCTGATTTTCAAAGAAATGCAAAAAAATTTATTAATCTTGTTTAAGGATAATTAATTCAAATCAAAAGCTTAAATGGATTTTCCATGGAGGTTATTGAATATTTCTTTTTGGAAATTAATTCTTATTAACTACATCGCTTAATGACATCATTTTTTGGGAAGGCATTCTTAGGCCATAAATGCATATAATATCTAAATTATGGCCTCCCATGCCTCTTTGATGCCTCTTTAATGCCTCTCATGCTTCATTAATGCCCCTTCTTCCCAAATCATGATGAGGATATTTATGGATTTAATTATAAATATTAGATTAATTCATGGCCACACATCTCAATATTAAGATGGAAGGTCATGGTTGATCCTGACCAATCTCAAAAATCTATAAATAGGTCTCACACTACCATTTTTAAGCTTAAATTGTGTAAACTTATAATGCTAAAATCCCTTCGCAATTCCTTTGTGTTTTGATTATTGTGTTATTTACATTTGGATTAGATTCATTGATAGGCATATTGGATAGTTTATATCATGAGCCTAGGTTGTGTATATATTTCTTGAGGTAATGGAGGAGAAAAAAAGCCATTGTTGACAAACACTAGAGCTCTAGATCAAGGGGAGAACATGTTTGGAGTCGATTTTGAGCAATAGAGTCATTTGGAAAGGTAATGGTTGATTACTTTCTTTCATTTGTATCTTATTATCATTAGCAACCCCTGCATGAATGGTTTGTCTTATATTGTCCATTCTTATGAATTATTTGTGAGTTTTCATGACTAATATTTGAATTGATCCTCTTTTAAATACATGCCACATTTTGGCACACCCGATGGGACCCAATTGTGCACCCCACATGTTTGAACAAAAATGGTTGTTAAAATAACTCTTATTTTTAATCCATTTACTATTTTTTTATAAATTTTTAATAGTTTGTTCTTACTAGTTTCATATTAATTCTCTCAAAATTTTATTAAAATATAATTTTTAGTTTAAAAGTTACAACTCTTTTAGTGACTGTCACTTTTTGTTTTCTATTTTTTGGGTAAAAATGGCTAGTACAGAGCTAATAATTTTTTTGTTGTTCACTATTTTGACTTATTTTTTCAAAGAGGTGAAGCTTAGACCTATAAACAACCATTAAAAATTTTGTGACAAAGTAGTAAATATTGTAAAAGTTATGATCAAAATACTAAGTGCATGTTTTTATGTTTTGTGTATTTGGTTTTATTGTTTTTAGCTTTATAACTTGTTGTTTGCATGTTTTCATAAGTTTAATATTGTTTTTTGTGTTTTATTTAGATAACAAGTATTTGTGAGCATAATGTTTCTGCCTTCAGGTCGACAGGTCATCTAAACCAAGAGCATACTTTTTAAGTTTGCTTGTTTGATTCTAAAAAGGGCTTCAAATCTAAACAACATTCTGACAATTTTTTTGCAAGAACTATTTGGAAAGTGATCAAATCATGCTTAATTAAGTATTTTAAAACCTTTTTTGGGTGCTTAAAAATAATTATGAACTTTTATTTGGTTCTTAAGATAAAAACTTAAATGCTTATTTGAATGATTTTATGATTGTTTCTTCAAAAAAGTTGCAACTTAACGTCAAGGGGCCAAATAACACCACTAAACATTTCAATTTAGTGCTTTAAAATCAAACTCACTTCAAAGTTTTATTTTAAGTAAATCATTTATCATTGTTTGCTTAGTCTAAATTTGTTTGCAAAAAAATAAATTTTTGTGTATGCTCTTCCCCCATCCCCTATAGGGAACTTGTGTGATCAAAATCACCATCTTCATTGCAAATTGCCTTAGTCCAAAGTCATAAAAGAGATGTTGTGAAGGCTCTCTCCAAGACTTGTATGGCTTGGGTGATTTAAAAACAAGCTTAAAGCTCTTTTATTTAGTTTTTATTTCATTACATCTTGGTTTGTGAGGGGAAATCCATTACCTTCCCATAAGTTCTATAGGGAAGCTTTCACGTAGGGCTTCATCTCCCAGCATCATCTTCAATCTCTCTCCATGGGGGGTATATAAATTGGGATCCCCTCACTAGGATATTGGTTTGAATAGTTAAACTATCTCTGTTAGTAAAGGATAAGCCTGAGACATTTGAGTATTTTGGGCATAGCACTACACTAAGCAAGTGACAGATGTAATGGTTGTAAAAAGGGCAAGACCTTTTTACAACAAGCCATATGATGCAGACCCAAATGGCGTGTACTTTTTTTGTATGTTGATGTGAAATTTGTATGCATTTAATCCATCTAGAAATATTTGAAAACTTGTTAGTTTAGTTAACCCCACTTTACCACACCTTGTCAATTTAGGGCTTAAAATGATTAATTAGTTGATTTATCTTTGTCTTAGATTACTTGGTCTTATTTTGGGTCAAAACTTACCTATTAAACAAACACATTGTCTGCAAATTTATTAAACAAGGAGGTGTTATAATGTCCAAGTGAAAATCATCTTTTTCCTTATTCAAATTGTCGTCTAAAACATTGTGTCATATCATCCATTTTAATGTATTTATGTTACCCATTTGAGTCTAGATCATTTGCCAAATTTTTTTAAGTCCCTCATTGATAATTTAAATTTAGAATTGCAATTTTCTAAGTTTTAAAGGTTTATGTGTTAAATTGGGTTTTCCATTTACACTTGACTTGTTTTAACTTGGGTTCAATTTCTTGTTTGAATTAAAGATTGTTTATAGACTCATCATCACATTATTATATTTGGTGGACTCAAGTCATCTTGCGTATCACTCACACTTTGATTCCTAAAAAAAAATTATACTACCATTCCTATTACCATGTGGTGACGTTGTGTTGCCCATTTGATTCTAGTTTTATACTTAAGAATTCTTGCATGTTTCCATATCATGAGTTTCTTAGTTTGTATTGTCACCTTCCTAATCCAAAGGGGTTTATTCTAGTTTTCTAGTAGCAACTCATCAAAGTTGAACAAGATTTTATGGTATTGACGTATCTCAAAAGTCTATGTTTTAGTGTACTAATGACACTCTAGGTTTTTTCTAATTATCATACCCTCTTCTAGTTCATATGTTTTCAACTTTACCAAAGGTTGAGTAAATTCATGAACATCATTCTTCTAATTCTGTGTGGTTCTATGCCACCCTCCTTTTATAGTCTCTTTGGTGCCTTTGTCATTTGTTTGGAAGAAATATTAAAACACGTACCTTGTTTAAAATGTTAACAAAACATAGTCCAAATATTAATAAACATAGAAAATAAAACTTTCTAAACTTGACACTAAAGTACACTCATAATGGGGTCTCTTTTGGCCCTAGTTGTGACGTAGAGCATTGTTATGGTGGACATGAGTATTTTATCTTGTTTGAGTTTGTCACCCTCTTTGATCTTATTTGATGAAAACCATTTCAATCCATGCCAATTATTGTGTGTCATCCCTATCCTTCCCCTTTTATTTTTACACTGCACTTAAAGGATACTATTCGGGATATCCTCCTTCGATTTGTGCACCATGCTTGAAGGTTACCATTCTAGGTTATCTGCCTTCAACTTGTGCGAGCAATCCAGATTTATAATGTGTAAAATTTACCATTTTAGGCTATTTTACTTTAGCTTGTTGACCATTTTTTGCCCAACAGGCCAAAAATCGGTCCCCTTCTTCCCCTGCTATTCTAGTCCATTTCATTTTTTGATTTTGCAAAAGTCTAGGAATCTATACGGACTCTACAGGTCTATTTCTACAAACTCTACAGGTCCATTTCTATAGACTCTATAGAGCTTGGATTTCTACAAATTCTGCAGGTCTATTTCTATGGACTCTACAGGTCCATTTCTACGGACTCTGTAGAGCTTGGATTTCTACGGACTCAGCAATGAGGTTTCTACGGACTCTACAAGTCCATTTCTATGGACTCTGTAGGTTTTCTACATACTTCACAGGGACTTATATGAAATCTATAGGGTTAGTCTTTTGGTGCATTAAGAATCAATTTCAGAGAGTGTTGGGTTTTACAAGGCTTCTTTGGGCTCTTGTCTGAAGAAAATCACAAGGAAGGTTGGCATCATTGAACCATTGAACCAGTTCAATGCCTTGGTTCAACACCTTAGTTCAATCAACCTTGATTCATCGCTTGGTTCAATCACTTGGTTCATCGCTTGGTTCAATCACTTGGTTCAATCGATAGGTTTAATGCCTTGCTTCAATCGGCAGGTTCAACGCATTGGTTCAATGCCTTAGTTCAATGCTCAGTTCAAAGGCTCAGCTCAACAAATGTTTGAACCATTGAACCAGTTCAATGAATTGGTTTAACAGTTGGTTCAAAGGAGAAGTTCAATGCAAAGATCATTGGTTGGTTCAAGCGAATGGTTCAAAGGCTTGGTTCAATAAGGAGTGGTGCACAGTGTTGAACCATTGAATCATTGAGCCATTTTTGGTTCAATCAATTGGTTTAATGGCTTGGTGCAAGGGAGCGTCCTAAAAGCCAAAAGGGCAAGTGCCCTTGCGGAGGGTAGTTCTGAGTCCAAGTGTCCTTGTCGAGGGTAAGGAGCACTTCAAAGGCTGTAATAAGTGTGTTTGAGGATGCCTCTGGCAGTTTCTTCCTCCTTGTGTTTTCATAGACCCCTAGCTGACTATTGTAGAAGAGCTTCCCACTTTAGATGAAGTGTATGGGCATTTCTTCTTGGTGAAAACTGTATATTTAGGCTGGGTGGGTCATCACTTTTCTGGTGTATCACCTTTTCATTTTTTTTAGGTTTAGGTTCTGTTTCAGCATCTCTCTCTCCCTTTTCAACCCCCCTTTTTTACATTTTATTTGTTAGCAGTAGGAGAAACTAGAGCCTAAAAGATACATCAGAGGGAGCTAGCCCTTATCTAGAGACTCTCCCCTCCAGCTTTGTTGGTCCCACAGGTGAGAGGGGAGTTTCCATTATTGTGTGTGGAAAGGCAGGAGCTCAGCCTCCTGCCCCGAGTGCAATCCACTACATCAATAGTTTTTGGCACACCTGATGGGACCAACTAGGACAAGTTGTGTCCAAAGAGTTGAAGAATTTTTGGTGTATTCTTCAGCCAACCATCCTTTGGAGGATTTTTGCATCAACACCAATGGTGACTCTAAGTTAAATCAGCCAGTTAAGCAGTCTAGGTGCCATCAAAAATCTTATTTTTGTACGTATAATTCCTTTACACAGAATCATGGACCTTATCTTCCTTCATATCACTTTGATCAAACTCAAGATATTTAGGGAATCACCTCAAGTAGCTCTCTTAGTTACCCTTCAATGATAAGGGAGGTGGCACTGGAGTTTGAGAAGTAGGTAATGGAAATAGACAGGTTGGATGAGCAGTATGGTTATCAGCAGGACCTGATGTATAAAGAGGCATGTTTGCTCAGGCAAGCTCAAGCCTTGTAATCCATAGAAGAGGAGGTAACAAAGTGGAGGAATCCATTCATGCAAGGCAGTCAGCCTTGTGCGCCCCCTCCTATCCTAAAGAAAGCCCCCTCTTGTACACCAAATCCTTTCTATCAGATGGCACTTTCTCATTCCAGCTCATCTGATGCATCAATCAACCCTGCTCTTAACCTCCTACACCTAGCCTGCAAGCATCAAAGGAAACTAGAACAACCTCCCATGGAGATGAACCTTCTAAATTCCTTAGATCATGAATCTTCCTTTGAAGGGAGCATTACGAACCAGCACATCTCTCTCGAAACTGCTCCTACTCAACATGATGATGTTGGTGACCTCCAAGAAAGACTCTTTCAGGATAATTTAGCCAAGAAAATTGAAGATTTAGAGGCTAAGATGAGACTACTTCATGAAGGAGAGATAGAACTTTTAGACCTTGTGGAGGAGCCCCAAGACCTTGGAGAAAACAAAGTTACTGCATGTTCACAGGAACAAAATTCCAATTCCAAGATCCTAAACTAGAACAAAATAGTAGAATCATGGGGCAGGAAGGAGGAGGAGAAAGTTTTTGATCAAAACCTTGAAGAATATTAGGCTATTCTTTCTCATTATGACACTGGTGACCTCTAAGAAAGGCTCTTCCAAGAGGATATAGACAGGCAGATTTTAGCATTGGAATCCAGAGAGTTTCCTCAACCAGTGTGTGATGGACGGTCCAAACCCAACACCACATTCCATGTCTGAACACACCCCAGCTACACATTTCCAAGAGAGATACCAAGCCACACCTAATATTGATGAAGTGCTAGCCAAGTGGAAGTAAGAGAATCATTTGATTCTAGCTCAAGGACTGCCTCCTCTTCCACATGTTTTTTCCACTTCATCCCTTCTCAAGGAAGAACCTATTCTGTAAGAGGCGAGTGAGGAGCAAAAGATCCAATCTATAATTTCCCAAGAGGCTATCATGAGTGACAACAAAGAATAAATCATCATCGATGTTCCTTGTGAAGACCTCATCAGCAATGGAGAAGACACAGGTCATGCATACATGTGGATGTTCCAGTAGTATGAGGAGGAACATAAGTACGGTGAGCTCCCTCTTCCTTTATTTTATGAACTTCCCTATTGCTTCGATGAGGAGGAAGACTACACTGAGAAACCTAGGTTGGAAGAGGATAAGGAGAATATATTTGAAAATATAGAGATCCTAATCTTTGAGGAGGAAAAGGAGAGGTCTGTCTTCCTTGAGGAAGGCCTTGAAGGCCTTGAAGAAGAAAGCTTTAAATAAAGAGGTGATGTTTTGTGGGATGAGAAATCATTTTGTGAGTCCATTTCAGACATCACAATAGTCACCCTTCTTCAAGAAGGCCAAGAGGGAGTAGAGGATGAGTTTGATAGGATCTCCAATGAAGCAGAAGGAAATGGGTCAAACCATGATGCACTGCAAGGGAGCTATACGTATCAAAGGGCTTATGATGATGAGCCAATAACCACAAATTTCTTGATGAGATACACCAGCTTGAAGAACCAATAGGAGGCAAGCTTCCAATAATAAATAAAGTACGTATATGTTGGAAGCATGTTTGAATCTGATCCACTCAGATACAAGCCAACCCAGGTGGTAGGCAAGAGAAGCAGGTCACCAGCTCTCCATTTCATTCAACCACTTGTCTGGCACCATAAGTTTCCTTGCCAGGAAAGAGACTTAAAAAGTTTTCCCTTTGATCCAGGAGGGAAGCAAATACACCTGGTTATTTGTACATAGTAGTTGTTTTTAGTTTCATTTGTTGCTTTCCCTAAGTGCATTTTGCACAAGTAGTGTTTTTAGTCTTGTGTGTGCTTTCCCTTGTATCTGGGGTAAAAAGCTTCATGTTTGATTCTTGGATCTTTTGGGGTTGTTGCTAACTTTATTCAAAGCTACATTCTGACTCTGTGCCCAATGGACTATAAGGCAACTGGTCTCTAAGCATAGCAGGCATGCTTCCCCTGGGAGTCACCAATTTATTGACCATTTTTTGCCCAACAGGCCAAAAATCAGTCCCCTTCTTCCCCTGTTGTTCTAGGCCATTTCATTTTTTGATTTTGCACAAGTCCAAGAATTTCTATGGACTCTGCAGGTCCATTTCTATGGACTCTACAGAGCTTGGATTTCTACGGACTCTACAGGTCTATTTCTACGGACTCTGTAGGTCCATTTCTACAGACTCTATAGAGCTTGGATTTCTACGAACTCAGCAATGAGGTTTCTACAGACTCTGCAAATCCATTTCTACGGACTCTGCAAGTTTTCTACAGACTTCACAGGGACTTCAATGAACTCTGTAGGGTTAGTCTTTTGGCACATGAAGAATTAGTTTTAGAGAGTGTTGGGTTTTACAAGGATTCTTCAAGCTCTTGTCTGAAGAAAATCACAAGGAAGGTTGGCATCATTGAACCATTGAACCAGTTCAATGCCTTGGTTTAACACCTTGGTTAAATTGGCCTTGGTTCATCACTTGGTTCAATCACTTGGTTCAATTGGCGTTGGTTCATCGCTTGGTTCAATCGGTAGGTTCAATGCCTTAGTTCAATCAGTAGGTTCAACGCATTGGTTTAACGCCTTAATTCAATGCTCAGTTCAAAGGCTTGGCTCAACAAATGTTTGAACTGTTGAACCGGTTTAATGAATTGGTTCAACAGTTGGTTCAAAGGAGAAGTTCAATGTAAAGTTCATCAATTGGTTCAAGCAAATAGTTCAAAGGCTTGGTTTAATAAGGAGTGGCACGCAGTGTTGAACCATTGAACCATTTTTGGTTCAATCGGTCAGTTCAACGACTTGGTTCAAGGGAGCATCCTAAAAGCCAAAAGGGCAAGTGCCCTTGCAGAGGGAAGTTCTGAGTCCAAGTGTCCTTACAGAGGGTAGGGAGCACTTCAAAGGCTACCATAAGTGTGTCTAAGGATACCTCTGGTAGTTTCTTCCTCCTTGTGTTTTCACGGACCCCTAGCTGACTATTGCAGAAGAGCTTCCCACTTTAGATGAAGTGTATGGGCATTTCTTCTTGGTGAAAAGTGTATATTCAGGTTGGGTGGGTCATCACTTTTTTGGTGTATCACCTTTTCATTTTTTTTTAGGTTTAGGTTATGTTTCAGCATCTCTCTCTCCCTTTTCAACCCCCCTGTTTACATTTTATTTGTTAGTAGTAGGAGAAACTAGAGCCTAAAAGATACATCAGAGGGAGCTAGCCCTTATCTAGAGACTCTCCCCTCCAGCTTCATCGATCCCATAAGTGAGAGGGGAGTTCCCATTGTTGCGTGTGGAAAGGCAGGAGCTCAACCTCTTGCCCTAGGTGCAATCCACTGCGTCAACACAGCTTGTGTGAGTAATCCAACTCTGCAATGTGTGAAGGTTACCATTTTAAGACCTCCTCTTTTGGTTTGCACAAGCAACCAAATTAAGTATCATCCCATTGTTACCAATCTAGGCCCATCACCTATATTTATTGAGCCTATTATCGAAGAGTGCCCATTTTATGAACTAGATTGTATTGATCCCTTCTTCAATAGTCTAATTTTTTGAGATCCCATTATTAAGCCACAAGCCATTGTTACTGCTAAACCAAATTTTCCCCACTTTAGAAATTTCATGCCAATTTTTTATCCAAAATAAGAACCATTTCTTCTTCAAGAACCATCTTATGAGGACCATAATGTGTTCAAAGTTGATATTTTACAACCAATTATGAACTAAAACCCCAATGTTATTTTTAAAACACCCATTTATGATGATCTAACCTGTGATGAATCACCCATTCATATGTTACCTATTTTTAAAGAGCCTCATATTCTTGACAATCCAGTCTCTGGAGAGTTACCTCTTGATCTTTTCTCAATCATTGAGGAGTCTTCTTTTGATAAATAAGATTATGTCAAGTCATCCCTTGAGCAGTTCCCTCTCTTTGATGGGCTTCACTTAGATGATCCAGTCTATGTTGAACCCTTCTTAGATGAATCAATTTTTATATAGCCCATTATGCCATCACAAGCCATTACTTATTCAATACCAAGAATTTAATAGAACATCATTATAGAAGAAACCATATCAGATGAAGAAATAACATTAGAGGTTGGTTCTATTTTTGAACCAACATCAGATTTAGCATTAGAACCAAAATCAACATCAATTGTGACATCAAATTTAGAGTTCCTTGTATGGGAATCAGATTCAAAAATAGAATATAGTATTGGTTGTTATAACATTGGTGACTATTTTATTATTTTTGGGAATCTAGTGTTTAGATCCTAAATAATAAGGGTCTAGAATGATAGGAAAAATCTACTTTGATAGGGAAAAATATGGATTTTAACTGATAATTATACATGAGAAATAGAAATTAACTTATCTGGATTTGAACTAAAATAGAGGATTCTGAGGTTGAAAATTGAAGAGCAAGACCAAGACACTGTCAAGAATCTAAATCTAGATTTTTTTTTTAATTGGATAGGAGCACTAGAAATAAGACACACTGGTGTTCAGTGCTATAGTCCTTCTTTGTGATATTGTCTTGAGGATCTAAACTTTTTGGGTTTTGTTCATCTAGTTTATATGAGACTATATACAAAATTTTGAGGGTTGGAAGTCATCAGAGCTCGTTATAAGTCTATTTTTATCTTTGATGCCTGTATCCATCTTCACACATGCAAATAATGAATACATCAAAATGAAAAGGAGGAAAAAAACTAGGTTAGAAGAATAATGATCACATGATCTAGAATCCCTATTGTTCTGACCACTACCTACATTAACCCTCAAGCTAGGGTTTCAGATCAAATGTAGTTCTCCTTTAGGGAACATGCATAATTAATGCACATGATAGATGCAAGTATGAATTTTACCTATGCCCTTCTTTGATCAAGCATGCAAGTCTATGTGTGATACAGAGAAGCTGAGCTATACTATTAACTAGTTTTTATTATGTTTAATGTGCTAAAATAGTAAGTGCTAGATATAAAATGTCTTATATGGTCCTTTTTATATGAAACTCATTATTTTGAATTTGGGAGTATTATTTGCATTTGGCCAACATTGGAAAACTTAGGAATGAATCAAAGAAAAGGAGTAAGACTCATCTTGTGAGAGAAACTGATCATTAGAATCAAATTTGCACTTGGACAATAACATCAAAAATTGGACACCTTAGGTTATAGTGTTGTAGTCCTATTTGGGCACTGTTGTTCAGAGGGTCTAGGACCTAGGGGATGGAATAAGTATGGAAAGAGTAACCTGGGTCAGAAAGGGTTAATTATGGAAGGTTACAAATGACTGGGAAAATTCAAAAAGGTGTTTAGGGTATGAAATAAGACCAAGGCAAATCAGACAAAAATACATGGCTAGATGTGAATAGACTCATATTCTTCAAGCAGAGTCTCCTATAAAAGGACTATGAAAAGACATGATATGTGTAGTTGCTTGACCAATTTATAGTGTAAACATTTACCCCACTTTTAATTTAGTAATGTAATGAAATGAAGTACTAAAGTAAAATAAAGAAAGAAGATGTGTACCTAAACTTACCTATATGAAGATAAGTGCACTGAAAAAATATCTAACTTCTTGGCTAGGGAAGTGGATAGGGAACTGAATAGTTCCTAGAAAAAGAAGGAATTCATGAAATAGATACCCCCTGTACTGAATCTAAATAGTGCCTAGAGAAAGAAGGAATCCCTAAAATGGATGCCCCCTATACTAAATCTAAATGAGAAATGCTCAGAGGCCCAAAACCAATGTTTTCCCTCTATCCCACATCAACTCATGTAATTTGGAATGTGTGTATATAATCTATATGTTGTGAAGAGCAAGAACTATCATGCCCCCACTCTGAATAATATGAACTAAAAATGAGATGTGCTTGGAGGTCCAAAACTAGTAACTACCTTATGTCCTACACAAAATCTTGGGTCTGAGTAATGTTACGAACCAACCACTATAAATGATCATATGGTCCAACTTGGTGACAACCTGGGTATGCCTAGGTGTAATATGAAAACTCTAGTAAATGTGTAAGAAGAAAATGGCATGTCTTGTCATTTCAATCTATATAATCCTAGATGTTGAAGAACATGATCATCTATGTCATGCCCCCAAATCTAGTATGTGAGTGATGTATCTAGATAATCTATAAATTTGTATAACCATATGTGTCATGATCTATCGTGTCATGTCCCATGTGCAAAACTAGAGATCAAAACAATGTGCTCTGCACTATGCCTATAATTTGCTATCTAGTCTTGTAACTATATCATGTTGTATGAAGTTGTATGTATGAGATGTGTAGTAATGTACATGCCCCCAAATCTGATATCTGAGTCTGTATCAAATTCAATGTGAGTCCATATAATCTAATCCATTATATCTAAATAGTATGTGTATCTGTAAACTGATGGTATATCCCTCTTGATGTCTAAGTGATGTTGAGTGACCCATATAGTTTGAATCATTGTATAATATTGACCAATTTGTACTAAATAATGTTGATAATATGGATTCTAGAAGTGTAAAAAAACCATGTTGAGTGACCCATGTAGTTTGAACCATTGTATACTCTTAAGTAATTTATACTGAGTAATGATGATAATCTAGATGTTAGAGGCATGAGAACCAAGGTGTATTTACCTATAGGAGTGGATAGGTATACTATGTAATTTATAGAGATATTAGTAATGATGTCCCCATTTTGGGAACAGGGATGAGATATGTGATAAAGGATGTTGAGCCAAAAGTGATGACTAGTGGTGTATGAATAGGAACTAACTGAGCATGTAGTGAATAGATTGAAAGTTTTTTGTTTAATTGGTGAGAGTTGAATTACTAGGTTTGAGATGTGTTTTTGATTGGTTAGGACCAAATCTCATGTGGGTATAGTAGAGATGAGAAATGTTCATGATGTGGTAGGTAAATGAGGTGTTAGTAAGTTGAATGGATTGAAAAGTTGATTGATTTGGTTGAGTTATTTTGAATAAGTTTTTGATTCGTAGGTACTAATTTGTATGCCAGGGTATAAAAGAGTTATAGAGATGTATGTATTCCATAGTAGTTAGATGACATAGTGAGAGGTCAAGGCATGCATTGTGTTTAAGGTATCATTGTTATGATTATATTAAACAAAATGATTTGTAAAATGGAGCTACAGGGTTCTACTTATGGGCAAAATGGTGTTTTGCTTTTGAATAAAAAAGTTGGTTGATATGGGAATTTAGATTGACTTTGGGTTCATTTGTGTATTGACTAGTTTGAGATATTGGAGCTCTGGAGTGAGAAAATTCCTAGGAGACAAGCACCTTTTATGATCCATTTTGAGCAGTTGGTAGCCCAAATTTAGGCTGATAGAGATATTACCTTGGTGACTAATGAAAGTACCTAGTTTTTACCTATTTAAAACTTTGTATTTGGCATTTTTAGGTTGTTTTAAGTAGTCTAGGAAATGTTTAGTTAGTTCTAGTTCTCCTATCTTGGAGGTAATGCTCATGTCCAGGATGCAGCACTGTTGTCTAAGTTTTAGTACTAGTGTCCTTCTTCAGTGTTGTTGTCCACTAGAAATATTTTTTTAAGTTTCTAAGTTATTTAATGTTGATATGTGGCTTAGCTATTTTTCTTGGCATGATTGACTGATATATATATGTTGTTTTCTGATGTTTTTAGGGCAAGGTGTGGATGAGATATTTTTTTAGAGGCCAGGTGAGGGAGACATTGAGGATGCTACCCTTATCAACTAATGAGAGAGCCATGATAGATAGAGCAAGATTGGGTCATGTATGTAATCGAGGTACTATACAATGGGATAGGTATTTGATCACCACCTAAAGTGAGAGGTGGAATGCAGATAGTTGTACATTTTAGCTTCTTATAGGGGAAACCATTGTGGCTTTGGAGGATGTGTATCAAATTTTACATTTGTTGGTTAGTGGGTGATGGGTGACATTACAGCATGATATGGGTGCTAATGCCATTGATCATGCATCCTTGCATTTTGTTGGCATGCCTTCAAGTCCACATCTGAGAGGCAATGATAGTTATGTATTACTATCAGTTATTATGCAATCAAGTGTTTTATGCTTGTAGAAGTGGTTAGTAATGTTGTTGGCTTCATTTATTATAGTGGATGGTAGCAGAGTTTCTATTGCCTATAAGATACATAAGGTGGTTCATAGTGTTGAGATGTATGGTATTGTGTTCTCATGGGGTAGGACTATGTTTACCCTTTATATAGAGATTTATATAGATTTATGTAGGAGGCATTCAGTGGTGGTGTGGGTGCGGCTACTCTATTACATTGTTGGGATTATGAGCATATAATAGTTGTGCAACTAATTGGATTGTCAAGGGAGAGTTGGGCACCTCCACATCCATATGAGGAGTCATGGATGAGTTCATTGGCTATCAAGTCTCTTGGGATAGAACTATAGATGAGTTTTGGATAGACTATAGGCTCATGATATCATATGGAGGCCTTATAGAGGTTACCCTAGGTGGGAGGAGGATTGACTACAATTGAAATATATGAGGGTTAGTTTTTGGAAACATGACTGTTAGGTTGGAGTCTATGAGTGCTTTCAATATGAACACATGACTAGGAAGTTTGGAGTTTGACAGGATGTTCCTCTTATAGCATGGGTATGGTTGAGGAGTGCATGGGCACCAACGAGATAGGATCTTGTGTGAGACCCACTGAGGTTGAGTTGGCATCATTACCTTTTGATGCGTGAGATGTGGCTATGGATATTCCTGACATAGATGACATGGGATGTATTGAGGCATATACTACATGGTAGGTTACGCATCGATGGGATCCATTATATCTTGTTGATTAAGTGGATTTTCTTATGTATAAGGATCTTGAGCCAATCTAGATGATGGGAGGTAAGCCATGATTGTATTTGAATTATACCTATATTTGTGCTTTGGTTTGATTTGAAAGTCTATATCTAATGTAGTGTTGTATTTTTTATGTGTGTGAGTAGAGTGGGAGGTGTACAAGATGAGGCACCTATTGGGGTGTGGAGGGGAGATGATGAGTTTTGGGAAACCAAAATTGAGTCAACACTTTGAGATCTCATGCAGCATGTTCATGATGATGCAGTAGATGAGGGTTTATAGAGTAACCAATAGTTATAGCTAGTGTCTATGCTCATTTATTTGATAGGGATGTTATAGCTATAACCGTATATGTTAGGGTAGCTAGAGAGAGAGATGAGCTGAGAGTAGAGTTGGATAGGCATAGGATACCTCCACTTGATTGTGGCCTAGTCAGCATGAAGATTGTGGATGATAATATGGATCTTCAATAGTGATATGCAGACTTACATGAGGAGCATGGTCAGCTGTTGGAGTGAGATAGTCAATGTAAGTGGCATTCAGGAGCTCAAAGAGGTGTGAGGACATTGAGCATGAGACTAGATTATGGGACTAATACTAGAGGAGAGAGTGAGACTGAGAGTGAGGGCATGATGCCCATTCATGATTGATTGTATTTGATATAGTGTATATGTATTTGAAAACTTGGTTATATATATATATATATATATATATATATATATATATATATATATATATATATATATATATATATATAACCAAGTTTTCAAATACATATACACTATATCAAATACAATCAATCATGAATGGGCATCTATATATATATATATATGTATGTATGTATGTATGTATGTATATTGGTTTGAGTTTGGATTTACTCATATTCATGTTATGGGTTATGGAATATACTGGTATTATAATGTTTTGATTTGAAATAGTTGATTTGATGTTGATGTTTGATTTGTAATCATATGTAAGCAGCAATTTTTTTGGTTTTTGCAATTGGTAAAATTAATTTGGTAAAGTGAATTGGTTTGCAAGTAGGATATAAGTAAGGTCTAGATTTTGAGATTAGTAACTTTTTTAGATAAGTTGAGTTAATTTGAGATTGGTAAAGGGTTTGGATCAATTGATTTGGTAAGATCTAGAATTTGATAGGTAGGTTTTAGGCTATGGATAGTTAAATCTAATTAAAAATGTTAGTTGTTAGTAGGGGGATGTAAGATAGTACTATGTGTGTATTACTTCCCTAAAAGTGGCTTAAGAATACAAAGGTTAGCTAGACCTTTGGCTCCATCGTTGCCCTATTAAGTGGAGGTATATGTGTATTGTATCCCTATCTAAACCCTGATGGCTAACTGAACAAATACCCATACTACTCATGCTATATAGGAACATATGTTGTATCTAATACTACCTATTGTTTACTAACTATAGTTATACATGGAGACTCTAAAAAATACAACCTTATTGGATATGTAACTGAAACTGTGTGTTGTGGAGGAGGATCATAGATTTGTAATCATAGTGGATTGCTATGTGAAATAACACCTTGTGGCCTCTATGATGATGCATATGATTGAGCAATAGATCAAGATGGAACTATAACATATGATGAGGGTTCATCTAATCTTAACTATATCATGTTGCTACATGAGATAGGACCCAAAAAACTCAATTGTAGTGAATATATATCATATGTAAGACTCTGTTGTGGTCCCTGTGACTCTGTTGGCTATGTATATGGAACTGCACTATGTATTCTTTAAACTATAGTGTTATATGTAGGTTTTTCTTATTGTACTAGTTTCCAAACCTTCTGAGGTAGTGGAATAGGAGATCTCCTATGATATTTTATCCTAAAACTTACATTGGCATCACGATGAGTGATCGATGATTCTTGTAAAGGAATGTCCTGGGATGACTCAATCATGGATGAATGAGGTCTAGGGTTCCATAATGGAGGAGATCTCTATGCCCCCTATGTGAATTCTATGATACCATTATCAACACATCTAGTAATGCAATCTTTGAGTCCAAAATAGTCATTATCTTTGTGTCCATGGATACGATGATAGTTACAAAAAGGTCAATGTAGCTATCTACATAAGAGATGTGCATATTATGGATGAGTAGAATGTAATGTGATTAACCTCCTATCTAATAGTGTTAATAATATGGAATATGGGCTATCCCACTCTAAATCAAACTATGGTGGTGCTTTATTGTTTTTCTCTATAGTGCAGGCTGTAGGTCATGCTTTGGAAACTAGCTCTTTATTCTGGACTAGTTTTTTTCTTGTTATGGTCTCCTATCTTATCTAGGACATGGTGGATGCTGAGTGTTAAGATCTATATCTAAAGATGATATTAAGAAATCTAGAGTGATCTAATCAATTGAATCTACCTCAATCAATCCAAATTTCTTTTCCAAAGATAAAATTGTATAACATAAGTGTTTGAAAGAAGACTCTATCTAATATAGTAGATGCTCAAGTAGAGGTTGATGAATCTCCTTAATAAAGATATGTTGAATCTCTAGATTTTTTGGTTTGTATATCAATCTTAACATGTGAGCCTTGAATCTTAAGATATACTCACTATCTGGCTTTGAAGAATTATGTAGTGTGGAAATTTTCTCATATGTAACATGAGGGCCCTTGTTTACGATATAATATCTAAGAAATGCCTCCTCTAAGTCATCATATGTGTGCAATAAACCAACAGAGAGTAGATGAAAGAACCAATTATGTGCTTCCCCCACTAATGTCTACTGGAATAACTTGAGTAGAATCAATATGCTCGCATGATATGGCAAAGCCTTTCAAAAGGCCTAAAGGTATACAAAGGGATCTCTAGTTCCATCAAAGTGAGGTAATGATGGTATCTAGAAATGCTTAGGCAATAAAGCTTTTATGAATGTATTCAAAACAGGGTCACCATGTAGATCATTAGCATCTATCCAAGACTTGTAAGATTTGTTTTCCAAGGTAAGGAGATTTACTTGGTGTTGTAATTCACCAAATGCATGCATCAAAGAGATGATCTCCTAGGATGATACATTAGGATTTTGAAGTGGGTCATTTAATCATTTAATTTGATTGTTAATTTTAACCATGGGAATGCTACATTTTGTAATTGGATCATAAAGAGGGTGTGTGCTCACTTGAACCATGGGAGTAATGGTAACTTCAACCTTATTGGAGGGATGTGGGATACCATTCTCTTTAGGTGAAGAGTGAGAACTAGGTTCTAATATAATGAGGGGTCACTTGGAAGATTCATTGCTATCTTTGTGTTTTACTGAATCACATGCTAATTTAGTAGAGGATGTGGTTTATTATTATCATGTGCATAATTTGAAATATAATTATGAAACATGCATTAGGTTTGAGATAAGGAGTGAGAGAAGAGATAGAATCATGAGATGCATTTTCTTCTTTGTTATATGTATAATAGTCATCATTATTCCATGCATTATCATAATCTGAATTTTGTTCATTTGAAATAGTAGAATTTGAAGTCTCATTTTCGTATTCGCTTTCATTCTCATATTCATTTACATGTTCACTATCATACTCATTATCACTTCCATCATTGCTAGGGAGAGGTGTAAGAGAAGAATTTAATTCCTTTCTAATATGCAATAAGTTATCATTAGAATTTAGAATATCATGTGTATCTATGTTATCCATGGATGGAGTGTATGCGTTTTATTCATGTGTAGTATGAGAAGTAAGAGTAAGAGAGTTATCATTTGAACATTCTTTGGATAAAGTAGAGTTGAGAGCATGAAATGCATCATTTGAACTATGCTATGGTAGTTTAATTCTATTGAATTTATATTGTTGTATTTTGAACATAGCAGTAGCAAAAGAGAGAGAGAGAGAGAGAGAGAGAGAGAGAGAGAGAGAGAGAGAGAGAGAGAGAGAGAGAGAGAGAGAGAGAGAGATTAGGTTCATATGGAATTAAATTATCACCTATTAAAGGTTCATTTGGAAGTGTGTGACTAATTTGTTCATTTTGTGCATGATGCATAGGAGGATGAGGTGAGAAGTATTTTCCCATCTATCAAAAGTATTTTCTTTAGAAGAAGGGATGACAAATATAGGTTTGAGAGGAGAAGATGCATTTATTTTTTCTTCACTATCACTTTCATATGCGTGATAATATTCCTCATTGCAATAATAGTAATTATCATAATTGTAAATAAAATCATTTTCTACATTTTTAGCTAATGTGCAAATTTGTCCACTCATCATAATTATGCAAAAAATTAAGAAATTTGTCTATGGGATGAGAGGGAAGATGCTCCTTAGTGTTCATTTTATTTCTTTCACCACAAAGAATATAAATAAGTATTGTTAAGCAAATAAATGGAATAATAACTACTAACATGGAAATTTTTAAAATACTTGTGACTATTTAAACAATTTGCAAAAATTTCAAAATTAATTTCTAAAAATTGCAAGGATGAATGGTTTATAGGTGGAGGACCTAGTTTAGGAATCTAGGATTTAGAGTTAGGGTTTTAGAATTTTTGAAATTTATGGCTATAATTTAAATTCTAAAATTAATTTGAACAAAATAATTGCACAAAAATTGATACCAAAAATCAAAAATTTGAAATTGAATTTTTGCACAAAATAACTACTAATTTAAAAATTTTGAAAATATTTTTGACACACTAAATAATTTTCAAAAAATTTGAAATTAATTTCTAAAATTTGTGAGGGAGGGAAACTTGGGGTTTGAGGACCTAGTATGGAAATCTAGGGTTTTTTAGCTAGGGTTTTAGAAGTTTTGAAAATTATGGCTATAATTTAAATTCTATAAATATGTGTGAATAGAATAATTGCACAAAAATTAATACAAAAATAAAAATTTTATAAAGTAATTTTTTTTGCATAAAAAATGAAGGAAAAACCCTAAGGGTACCTAGGGTTTTAAATTTGTTAGAAGTAAGACGAGTTCACCAAATGTTTTATTATTTTTAGGAATCTAGTGTTTAGACCCAAAATAATAAGGGTGTGGAATGATAGAAAAAATATACTTTGATAAGGAAAAATATGGATTTTAACTAATAATTATACAAGAGAAATAGAAATTAACTTATATGAATTTGGATTGAAATGAAGGATTCTGAGGCTGAAAATTGAAGAGCAAGACTGAGACACTGTCAGGTATCTAAATTTGGCTTCTATTTTTTGATTGGATAGGAGCACCAAAAATATGACACCCTGGTGTTTGGTGATATAGTCTTTCCCAATGTTGTCCTAAGGATCTAAGTTTTCTAGGTTTTGTTTCCCTAGTCAATATGAGCCTATGTACCAAATTTCAAGGGTTAGAAGCCATCAGAGCTCATTGTAAGTCCATTTTAATCTTTGATACCTGTATCCATCTACACACATGTAAATAATGAATACATCAAAATCAAAAGGGGGAGGGGAATTGGGTTAGGGGAAGAATGATCACATGATCTAGAACCCCTATTATTTTGACCACTACTTACATTAACCCTCAAGCTAGGATCTTAGATCAAATGTAATTATCCATTAGGGAACATGCATAATCAACATGCATAATATATGTAAGTATGAATTTCACCTAGGCCCTTCCTTGACCAAACATGCAAGTTTATGTGTGATGTAGAGAAGTTGAGTTATACTATTGATTGATTTTTATTATGTCTAATGTGCAAAAATAGTAAGTGCTAAATATAAAATGTCTTGTGTAGTCCTTTATATAGGAGACTCATTATTTCAAATTTAAGAGTTTTATTTGCATTTGGTCAACATTGGAAAATTTAGGAATGAAGAACAAAAAAGGGGTAAGACTCATCTTATGGGAGAAACTAACCGTTGGAATCAAATTTGCACTTGGAAAACAACACCAAAAACTAGACACCCTAATGTTTTAGCACTATAGTCCTATTTGAGCACTATTGTCTAGAGGGTCTAAGACCTAGGAGGATAGAATAAGCATGGAAAGAGTAACTTGGGTCAGAAAGGGTTAAGTCTGAAAGGTTACAAATGACTAAGAAAAGTCAAAAAGGTGTCTAGAGTATGAAACAAGACCAAGGAAAATCAAACAAAAAGACATGGCTAGATGTGAATAAGACTCATATTCTCCAGTCGGAGTCTCCTATGAAAGAACTATGAAAATACATGATATGTATGGTTGCTTGACCAATTTAGGGTGTATATAGTTACAATTTCCTTGTAGATCAATTTTAATATATTTTTTATCCTTTTATAATTTTTTAGGATGATTACTTCAGCATCGACATGGGTTTTCCTAGTAAATTCTATGAGGATTATGCTGCCATTCATCATTCCATTATTCCCACCCAACATAGCCATTATATTGACATTACACCTCTCACAAATGTTGATTAGGACCAACACAATCACACTTTGTTGAGTTGTATCTATGGAGACATACCATTTTTAGAATATAATGAGCTTAAGACCAAATTCATGTAGAAGAAGAACAATCTCTTAGTGAAACCTTATCAAAGGTGTTAGGCGAAGATCAAATAACAAACTCAGCATCTTTTAGTGAAACCTTTTTGAAGGCTCTAGTATATAATCAAATTCAAATGTTAACATCTCTTTGTGAGTCTTCTCGAAGGCACTATGGGATAATCAAGAAAAATTCATCGATGAAAACCTCATAGAAGAACCAATAGTTAAGCATAAAAGTTATTCACTACTTGATGAAGACATTATCAAATAACAAATCAAAACTACTTCCAATCTACAGTATAATTAGATGGTAGCTACTCTCAAGATCAAACAAAAAAAAAATTGGTGGTCCTATCAAGAGCATCTCCAGAGGTCTTCAGCCCCACCATAACCAAAATTATGTTAAATCTTGTATCAATAATATTACATGTGACTGAAAGTCTTGATATTCAATTATTTCCCATTCATTATACATTTCATTCAATTATTTCCCATTTATATCATTTATCTTAACATTATTTACCATCACTGGCAGCACTTTCCTTTGTAGAGGCTACAAGGATATCTTGTCTTGACATTTGAAGGAATCAAAGTCAATGACCTAGGAAGATCATGAAAACATTATTAAGATCCAGATCGATAGCAAGTTCTTGATAGAGTAAATTTTTTAAAAAGGTATTGGGTAGCAATTTTTATAAACTAATCATTTTGGTTGTTTCATATGTTGACTACGGCATGCATCTCCAATAAGAGCAATAGAAACCATTTTTTATTTTCCATATGGACCATTACCATGCCTCATCTCTTGGGGGAAACCCTATATACCCTTTTTAGGTATATTATACCATTGTGTTCTATTTACCACACTATTTAAGATACATTGACTTGAGGTCCTTTAGGACTATGTAGGCAATGCTCAATTACTATTTAGGTCAACTCGATCACACTTTTTCCATGCTCTTGCCATTTTATTATCAATTGTTAAGCTTGAGTGCTCTCACCATTTTATGAGCAATTGTTAAGTTTGAATTCTCTCATCATTTTTTAGCAAACTAATTCAATCATCGCTTAGGGGTAATTTTATTGTCACCATAGCCAATTATCTTCTCACCATTTTCCTTATACCATTTTTTATTCTATCATGTCTTTATTATTAACCAAGGCTCATTTTTAGCCATCCTACTTATCCCATTTTGATCTTGATTCATTTGTTTTTGCCCACACTTTTATGAGAGGATTTTGATCCAGTTTCAATGATTTTAGAATGTCATGTTGAATGACAATCTATGGGAATAGTGTGACAATTGATCTAGTAAGTTATCTTTCATCTATTATCTTATTTGGTATCATTGATTATAACCATCTATGGGTAAATTACTATTGTATTTGATATCTGTGATAATTACCACCTTTGGGCAAATCAATATTATGATGTTGTTTCCTAATTATAACTGCCTATGGGAAAATTAAGTACAACACCTTTTTATCATGCATTACCACATCATCTAGTCATTATAATTATCATTTGCCTTATCGTTTGCCTTTATTTGTAAACTTGTTGTGTCCTGGTTAGTTTTTCATAACCTTTATGTAGGTGGAATCATTATCACATGAGGTCCTAAAGGGATTATATAGGTCGTGCTTGATTCATGTTGAGATAAACTCGGTCCCCCTTTCATCATGCTCTTGTCATTTTGAAAGACTTTTCTCCTACTGACTTTCCACTATGGTATTCATCTTGTCCTATGCACTTTCCATTTTGTAATATTATTCTCTCTCGTCTCACCATGTCACGCTCTTGCCATTTTGTAAGAAAATTAAGTCCCATTGGATTGTCATTTCGTAAGTCATATCATCCTCATGCTCTTACCATTTTTTAGGACTAATCACATATGTCAAGTCTTCCTTTTTCTTATACAAAATTAATCATATGTTTTTGGTCATCATCATGTCTTCTATTTCACTTTCTAGAAGAACTACATTTGGCTTGAAATTCATGTTAGAACATGTATCCATGGAACTATGTAGACAGTATCCACTTGTCTTAAACATTTGGAGTCAGCTTGACCAACCCCTTCCTTTTCTTCTCATCCCCCATTTCTTCTACCATTGTTCCTCTTTAATTAGGGAATAAATTTTATGTCATTATTTTTTGTTACATTGTGGTGGAAAGTAACACCTCTACTACATGTGCATGAGCAATTATCTTTAAACCACACTAACTTAGTTTTTGTTTGTGTGTATTTATTTTAGTTTTTATTGGTGTTTTGTTGTGTTTTCTTAGTGTTTTGTTGTGCTTTCATACCTCTACATTTATTTCTTCTCCTTTTCTCTTTCTATTACTTTTTGTCTCGTCTTGGTCTTGTGTTTCCCTGTATGTTTTTACTTGTCTCTTTGGTGTTTATTTGATTGTTATTGGTGTTGTTTGATCTTTTATTTTCCTATTTGGTCTTGTTTCTTTTCTTTTTTATTTTTAAACATTCTTGTTCCTACTTGAGTCTTGATTATTCATATCTTGATTTTACATTGGGATCATTTATGTTTGTCTTTTTCTTTGTCTTTGCTTTTTTGTTTAAATGTAAATAGATGTAACTTTGGTTTTAGTCATTATTTTACCATTATCCTTAGTTATAGGTATTCACATTTAAACTGGATCTACATATTTTAAATGCCATGTCATTATGAGTTATTCTTACTTATGATTCCTAATTTCTTTTGCTATAGAGATCACTTTATGCTTTAGTCTCAAAGTCTTAACGTCAACACAATTTTGATGAATAGTTCTCAAGAACACTATGCATGAACTAGGCTCAATAGGTTTGGCACTTGACTCTATGCTTAGACATACATCTCTTAGTATAATGAGTCTAATCAACCTTTGGTCAGTTTTCTTCATCCCTCATTCCATTCTCTCCCATTTTTGGGTGAACTACATTGGCTTGAGGTCCATTTGGATTATGTAGGCAATGCTTGGATACATGACATATCTCAGGTCAACTCGGCCACCATGTTTATTCTTATTTTCATCTCTTTCATCACTTTATACATTCTCATATGCCTAGTTTTTTATGGCTTTTTCTAAGCCATTGTACCATCACATCTATGTTTGTGCCCACTCACTTTAATCTATGTTTTAGGTTATATCGTTGAGCTAATTGGTTGCCAATTTGCTCATGATGGGGCATAACATTTGAACTGGTTAACAAATATAAATCAGCATTACATGGGAAAACCATTATTTATTCTTTATCAATGATCAAAATTAGCGTTGTTGGGGCACAAATATTTTATCATGATCAAATCTACCCTAATGGGACATCTCTTATTATCATCTTTTTAGAGACCACATTCTCCTTTTCCTCTAATTCCAAGCTCTCCACACTTCTACCCATGATGCCATTGTTATATTATGCAACTTATCTTTGGATTAATCAATGTCATAAGTGTGCATTTTGCACTCTCAAATTGGGTGCGTTCAAAGTGTGTCCCTTGCTTTTATGGATTAAATCCTTCCCATTACTCCCATCTTTAGGGCCCATTATACCTCTAATTATATTTTTATCATTGATGATAGCCATGTGTGCAAGCATTAGCTCATCTAGATGTGATTTATTCCATGGGTTAATCTCTCACTTTCCCTCTCTTTTTAAGAGTCCATCCTTCTCTTTCATCCTAGTAGTCCTTTCGAGGGGGCATCATGGGTCATTTCCAATTTTTTCTTGATAACCTTTTTATTTGAAAATATGTTGCTTCACTTGAATGTCTCACCATGACTTCTTAAATAGGGGCAAAATGTAGACATCCAATTCCTAACACTATTTGTGTTAAAATGTCAATCTTACTTGAATTGCACTCAAATACCCAATTTAGGTCAAAATCACTCAAATACGCTAAATGGTTTAAACTTGTCATTTACAAGTGATGATTTAGGCTAAAGTATCCCTAAATGAGGCAATGTATTTTATGTGATTCTTAACTTTTATCAATTTATTTTGAGTCAAAATGATGACTTCACTTTTTTGTGCTCTAGATCACTCTTTTATTCTAATTCATTAATACATAATGTACCTTTGTTATTTTGTGTTCATAACATCTTAAATGGGAATACAGTTCCAATGCATCTAACATCACCTTCCAATTCTTCCCAAGTCAAATTACAACCCATTAATATAAATTTCTTACCATTTTGATTAATTGAGGGCCAATTTCCAAAGAAACACACAAATATTGATTAATCTTGTTTAAGGCTAATTAATTCAAATCAAGAGCTTAAGTGGATTTTTAATGGAGGTTATTGAATATTTATTTTTGGAAATTAATTCCTATTAACTGCATCACCTAATGACATCAATTTTTGGGAAGGCATCCCTAGGCCATAAATGCATAAAATATTTGAATTATGGCCTCTTGTGCCTCTTTAATACCTCTCATGCCTCATTAATGCCCCTTATTCCCAAATAATGATGAAGATATTTATGGATTTAATTAAAAATATTAAATTAATTCATGGCCACACATCTCAATCTTGAGATGGTTGATCCTGACCAATCTCAAATATATATAAATAGAAGGCCTCACACTACCTTTTTTAAGATTAAATTGTGTAAACTTATAATGCTAAAATCCCTTCAAAATTCATTTGTGTTTTGATTATTATGTTATTTGCATTTTGGTTAGCTTCATTGATAGGCATATTGGATAGTTTATATCATGAGCCTAGGTTATGTATAGAGTTCTTGAGGTAATGGAGGAGTAAAGAAACCATTGTTGTCAAAGACTAGAGCTTTAGATCAAGGGGAGAACATGCTTGGAGCCATTTTTGAGAAATGGAGTCAGTTGGGAAGGTAATGGTTGATTGCTTTCTTTTATTTATATCTTTTTATCATTAACAACCCCTGCATGAATAGTTTGGCTTAGATTGTCAATTTTTATGCATTATTTTATCATTTTTCATGACTAATGTTTGAATTGATCCTCTTTGAAATCCATGCTACAAATAGTACATCATGGTGTAATTGGTGCATCCCAATGAGTAGTATAATCAGTAAACTTTAAAAAATTTGGTGTAATATCATGGCATATGCACATCTAATATGTCTGAGCTAGAGTATATGTGTTATAGATATGAAAAAATCCATTGTCAATCTATGCAAAATTGGTGCAATGTAGAGGAGTCTGACCAAAGCGTATATATGAGTCATGGAACTGAAGTGGAGTTTGTGAAAGTATGGAGGTCATGTCTTTATGACATGACCCCTCTAAAATTTAAAGATACTGAGTAAGTGTATAAGTGTGGAAATCATGTTTTTATGACATGCCCCCATTAAAATATAGCAACTGTGAAAAAATGCAGGTCATGCTTTTATGACATGCCCCCACTGATATGCCCTCCCTTTTGAGGTGAGGGGACTAGAATATGTAAGGTACCTTACCTTAAAAGGATAAGGTATATGTATAATATGTTCATGAATCATGAAGCATATAGGAATAACATGTCAGAGTAAATATATCAATTAGGCTCGTAATATGTGATCACATCAAGTCACAAAGATGCATGATATAAATCATAGCAATGTTTAAAGAGTAACTATACAATATCAACAAATAATCAATCACAAACATAAGAGCACTCAATGTAACTTAAAGGAATGATCTAAGGAGACCTCATACAAGATGCATGTTCAGATGTTTCACAATCAAAATAAATGACATATTTAAATGTCTAATCAACATAAAATGACATATTCAATGTCCAAATAACATACAATGGCACATGGGCCAACATAAAAGGAAAATATTCAAATGTTTCATAAGCAATACAATAAAAAACAATGAAATACATTCAAGGAAGTGAAAATGTGAATAAATTAAGTATAAGCAACCAACATAAACATATTATACTAGTCATTGCATATATGTGTTAGCAAACAACATTATGTAATATAACATATCAAGTACACTATGAAAGATATGAGACTGAATATAGACATGTGTAAGAGTTATCATATAATCTCAAACATGATAATGTATAAATTATCATAAATGATATGTAACCTATATCAATCATGATCAAAGAAGCAGATGCCCCCAATGTGCTTTATGATGTGAGTAGAGGAAAGGTCCAACATCTAGAAATTCATAGATAATGTTTGGGTATGCTTTTATAACACTCAAATATGTGTGAAACACATGTGTATATATGGATGAAATGATATGATAGCTACTAACATAAATTAAACAACATAAATACCCATGAACTAGCAAAATCTAGGATTGTTGAATATTTTTGTACTTTTGAATTATTTAAATGTTTTTGTATGTTTCTTAAACATTTTTTTTTTTTGGTATTTTTAAAATATTTGATATGAAAAAGGATATCATATGATCCCATCTAATAGATTCTCAAAGGTATCTCCAAGCTTAGAATATGGTATGTGAAACTAGTGGTTTTGCCAAGGAGCATGCATATGTGTCATATTTGGATGTGTGGAATCTATGGTATCTTGAATATGTGAAATAAGACTCTATGGCCATGAAGAAATAATAGAAGGAGTAAGGTTTCATGTAACCCATATTTTAGTGCTCTATGGTTTCTTTGTAATATTTATAATCGTAACATGTTTAGTTGCTCTAGGTAATTGAGTGTCTTATGTAGGAGTAGATGAAGATTTTATGGAATCCATTATGTATCTTTATTTTAAAGGCCTCAAGTATGGGTTGCCTAGGAAATGGGATTGCCTGTTACTTACCCTTTCATGGATAATTAACCTTGGTTGTGTTGTGACCCAACACAACCCATTCTCTAAAATCAAATAGGGACCCATTGTGTGAAGACATCTTTGTTCTTGGTCCATATTTACCTTAGGAAATATGATATTGACCAAGTGAATGTATGCCTAAGATTGATTTCAAATTATAATTTTATTACAAAAGGTTTCAAAAGGGTGAAAATAAAATCTCAATCATAATTCATTAATTATTTAACACCTTTTATTCTCTTCCCTACTTTCAAAATGTATATTCAATATAGTGATTTTGATTTAATGGACTAACAAGACTAAAAATGTAATGTTATAATTTATCCTCGCTTATTTTTTATCTTATGAAAGTTACTCCAGAGTATCCTCAAGGTCCACAAGATATCACCAAGTGGCATTCTCTCATAAATATATGGCCTTCAATGATTGACCAAGTCTTTATTCTATTTGGATTGTTGAGATCATGCCAAGTGGCATTTTCCTTCCCTTCCACAGTTGTCTTGTACTTGTGTAAATTCTAAAATCCTTTTAATCCCCCAGAGTAGTAAGATTCATCCACATGTCATCATATCATGAAATTGGAGTTTAAATTACAAAATTACAAGTCATAAATTCATTTGGGCAAGCAGAGCAGTGAGAACCATCTATGTGTTATCATCCCATAAACCCTAAGCCCAAACACAAAAGTATGAGTTATGAAGTCATGTAGGAAAGCAAAGTAGCTAAATCCATCCACATGTCATCATCATTTTAACTCTAATTTCAATTGAATGATATAATAAAATATATATCATATGGTCATATTCGTAAGCATATCCATGAGATCTCACCATGTGTTATCATCTCAGGCATCCATAAACTGGTATACACAAGGTACAAAGGTAGACTCAAAAGGATTTAACCAGAACAATGAGATCATTCCACATGTAAAAATCCCACTAGATTGTGGCCCATATGGTGTATAACAAAAGCTTTAATGCTCTAGATCCTTGAGATCTCGTTGAATTTCATCATCCTAAAACTTCTTGGCTAAAATAAATAACGTACAAAGAGCCAGAGTCTTATCACTAGCAAATAAGCAATATGCAACCACATGTCCTTAAGTTCAAAAAAATGAGTTTAAGGGCATGAGGATAAAGCTCGAGAATTTAAAAATGGGATATTTTCCATACTAAGATGATAAGGCACTTGGGAGTAATAAAACGAATCCACATGACAATAATACTTGCTAAAGTTGGCATTAAGAAATCAAAAATTAAATAAGAAAAGTAGATGGGGAATGGAGTGAAAGTTATTATTTCCATTAATTTGCAAAAATTGGAAACTTAATGCATTCAATCCTTAGATAAAATTAATTTAAATCAATATATTTAATGTCAAAGTGATATTGAATCACGTTGACTTCTAGCTAACTTGCACACAATGTAAATTCAAGTTTTACAGTGACTCAAAAACTTCTAGCTTCTAGAGAAGATATAATCCTTACAAAATTTCAATGGATTCCTCATCTCACATTCCCCCTCCTCCCTTAGCCTATATAATTATAGGCACAACTGAATACATAATATTTGATTTAGTAGCATTGTAGCATAAGTTCAAACATTATTTGGCTATTTGGGATGAAGTGGAGTTTGTAGATCCATACAGGCCAGAAGAAAAATTATCTATCTTCACCTAGAGATACAAATATGACCTCATAGAAATTAAAAAATTAGGTCTACATAAATTTTCAATGAAACCAAAGGTAATACCATGTATCGACCTACTCTTTGATTTATTTACAAATGGCCAAATTACTGGAAAATCATGCACCATAGGCTTAATACCACCCATGTGGCTTACATTAGTGGCAATGCCCTAAAAATTAATATAGGATTCCTATCCTTGATATCACTTATGGCCAAGATATGGTCAATTCGTGGCTGATCATAAATTCAGTCCCTAATAAATTACAATTGTGGGCTGAGAACCCAAGTAACTTTGCCATTAAAGGCATAATTTCTTCTATCCCCATAACATCCTTTGATTTGGGCATAAAGATTAAAATGTATACGTTTAACCAACTATATGGGTTCCCTAACATTTATTTCATCCATGATATATGTTTTCAACTATTGGACATCATTTTGAACTCAAGTAAAATCATTGCCTTGGGTGAAATCATCAGTTTCAACTTGATTATCACATTAATAACCCAAGCAAGTTACCTAATGGTAATATTTATATGATATCATATGTCATGGAAACCATAAATTCCATAGTATATTCATCCATATAAGAACCATGGGATCCTTCCACGTATTAATCCAAGAATATAATTTTTGATGAATTTAATATCTTTCATGTACATAGGTTCAGAAGGTATATTAAGAGTTTAACATAAACTTTATATCCTATGGTATATCAAGCCATATATGGTCAAAATATGCCTAGGTTGTCAAATAAAATAAAGAGGACTCTCAATAAAATAGGTGACTATTGGTTATATTTAGAGTGCACTATAATTAGGATAAAGGGAATCACACTACAACCTCTATATCATCCATGACTCATCCCAGACAAAATGGCAGAGCAAGAAATTATTGCAAATTTGGAAAATAGTATGGATGTTTAACTAAGGAATTTTAAACAAAGATCCCTACATATAACTCCCCTCATCATTAGTTTCAATCAATTTATAAGGTGGGAACACCTTATTTCTATGATCAAGGTTAGAATTCACTATGACCTAAAGATGACACTTTTCAGGTACTGGGAGCCTAGAAATAATGTTAGAGAACACTTGAATAAATATGAAAGAAAGGTTGAAATACCTTATGGACATGAGTCATACAGTCATGACTTTATATTCATAAATTGTTAAGATGATAGTGAAGTTGTTATAAGGATGAGTAGGGTTGAAATTTCAATGATCATAACACAAAGTATCCAATATGGTCTTACAATTATTGAGGAAGATGCCAAGGGAATTGACAACGAACAATGGATTTCCATGCTAATTCATGGACCTCCTCCTCAAATAAAATCAAAAATAAAAACTAGTATTGCATGAAGAATCTGGTCCATTTGGAGAAACAAGTGACCAATATATATATAGTGTTACCCAAAGCTCCCCCACACATTCAACTATTGTTGCTTCTCCTCAGCATACAACTAATTTAAAGGAATCCACAAGTCCTAGTGGGGATATAGGCCTATTCTCTTTCACACCCCTACCTCTACTTACCATAATGCAACAAGAAAGTTTTCCTTATATCTTATCTCAGGTTCTTCTTGCCCCTTTATAACCAACTCCTATAGCATCATAAACTATACCCTCACCCATGAATACATCCATTTCCACCTCACTTACACCTTATACTCTCATGGCCCCTTCATCTTCCATTACACCCACTTTAATACCATCTATGACTCCTCCTCGACCTCTAAAAACCTATCAAAGGAAACCAAGGACCCCTCTTATGTCTCATAAGTTCACACAAGAAGAAGAGAGACCTTCTAAAGGCTTACTTATTAAAGGGTCACCTATGTATGAGGAGTCTGAAGGGGAGCCCAAGGAAGATCAAAGATAAATTACACAAGAAGAAGGAGATAAGGTGCACATAAGGGCATCACCCACTAAAATTGAAGATGATAACAAAGAAGAAAGAGTGGGTATCTAAAGAAGAGATAGAGCCTAAGAGGACTAGAATTTAAGAGAATCAGGATGAAAATGAGGAAGAAGAGATTGAATTTAAAGAAAAAAATAGGTGGATATTCTAAATATATTAAGTAGTACAAATTGGACTCAATAATAACTAAGTCATTATCAGGAAAAGGAGATATAAAAAGTAAGATAGAAACTAAACAAGAAATCCAAATTTAGGGATCACTATCGATTACACCACCTAACTCCCCATCTCAAGCCACTCCAGTGACAACAACATCAATAAATGTTCCCCCAATTTCCTCTCAAACTTTGAGTACTCAAGTCCTACATTTTTTGGTTACTTATTCAATTACCCCCACTACAATAGGTAATACCAATTATTTACAATCTTTAATCCCAGTTAATAAGTCACATGCATCCATAATGCATGTCTTACTGGTCAAAACTTAAGGTCTAATAATTTGGGCTTTCCCTTATCTATCAAACTACTATGGGCTCCCATGTTACTGATATTACTATTAGGGTTGATTACACATCAATTACAAGTTACATACATTGTTTTCTTGGTACACTAGTAACTTAGTTTTTATCCAAACTAACCCATAACCCATAGAGCCAATGACACAAGTAAATTTTGAAAATATAGTGGCTAATTTCATTTTTATTACACTAGTTAGACCTCCTAGGCTATATACATAAGTATGTTAGTTGAACAGGCCACACCAATAGACTCATCCATGGTTTTAGTGCATAAATCACAAGGTAAAACAAAGTACATTATTAATATGCAAGCAAAGAAGAGGGTCAGTCACTAGCAAAATGAAAACCATTCCTTACTTCCCATAACTGCCTACACCACCCCCTATAACCTAGCCTACTATCATTTTGATGCATCCCCCAATGTAAATCTCTTTCTTATGCCCATACATCCATAGAGAAAACATCATCACAAGTTATGATGCAGGTCCTATCTTGGATGAAAAAGTTGTAAGAGGAAATAAGTGGACAGGATTGATGTCACTAAGTAGCTAAAAGTGGCCTTCTATTTTGATAGGCAAACAAACACATTGAGAAGAGTGAAGAGGAAAACTATGATAGTGGAAGGCCAAAGTGTTGAACTAGATCATAGAGGATATATTCTCTCTAACAAAAAGGAGAAAGGTAAACCCCTTAGACCTAGATCAATTTAGGGAGGATTACAATAGTTTTGTAGATGCAACAAGAGGAGTGATAAAACATATATTCAAGAGTTATGACCAATCAAGGAAGATATTACAAGAAATAAGTACCATTCAATCTCCAAAGGAAAGTATTAACAATGTACAAGGTGTAACTAAAAAGCTATATGATAACATTCAATTAATAAGCTCTATAAAGGTTGAATCCTAACCTAACTGGGGGGATGTGTCTAAATTATACAGTAAAATGAAAGACATGGAAATCAAGCTCAACTTCCTAAGCCAGGAAATAAGAAATAAGGAATATGCCCATTTGAACCTAACAATAACACCAGAGGCTGCATGGGCCCAAAATCAAATGGCCACTAAGAGAAATAGTTTACTTGATTGGCATCAACAAATGTGAGCTTTAGTGAAACAATTTATAGGTCATGAGAGAGAATCAATATTGATTTTTAAGGACATGAAAGTTATCGATGTCGCACTCCTCTCAATCAATTAGTTTTTAAGCCCATTTTTTAGAACTTTCTCCAAACTGTAATTGATAGTTTTTAAGCCAAAATTGAGGGAATTATTCAAATAACTAATGAAGAAATCATGCAATCAGTGAAGTTTTCTATAATTAAAGTAATGAGAATAGATACTCTCTATATGGAGGTTAGACTTGCATTATTCATGCACCAAAATTTTATGGGCAAGATTCCACAGTTGTTCAAAAGGTTTTTTCATGATTTTGAAACAATTAATGTTGATTTTTAGGCTAGCCATGCCTTATAATTGTAAATAGAGATAGAAAAATAGTCAACTTCAGTATCAAAGGCACCATTAACACCTCCACAAGGAATTTAGCCTCAATCCCCAAAATATATGTTGGTACAAACCCATACTCAGCCCACCTATGTGCCACTTCCCACTTTCACTACTATAATTACATCAGTGACAACTCTAGTTGTAATTGTTGACCAAATTTGGTCTACATACCAAAACTATGCCTAGTCCAAGAGTTTAGTGGAAGGAGTAGGATCTTCTTTTCTACAGTTGTAAAGAGCAGGTATCTAAATAGTTTTCATAGTGTCTGAGAGTTCAAGGATCAACTAACATTTCAAGTGTAGTTCAATTTAAATCTAAGTATAAAACCCTTTTTAGATTGTCTTTACTTAAATTATTTCAGACCTTTTTTGACTAAGTGTTTATTCTTTCAGATAAATTCTTTTGGGCTTTTATTTTACTAAGCTAATTTATTTTGGGACCCTTTTTTGTCTAACTATTGAATTATTTATGACAAATTATCCAAGATAAAGTTTTTAAAGGCATGAAGCCTTCCAAAAAAAATGTCTGAAGCAAAAGACAAAGACCTATTTCTCTTGGGAAAATTATTCGAACAATTTTCCTAAAGGATAAATCTTCAAGCAAAGTGTCCTGAATAATTTTTTTGAACGATCTTTTCTTGAGAAAGTGAACCATACAGAAGTTTTCAAGGGTCATTCTTCAACCAAGTGGTCCATTTTAAAAAGTCCCAAAAGGTCAATTTTTGATGAAATAATCCTATACACTTTTTATAAAGGGTAATTTATTCAAACAAATAGTGCCTCAAACAAAGTCCTAAAGGATTTTTTTGCATCAAAGAGCCCTATATAATTTTCCTGAAGGGTTATTTCTTGGTAAAATGGTCAAGTTCAAGGTTTCTTAAGGTCCTTTTTCAAGGAAGTTGCCCCAGATAAAAGTCCAAAAAAAGGTTCAAAGGAAATAGCCATTTGAATTTAAAATTCTAGGATGGCCCTGCAAGTGTCAAATTCAAGCACAAAAGATGACCATTGTTTTTCAAATATGCATGGTCTAATGATTCAATGTGAACAATTTCTTGGATAGAAAATGAGTGGACCCGATGAGATCAGAGCAAAGCTTTTAAAACACTTAGAGTTCACTTAAAGTGTAAGTTATCAGCTTCTAATGAAAAATTCTATAGGTTACAGAGATCATATGGGATGTCAAGAGTGCCTGGAATAAGTATGGAAATGCAAAGGGTCCATCTAGTTCTTAATTATGTTCATCTTGACATTTTGAGTCAAGTAGCAGAAATTTTGAGTAAGCACTTTATTGAGGCCATATCGCACATATGTAGATGAGTCAGGTAAAAATTATCATATGAGTTTGTTCCCATTTGTACCAAGTTTATATGCACCAAGTCCTAGGTCATTCATCAAAGTGCAAATGGAGTTATGCATGTGTAAACTTGATTCTTCAATCACATTTTGCATGTGTTTCCATACTTAGCCAATTTTTAAGGAGCTCAAATAGAATTGAGTGAGCATTTTCACAAAGCTATATCTCACACATGCAATAGTTGCAATGAAGAGTGGTCATATGGGTTTGTTCATCTTGGTCTTTAGTTGGTATGCACCAAGTTCTAGTCATTGCAGGGGAGAGTGGTCACATGGGTTTGTTCATCTTGGTCCTTAGTTGCTATGCACCAAGTTCTAGATCATACACTAAAGTGAGGTAGAAGTTTTGCACATTCAAATTTGGATCCTCAGTCATATTTTGCTAAGTTTTCTAGACTTAGTCAAATGATCTAGATCGTCACTAGGACGTCACATAGGATTAAATGGACCAATCAACTTGAGCATTTTATATCTTCACTCAAAAGGCTCCCAAGACCATCATATCAAATGGGTTTATTCCTTTTGACCTCAAGAACATATTCTACAAGTTTGGTACCTCCATGATTATTTCATTTCAAGATCCAAGTCTTTAAAGTTGGATAAAAAGCATAAGATGTTCATGCAGATGTCAAATTTTAGACAGAGCAAAGGAAATCCATTTGAGATTAAATTTGATGATCATGTGAACCTTAATGATGGTCACACAAACATCATTTAATGGGAGGGAGGATGTCAATTTTAAGATCATGAAGTAGCCATTAGCTTTCAAATAGTGGGTCCTAGTAGATCAATGGTTACAAGTTGATTGGGCATTTAGATCTAATAGTGAGAAAAAGTCAAAGGGTCAGAGAATCTAAGGAGATAATGAGTCAAGGACAAGTGGCATAAGCATTTTTAGTTGGTATAAGATCAATGGCTCATGGCCATCCATGCATAAACAAATCAGTAGAGCAAGGCAGAGTTAATAAGTCAACATATCTATGAAGACAATGAACATAAAGATAGTTGGGCATGATGTAAATAGTCTGAGTTGGTTATTGATAGCTAATAATCAAAATTGAGCTTAGGATATTTTTACTAAAAGTCAAAGAGGTTATTTTGGACCTAGGTAAAGCAAATGACAAGCAGCTAAGCTCAAAGGTGAACCAGGGTTGAACTAGGGCCACTTTTTAGAGACCAAGCATCATATAGATAAAATAGATCTTTTAGGTCTAATACAGAGAGTGAGGATGGACTAGTGACTGTGAAGTAAAGTTAGGTAATTTTCAAACCTTTATAGATATTGTGACTATGTGAAATCAAATGGTCTAAGATTGGTTTTTACCTATAGTGTACCTATGTCTCACCTATCATAAATAATCATTTTTTATAATACAAGTATAATTGGCTATCTAATGTAGATGTGGCACTTTTCAGTTAGTTCCAAGACATGATCCTCATCAGCAGATCAAGTAAATAATGACGTGCTTCCAAAAAGAGACATGGTGGTTGGATAAGGGCAATAGACATTTAATTCTTTTATAGAATTTATTCCTTGTTAAGATCTTGAGTCAGGATCTTCAAGAGTGTTAATCCATCAAAAGAGTTTGGGATTATTCCAATGCATAGCTCTCTCTCTCTCTCTCTCCTCTTTTTTATAAGTATAGGGTTTTAAGCCTTGAAATTGATCCATCTATCCTTCTTTTTTGGTATGACCAAACTCTACCAAAATTTGTACCAGACACCTCTTTGATGTAATAAAGACTAAATTCCATCATTTTATAAGCCAAATTGAAGTTTTTATTATGAATTCATGCTTATTTTTAAGTGAATGTATACTACTTTCTTATGTCTAAGTTATCTCACCTTCAAGAAGTGTTTAATGGTTCTCACAGGTTATTATAAGTACAATCTACAGTTTACTATCTAATTTGAAAGTGGATATCTGCCCTTTCCTACTAATTTGGTAATTAATTAATGCCTTGTTCTAAAATATTTATGTGAGATTGGTGTTCTTTGGTATTAAAAAGTGTTTTATAGTGTGTTTTTTGTGAGTTTGAGTGATCAAATAATTGATGCACCACCATTTTTTACATGCTTTTATAAGTTTTATCAAATATCTCTCCCTCTTCCAAGCAAGTGCTAGTTTAGGTTTAGTGTAGGTGATAGATCCATAAGGAAGTTGGCCTTCTCCAAAGGTCTGATCCACTATTAGGATACCCACATCCTAGGATTCATCCCATGTTGGACTAGATTTGAGTAAGAAGATCTGAACAATCCCCTTACTCAACTAGGGTACAAATCTAGAACCACAACAATTTTGGCACACCCTGTGGGACCAAGTTACTTTGGTATAATTGAAGTTTAAATATTGATAAAAAATAATTGTAGTAGTAGGAGAGATATACCATCATCAAAATTTTAAGATCCTTTAAGTTGTAGAGCAATAACATCTTTTAGACAGTGCTTTCATGCCAAAGGTTACAACAAGAGCATCAAGTAAAGGTACTGCTTTTGAACATATTAAATTACTTTCTACTTCATATAAAAGATAAAGATTCAATAGTATAAGACATTATCTTCCAAAGTAGCATTCATCTTCTGGTCAATCTATTGTTTTAGTCCAATCTATTCTCCTTATAAGCCAAATCCCTTTTTCCCAAATGGTTATCAGGAATCAAGTGTTTATCCCATTTAATAGGGGTATCCCCTTGAATTTGGCCAATATGATGGCATTCATGTGTCTACCCTAAAAATTATCCCTTTATTCTCTACATAATGGGATAAAACTACTGTTATTGAGCATATTCAAGATGTTACCAATCGATGTTATGTCCATAATGTTACTCAAGATAATGTGGCTATCAGATTGCTTGCTACCTCCTTTAAGGGAAAAGCATTGCAATGGTATAAGAATCTTCCTTTGACCTCCATTTCTACCTAGGATGAGTTGGGTGTAGCCTTAGTTAAGTAATATAAAGAAAATTCAAATCATCTATCTTTGGTTGAACAACTGACTACCATAAAAAGGTACCCCCATGAATTCATCTATGATTTTAACCTTAGATTTCAAAAGACATGGATTAGGATCCTTGCATTGGTTAGGCCATCCCTAGAGTATGAATTTTTGTACTACCTTAAGGCCTTTAATTCTGATCTAAGTGTCATGATACAATCCATGGGTGGTAATAATTTGCCAAATGCCTATGAAATTACTATCAGAGTAGAAAATATCTTGATTCAAGCTAGTAAATTTGCTTTAAGGACTCTAATGCCCTTTTTTATATAATTGCATTATGTTCTTCTTCCTCAAGTTCTATAGTTTCCATCTATAGCCCTTATTCTATTTCTAAAGTCCAAGTTGTATCCCCTCCTAATCAATCTAGTGAGATTGGTGATCTGAAAGTATGTTACAAGCATTTGGAAATGAGATTGTTTCACTCAAGAGGTAGTAGTACCAAGGTAGACCTTATAAATTGAAAAACTAGACTACTTATCAGTATTAAAATAACCAAATACCTCCTTATCAAGGTTTCAAGGATAATAAGAAACCTTATCAAAATCAAGGGGCCATAATCAAAACTAATCCATATGCAAACCTTGATCCCAATGTACCTTCCAGTTCAAAATCTATTATTCCCTAAAATAATTTGATGCAAGATTTGGGCTGGCAGCCTTCTAATCCAAATTACATTCAAAATGATATAATATCACAAGATATTACCATGCCATAAATGACACAATAATAATTCTCTCTTCAAGGTGGTCAATATCAAGATATGAATATGGCAGTCCAAGGAGAAGCTCAACAAGTTCCATGGCAGCATGATGTTATCAATGTTAATTGGCATTTAGATGATCACATTACATTCAACCAAGCTAGTGAAACTAGTAATGCAAATGGTCAAGTGGCAGCTCTGACTAGGGCTAAAAGAAATGTAGTTGAATAAGCTCAAGATGTGAGTAATACTTCTAGTGTTCCTAATTTTGTGTCAAAGATCAAGTTGTTGTTCTTCTAATGCAAAAGATTCATAATAAATAGATAGTGAAAATTCCCCAAATACCCCTAACAAGAGAATAGCCAGTGGCCCAAAAATTGTAGCTAAAGGTTAGTGGAACATCTTTCAGCATTATAGATCAGATGAAGAAATCAAATATTAGTATTATCATGTGGGATTATCTTTCCATTCTAGGGCAAAATGACATGTTGATTCAAGAACTTTCAGATCTAAAAGTATCTAAAGAACCAACTGAGAAATAAGGAACTATCTTGGCCAATTTAGACCAGTAAATCAAGCAACCTAATTAGTAAATACATAACATGACAAGGGTGGATAAATCCAATGTCAAATCAAATAAAACCCCTCCCTTCTCTCTCTTTGATAGTCACTGATTGTTTAATCCATAACTATATGGTGGATAGTGGAGCCAATAGCACTGTCATGCCCAAACAAATTATAGACAAGCTTGGTCTTATCTATGAGACAAATACCAAATGAGTATTAAAATTATATGGCTCACCAATAAATATAGTAGGCATAACCAAAGGCCTAAAACTAACATTACATGTTTACCCTAATGTGGTTATTTAGCAAGATGTATTTGTAGTGGACTTGCCTCTCTATTTTTCAATGTGCCTGTCAAGAGATTTTAATTTAAATATTGGAGGATATTTTTCAACTAATTAGACCTATTAAATGTTTATAACCAAGTATGGTACTAAGGGGACAATACATTCAAAACCTATTACAAGATTTCACTTGTAGCCATATATGACAAGCATGGTGAACACTAATTGTGTTATCTCAGATAAGATGCTAGAAAATAGTGAGGTGGAATATAAATCACGTCTAGATGGAGTCCTAGATATTTTTTTTGATGAATGGGCCTCTGATTTGCTTGATCATGATCCCTAAAATTTAGTTGAAGAAGAAGGATTTGGTGTTTATTGTCTTCATGAAAATAATGCACCAATTCCAACATTGATGAAAGATGATCAGCCTAGTGAAGGACTGTGGCAGTGATATTTTGATGCATCTAAGAACAACATGGCACTAGATTTGGAATGATGTTAATTTATCCAACCAATAAAATTTATTTCTCTTCTCTCAAGTTTTAGTTTGGTTGTTCCAATAATGTTACTAAATATGAAGCACTAGTGCATGGTTTGCAATGGGCAAGAAAGATGAAGGTTAATTATTTACAAGTCTTTAGAGATAGTGAACTATTAGTTCACCAAGTAAGGGGACTCAATATATGTAAGAATCCATTACTTAGGTCTTACAAGCATAGAGTATTGTTGGGTGAATATTTTGTCGGCCAGCTAACTGGTCACCAAAATAGTTCCTATCACCACAGCATAGGGAGATGGGTCATCCTGGGGTGCAGGTTTACTACATCAACAGTGGACAAATCTCTCCTCTCATCAAGGGGAGGTTCCTTATTAAATATGCGGAGGCTATATACTATATAAATATGCTAAAAGTAAGACACAGGGGTGGGATAAACCATCCATCTCTCTTCTTTCAGAGATGATGCTAACAAACAGAGGAGAAAATCCTAGTGGAAACACTGAAGGCACTTCTCTTCTTTCAAAAGTTGTCTTGCAGGAAACAGCAGGAGTTCTTTTAGGTAAGATAAAAAAAATAGTAACAAAAGGGTTCAGTAACAACAAGATGAAATAAAATGCAAATTTTCCACCTTAACTACCCAAAGAGTGAGATACGAAGAACAATGGGGGCACAAAGTCGTCCTAAGGTCCTTTACACAGAAATGGAAAAGAAAAACACACACTAAAGACAAATATGACACCGCAAAGTCTAAAAGTATTTAGCTTCAGGACACCTTCCTTATTGCCTCCACCAGTTCTACTTGTTAAATCAAATAAACAAGAATGCTTTCAAAAAATAGACATAAGAACAATCTCCTAAAGTAGCATAGGCTATCACAGCATAAAGTCTGCAAGTAACTTGCTTTCTCATTCAATCAAAGAAATATGAACTACAATCTGAGCTCAAAGTCTTAGTAATGCCTTTCAATTTGGGCAGAGTTTCACTTCTGGTAAGGGGAAGACCTCCTTAAAACAATAAAAGATATTACAATATATAGCCACCAAGCAAGGCTTGGCACTCTTTCCCATGGGACGGCCCATGTTGCAATCAATGCCTTCAATGCACCTTTAGTTCTGCCTGGAGGGACCATGCCTAGAATAGTGCATTGCCTTAACAATGGTGTGTCTATTCATCTAATATGTCTTTTCTTGGGTTTGGATTATCTAGTTTGTCCCCTGTGATGTCTACACAGCTGTCCATTTTGTCTTTACTCCAAAGGAGACTAACAGGTCATGCCTTCGATGTTTGCAAGCTCAAAAATCTACTTTGCAAATTGTTCCATCTACTGGAATAACTTCTGCACAGATATTTTGGGCTTTTCCCTCTTTTTGCTTTTGCCTTTTCTAGCTTTTTCTCTTCTTGCTATGATTTGAGCTATTGAGCTATCTTTTCAGCCAGTTGCTTGGTTTTCCTTCAAGTTCTACGCTTTATTTAAATTTCAATGGATATTCCTTTACCTTAAATTTGACGTCTGCGGGGACATCATTGGTTGATTGTTTCAACAGTTCAGGCGGCCTTCTCAACTCCTTGGTTCAATCACTTTCTTGCTTCAATCACTTTATTGGTTCAATCACTTTATTGGTTCAATCGCTTTCTTGCTCCTTGGTTGAACCATCACTTTCATTTGAACTTGCCTTTGGAATCATCCATGTTGCTTCTCTCTTTGCTTGAGGCCACCTTTGAACTGCTTGAACCTATGAACCATTGAACTTTGAACTCTTTCAGTTCAAGGTTCAATCGATTCATTGGTTTTTTCCTCTGCCCGTCACTTCCTTGTTCTTTCCAAGATCTTTGATCTTCATCGCACTGATTAAACCTTTGAACCTATGAACTCATTGAACCTTTTGGTTCAAAGTTCAATGGTTCAATCAGTTCATTCTTTTTATTTGGCTAAGTCCTTTTGATCTTTTTAAACTAAACGCGTTGAACCATTTGGTCATTGAACCTGTTGAACCATTAAACCAAAGTGGTTCAATGGTTCAATAGTTAATGGTTCAAGCTTTCTTCTCTTTGATAAGTGTTTTGAAGTTGTTGAACCTAGAAGCGGTTGAACTTTTTGAACCTTTGCCGAAGTGCCAACTGTTGCTAATAGCATTGAACCTTGAACCCATTGAACCTTTGAACCAAAAGAGTTCAAGGTTCAACAGTTCAATGGTTTAATCCTTGCTTAGAAGCTTGCCGATGAACTCTTTTGGTTGAACCAAGCCATTGAAACAATCCTAAAAATGACCAAGTGTTGGAAACTTGTTCCTTCTTGTAGAGTCCGTAGAAATCAACCTGTGAATTCCATAAAACTGAGTTCGTAGTTTTCTCTAAGTTTTCTCTCGAGCCTTGAAAGAGTCCATAGAAATGAGCCTACGGAGTCCGTAGTTTTAAGCCTACAGAGTCCGTAGTTTTAAGCCTATAGAGTCTATAAATTTCTGAGAAAGCTTTGAAAAATGAAGAACCTGAATGCTCAGAATAATTTTTGAAAGGGGAAGAGAGGATTTTGGTCTGTAGGACCAAAATAGTTCAAATGTTGTCCCAAAAATGAGTGATATTTTTGGGGGACAACAATTGGCTCCAGTTGGGGAACTTCCTTCAGTTGAAAACTTGGAACAACTGAGGGGAGTAGAAACCAAAATATCCAGTGTCTTGAAGTGTGCCATTGGGCTATGGAGTCATGCTACCTAAAAAGAAAGGCTCCAAAAAATGAAAACAAAAAGCACAAAGTAGAACTAAAGACTATACATATGTACAGATGATCTTATTTGATGCATTAAGATTTGAAGCACTTCAGATGATACCCACTATGAGATAGTGAAAATGGTGTGCCATCTTGATAAACTAGCAAGAAACCATTTTGTCTCCAGAAATGGTGATGGGAAAATAGAACTCTCCACCAGGAAACCAATTTTTTACGTCTTCCTCTTGGCCTTTTCTTCTTCTTGCTCCATGGCAGGACGTGGTCTTCAAACTGAAAACCATAACTCCTTGATCTCCTTATGAAGAGTTTCTTTTGCTAACTTTGGAATACAGTAGTATGGTCCACCACCATAGCTTGTTGTTCTGATGGTCTAGTCCAGCACATGCTTTGATTGTCAGCATCAGACCCTTGACAAACCATCAGCTTAGCATCTCCTTTGGTGTGAAGGAGTTTGACCTCTTCATCCTGAGCAGTTTTCAATCTGAGCAATAGAGATCTACATCTAGTTGTGGAAGAATTGTTGCCATCAGATTCCAAGATCTAAGCATCATCAAAATTTGATCTTCTATCAGACATCTCTTCATGGGAGATGGAAGATCCATCTTGATTTGTACTGCACCCTACCAATTTTTTTGATGCCTTGTTTAAATGAAATCCTAGATTGTTAGCTAAAAGACTTTCATTAGCTGGGACATGAGTGTCCTCTATGGTCAAGAAGTAATTACCCCTACCTGAAGGCTCAAATATAATTTGAATAGCAGGAGCTGACATTTGGGTAACCACAATCTTTGCCTCAGACAGGTCCGCACCTGGTTCTCCACCAATGTTTAATTGCTCAGGATTGGCTTGCAGGGATTCAAACTCAGTCTTTTGAATTTTAGATTTCTTGACATGATCAATCATGTCAAATGACTGAGATGGACTTGGAAGAGAGGATGGGAGTTTATCCTTTTGGTTTTTGGGAGGGGAAAGACTGATCTGCAAAGTTGAAGTAGAAGGTGTAGAGATGTTTGATGTACTAACCTTCTTGGCAATCACTGGGTCCTTTGACTGGAAAGGTAGAGTGGTTCCCCGCTTAGCAATTAAAATTGCAAGCTGAGTTCATTTCTCTATTCTTTATTTATCAGCTTGTTGGGCTGACTGATTCTCAGACTGAGTGAATACTGTGTATGATTCTTTGACTACTTCACCTTCACTTCTGGATTCATCCTAGTAATTCAAGAAACCAATGTGGGAGTCACCAGCTGATTCTTCTAAAACCTCCCTAAAGAGATCAGTGCCATTTTCTTACTCAAACTATAAGAAACATGTTCTATTTCTAGATATCCAACTGCTGAGTTGGTTAGAGGTGCTTCAAGGACAAGGTGTCTCTGTGGGGGAGGAAGGCAATTTGGTTGCCCTTACTTCTGGCAGCGTTGCCTTGATATGGTTGATTGGGGAATGTCCTCCTTGGTATATCTTTATATAGAGGATGAGAAGATATACCTTGTGCCATTTGCCTTTTCAAGGCTAGCAATTCATTTGCCAGCTTTTGTACCATTGGGTCAATGGTGGCTGTGGGTGAGTATTCAGAAGATGAAGAGGGTTTACCTATATTAGGATCTCTCCTTATCTTTCCTGCCAAGATAAGGTCATCTTCTAGCTCAATATCCAAGTCTTGAGCAGCCTCAAAGTCTATGTGTCTAGCCCATCTCAATAGAAAACTCACTTCAGGCAGCTATGAGTTGATGAAAAAGCATTTGAGATTCTGAGGTGTCAGCTGGGTGACCATGGGAATCCTATACCTCAGCTTGTTGAACTTGGCAATAAAATCTCTCATAGGCTCATGAGGTTCCTTCTTCATCTGAGTGAGCTAGGCCAACAAAGCATGCACATCCTCTACAGGCTTGAACCTAGCTTCAAACTTGGCTTTGAGTGTAACCCAGTCAGTCACTGATCCAGCTTGCAGATGGTAGAACCAGTCTATAGCATCACCTTGTAGTGTCTCCACAAAAAGCCTGACTGCCACGTCTTCAAATTCCACCCTTATAACACCACAGGCTATGCTGAAAGCTACAATGTGTTCATTAGGATGAACCTTCCCATCACCAAAAAATTTGGAGAAATTATTTCCTGAACTGCATGGAAATTCATGTAGAAGTGGAGTCAAGTTGAGTGGACCAAAAGAGTTACCCCAGGGGCCTCGAACTGCCATGATTTAATTATGAAAAATAGGGATAACAAATTTGGGTGGAGTGGGTAAATTGCAAAACAAAAAAATGGAAAAGAACTGGCCCTGCTTCAACTTGAGGCTTCAAACTGCGCACTATTTTCTAGCAACTCTGGTTTTACAGACCAGATAAAATAATAGAGATGGAGGAAAATGGTAAGGCTATAATGATAATGGGTAAGACACAGAACAGATTCACCAAAGTCTATAATGGATAAGGGTTATAATGATAATAGGTAAGACACAGGTGATGTTTCAATCTGAAACTTGAGGTTCCAAATTGCATAAAATTACTATGTCCCCATTGGAGTCACCAAAAACTGTTGGGTGAATATTTTGTCAGCTAGCTAACTGGTGACCAAAATAGTTCCTATCACCATAGCATAGGGAGATGGGCCATCCTAGTGTGCAAGTTTACTACATCAACAAGGGACAAATCTCTCCTCTCATCAATGGGAGGTTCCCTATTAAATATGTGGAGGTTATATATTATATAAATAAGTTGAAAGTAAGACACAGGGGTGGGATAAACCATCCATCTCTCTTCTTTTAGAGATGATGCTAACAAATAGAGGAGAAAATCCTAGTGGAAACACTGAAGGTACTTCTCTTCTTTCAAAAGTGTTCTTGTAGGAAATAGCAAGAGTTCTTTCAAGTAAGATAAGAAACCAGTAACAAAAGGGTGCAATAACAGTAGGATGAAATAGAATGTAAATTTTCCACCTCAACTGCCCAAAGAGTGAGATACAAAGAACAATGGGGGCACAAAGTCATCCCAAGGTCCTTTACACAGAAATGGAAAAGAAAAACACACATTGAAGACAACTATGACAATGCAAACTCTGAAAGTAGTTGGATTCAGGACACCTTTCTTATTGCCTCCATTAGTTCTGGTTGTTAAATCAAATAAACAAGAATGCTTTCAAAAGATAGACATAAGAACAATCTCCTAAAGTAACATAGGCTATCACAACACAAAGTCTGCAAGTAACTTGCTTTCTCATTTAATCAAAGAAATATGAACTATAATATGAGCTCAAAGTCTCAGTAATGCCTTTCAATTTGGGTAGAGTTTCACTTTTGGTAAGGAGAAGATCTCCTTAAAACAATAAAAGAGATTACAATATATAGCCACCAAACAAGGCTTGGTGCTCTCTCCCTTGGGATGGCCCATGTTGCAGTCAACGCCTTCAATGTGCCTTCAGTTTTGCCTAGAACAGTGTGTCGCCTTAACTATGGCATGTCTATCTATCTAATATGTCTTTTCTTGGGTCTAGATCATCTGGTATGTCCCCTCTAATGTTTACATAGCTATCTATTTTGTCTTTACTCCAAAGGAGACTAACAGGTCGCACCTTTGATGTTTGCAAGCTCAAAAATCTATTTTGCAGACTGTTTCATCTACTGGAATAACTTTTACGCAGATATTTTGATCTTTTCCCTCTTTTCACTTTTGTCTTTTCTAGCTTTGTCTCTTCCTGCTGTGATTTGAGCTATCAGGCTATCTTTGCATCCATTCAAGTTCCATTCTTTATTTGAATTTAAATGGATATTCCCTTACCTTAAATTTAACGTCTGCGGGGACATCATTGGTTGACTATTTCAATGGTTCAGGCGGCCTTCTCAACTCCTTGGTTCAATCGATTTCTTGCTTCAATTGATTTATTGGTTCAATCGCTTTCTTGCTCCTTGGTTAAACCATCGCTTTCATTTGAACTTGCCTTTGGAATCATCCATGTTGCTTCTCTCTTTGCTTGAGGCCGCCTTTGAACTGCTTGAACCTGTGAACCATTGAACTTTGAACTCTTTCAGTTCATTGGTTTTTTCCCCTGCCTGTCACTTGTTCTTTCTAAGCTCTTTGATCTTCATCGCACAGGTTGAACCTGTGAACTCATTGAACCTTTTGGTTCAAGGTTCAATGGTTCAATCAGTTCATTCTTTTTATTTGGCTAAGTCCTTTTGATCTTTTTGAACCAAACGTGTTGAACCATTTGGTCATTGAACCTGTTGAACCATTGAACCAAAGTGGTTCAATGGTTTAAGCCTTCTTCTCTTTGATAAGTGTTTTGAAGCTATTGAACCTAGAAGCGATTGAACTTGTTGAACCTTTGCCGAAGCGCCAACTGTTGCTGACAACATTGAACCTTGAACCCATTGAACCCTTGAACCAAAAGAGTTCAAGGTTCAACGGTTCAATGGTTCAAACCTTGCTTAGAAGCTTGCCGATGAACTCTTTTGGTTGAACCAAGCCATTGAAACAATCCTGAAAATGACCAAGTGTTAGAAACTTGTTCTTTCCTGCAGAGTTTGTAGAAATCAACCTGTGAATTCCATAGAACTAAGTTCATAGTTTTCTCTAAGTTTTCTCTCGAGCCTTGAAAGAGTCTGTAGAAATGAGCCTACGGAGTCCGTAGTTTTAAGCCTGTAGAGTCTGTAGTTTTAAGCCTACGGAGTCCATAGATTTCTTCCTGTAGAATCCATAGATTCAAGCCTGCAGAGTCCATAGATTTCTGAGAAAGCTTTGAAAAATGAAGAACCTGAATACTCAAAACAATTTTTGAAAGGGGAAGAGAGGATTTTGGTCTGTAGGATGAAAATAGTTCAAATGTTGTCCCAAAAATGAGTTATATTTTTGGGGGATAACAAGTATGAGACCTAGTTGAAAAATTCAAAGCCTCTAATATTTAGGCCATTAATAAATTAGAACAAGCATGTAGATAGGTTGGCTACTATTGGGTCACAATTCATTATCTCAGATGGCATTAGAAGGGAAAAAGTTTAATCACACATCAAGGTAGTTGTGAGACCTTCTGTCTCGAACAACCATGACAATTGGTTGGTTTTTGAAGATGATTGTCAGATTTTTACAAGAGGAAGTTGAATTTTCTTCAAGGAACCAAGATAAGCATTTACAGTAGTATGATGACCAAATTTTTCAGTTGAAGACAAACAAGTTGCCTAAAGGGTTGGTCACTATTAAAAACCTATTCAGCAAAGATGATGAATTAAGAAAATAAAAGTTTGCTTTGCCAACTAAGGAAGAACACTATACAAATGTAGAGATTGCAACTAGCAAGAGTTTAAAATTGGGCAAAGTTTGCACATCTTTAGAGAAATAATTTTTTTTTATGTTCAAGTTTTGTAGATTTTTTAGAATGGAAATATAGTGACCTAAAAGGTTTTGATCCAAGTCTAACTCAACATACCATTGAGTTAGAAGATGAGATTAGGCCAATCAGATAAAGGTAAAGGCCAATTAATGTAAATCTTAAACCTTTGATGAGATTTGAGATGCATAAGATCATTGAGTCAGCTATAATATTTCAAATTAAGCACTCAACTTGGGTGGCAAATCTTATTCCAAAATGAAAGAAGAATGGTGAAATAAGGCTATGTGTTGACTTTTGTGACTTGAACAAGGCCTCTCTTAAAGATCACTGCCTATTGCCATCAATGGATCATATTTTATATCTATTTTTAGCTTTAGAGAGGTTCTCTTTGTTAGATGGTTACAGTGGATACAACTAGATTTTGGTCAAATAAGAAGACCAATATAAACTAGCCTTCACCACAAAGTGGGGGACATTTTCATACATAAAGATGCCTTTTGGTTTACTTAATGATGGAGCCACTTTTCAGAAGGCTATGGACATGGTATTTTAGGGTCTCCTCAACAAGTTTAATCTTATTTATCTAGATGACATAACAATATTCTTTAACAGCATAGATGAGCATATGATTCATCTTAGACAAGTGTTTGAAAGGTGCAAGGAATTTGAAGCATTTTTGAACCCAAAAAAATGTGTTTTCTATATTCATGAAGGTAGGATTCTTGGACATGTCATTTCAAAGAATGGTACAAGAATAGACCCTGGCAGGATAGAATCAATTCTTGCACTATCATTGCCTAAGCATAAAAAAGCCTTGCAAAGCTTTTTAGGCAAGATAAACTTCATAAAAAGATGCATATTAAATTTTTCTACTTTATCTAGGCCACTCGCAGCCATTCTAAAGAAGGGTTAGAGTTTTAGTTGGTCTAAAGAAGGAGTGAGAAGCTTTGAAGAGATCAAGAAAGCTATAGTCATTGCTCTTATGCTCCTGAACCTTGACTTTACAAAATATTTCTTCTTGTACAACTATGCTAACATTAACACAATTTTAGGTATTCTCATGCAGCAAACTAAAGAGACTTTAGAGTAGCCAATAGCCTTTTTTAGTCAAGGCTTAGAATAATATGAAACCTGGTATTCTTTTATTAATAAGCATGTTCTTTTAGTCATAAGGTCTCTTTAAAAGTTTAGGTGCTTGCTCTCCAACAATAAGATACATTTGATGGTTGCACATTCAAGTGTCATATTTTATTTTGAATAAAGATATAAATGACAAGATAGTTGGTTGGATAACCAAAGTCCTGTAATATGATTTTGAGATCAAAGTCATGGAGCTGGTGAGAGGCAAATGACTTTGTGAACATCTAGCCCAAGATTTGTAGTAGTATAATGAATTGGTTATGGTGTCAAATGATGAACATGCAAGTGATCAAACCTCATCTTCCATTTGGTTCCAAGATATGGTAAGGTATTTATAGGATGGTATTTATCCTTCCCATCTCACTCCTTCAAAGAGGATATATTTTGGATTGCATTCAATTCCTTTTCCCCTTGTTGATAATGTATTATTTAAAAAGGATATCAATGATGTACTGCTAAGATGCATAGAACTAGGTCAGACACAGAGGTTGCTTGAGAAATTTCATGATGGACATGGTGGAGGATATTATTCATCTAGGATTACAACCCATAAGATCATGAGAGGTGAGTATTACTAGCCAAGTTTATATAGTGATTGTCATGCACATATCAAGAAATTTAGATAGTGTGCCATATTTTTTGGAAAGGTGAGGATTGTAGCCTTACCTATCCAATCAATTTTAGTCAATAAACCATTTTTCAAATGGGCATTGAAAATTATTAGTGTTATCAACCCCCCTTCAAGCTTAGGGCATAAGTGGATCCTAACTGCCATAGACTATTTTACCAGATGGATAGAGGTAGTGGCATTAAAAGAAGCCAATGAAACTAGCGTTATGGACTTCTATAAAGGTTTTATTACCAATTTTGGGTTCCCTTCAGCTATAATTTCTAATAATTCTATGGATTTTGTAAGATCTAATATTATCTAGTGGGCAATTCAACATACTGTTTTACTCAGTACCTCGTCAAACTGTTATCCACAAGGTAATGGCCTTACTGAATCTACCAATAAGAATTTTTTAAAGATCATCAGGAGGAATGTAGAAGATAATCAGAGATTATGGAATCTCAAATTGAATTTATCTATGTGGACTGACAGAATCACCTATAAGAGGTCAATTGCCAATTCTCCATATAAACTAGTATATGGTAAGGAAGCAAGAATGCCTATTTCTCTTGAATTTCTTGCTTTGGAATTGATGCATTAGCTTGAAATTTTAGAGAATGAGCCAATGTAAATAATATATTCTAAGATCATAGAGATAGAGGAGACAAGGCATCAGTTAATGTTGGCCATGGAGGCCCATCAATCAATGATAAAGAGATCTTTTGATAAAGGAGATAGTTTAAGAGCTTTCCAAGAAGGAGATTTGGTCCTCAAGTGGGATGAGGACAGATTAAAGCCAAGAATTCACATAAATTTATTCTCTCTAGAGTGTTCTATATATAATCTCTAGCTGCAAGTCCCATAATGCTTTCCATCTCACAAGGATGAATGGTGAAGAGTTTCATATCCCTGTCAATGTGATACATCTCAAGCATTATTATTAAGGAAAGCTAAGTCCCCTGTACATAGTTATTTGTTCCTATTTTTATCTAATTATTTTCTAACACATTAGTTTCCTTTATGTTTTGTTCCAAATAAGTGCTTTTGTTTGGATAGTTTTTCAATAGTTTTATTGCCTTTAATTTTTAGGTCAGTTTCCCTCTCAGTTTTTTTTCTTTCCCTATTATTACAATTCTTTTGTATTTGCAAATAAAAAGACTATCTTTCAATAATATAAATGGTCCATGTATTATCTATTATGAGTCAGAGTCATGTATATAGTCTGAGTTCTCAGGCATAGCAGGCATGCTGCCCAGTCAAGTCAACAAAAAGGTTGACCAAATTTAGTCTACATACCAAAAATATGCCTAGTCCAAGAGTTCAGTGGAAGGAGCATGATCTTCTTTTCTACAATTACAAAGAGCATGTATCAAAATAGTTTTCATAGTGTTTGAGCCTTCAAGGATCAAGCAATATTTCAAGTGAAATTCAAGTAAAAGCTAATTACAAAACCCATTTTAGACTAAGTCTTTGCTTGAATTCTTTTGGACCTTTTTTGACCAAGTGTTTATTCTTTTAGGCTTTTATTTTTCTAAGCTAATTTCTTTCAGGACCCTTTTTTCGCTAACTATTGAATTCTTTAGGAAAAATTGTCTAAGATAAAGTTTTCAAAGGGATGAACCCTTTCAAAAAAAATGTCCTAAGCAAAAGACAAAGACCTATTTATCTCAAGAAAAATTTCTAAACAATTTTCTCGAAGGATAAATCTTCAATCAAAGTGTACCGAACAATTTTTATGAATGGTCTTTTCACGAGAAAGTGAACCATACAAAAGTTATGATGGGTTATTTTTCAACAAAGTGGTCCATTTTCAAAAGTTTTGAAAGGTTAAATTTTAATGAAATGATCCTATACACTTTTTTTGAAGGTTATTTTCTTCAGAAAAATAGTGCCTCAAATGAAGTCCCAAAGCATCTTTTTGAAACAAGGAGCCCTATATAATTTTATCAAAGGGTTATTACTCAAGAAAATGGTCCAGTTCAAGGTTTTCAAAGGGTCCATTTTCAAGGAAGCTACCCAAACAAAAGTCTAGTAGAAGTTCTGAAGGAAATAGTCATTTGAATTTAAAAGTCCAAGATGGCCCTACAAGTGTCAAATTAAAATACTAAAAATGATCATTTTTTTTCAAATATGCATGGTCCAATTATTCAATGTGAGCAATTTCCTAGATATAAAATGAGTGGATCCAATGAGATTAGACAGAGTGCAAAGATTTTGAAACACTTTGAGTTCACTCAAAGTGTAAGTTATTAACTTCCAAGGAATAAGTCTATAGGTTACAGAGACCATATGGGATGTCAAGAGTTCTTGGAATAAGTATGGAAATACAAGGGATCCATCTGGTTCTTCATTGTGTTCATCTTGACATTTTGGGTCAAGTAGCAGAAATTTTAAGAACTTTATTGAGGCCATATCTTGCACATGTGGATTAGTCAAGGAAAAATGATCATATGGGTTTGTTCCCATTTATACCAAGTTTATATGTGCCAAGTCCGAAGTCATCTACCAAAGCACAAATAGAGTTATGCATGTGTAAACTTGGTTCCTCAGTTAAATTTTGCATGAGTTCCCATACTTAGCCATTAGGGACCTCAAATAGATCTGAGTGAGCATCTTCACAAAGCTATATCTCACACGCCCAGAAATTATAGAGGAGAGTGGTCACATATATTTGTTCATCTTGGTCCCTAATTATTATGCGTCAAGTTCCAGATCATCCATTGAAGTGCAATAGAATTTTTGCATGTTCAAATTTGGGTCCTTAATCAAATTTTGCAAAGTTTTCCATACTTAACAAAATGAGCTTGACCATCACTAGGATCAAATAGACCAATCAAATTGCGCATTTTATATCTCCACTTAGAAGGCTCTCAAGACCAGTGGATCAAATGGGTTTATTCCTTTTGACCTCAAGAACATCTTCTACAAGTTTGGTGCCTCCATTATTCTTTCACTTCAAGATCTAAGCCTTCAAAAATGGATTAAAAACATAAGACATTCATGCAGACATCAAGTTTTAGACATAGCAAAGGAAATCCATTTGAGGTTAAATTTGATAGTCGCACAAACATCAACGATGGTCATACAAATGTCATTTGAAAGGAGTGAGGATGTCAATTTTAAGATCATGAAGTAGTCATTAGCTTTCAAATAATGGGTCCTAATAGATCAATGGTTAGCATTTGATGGGGCATTTAGATCTAACAATGAGCAGAAGTCAAAGGGTTAGAGAATCCAAGGAGCTAATGAATCAAGGACAAGTGGCATAAGTGCATTTAATTGGTAAAATATTGATGGTTCATGGGCATCCATATATAGACAAATCAATAGAGTGAGGCAAATTCAATAAGTCAAAGTATTTATGGAGCCAATAAACATAAAGATAGTTGGGTACGATGTAGATAGTCTGAGTTGGTTATTGATAGCCAATAAGTAAAAGTAAGCTCAAGATATTTTTGATGAAAGTAGAAGATGTTTTTTGGACCCATGTAAAGTAAATGACAAAGAGTCAAGCTCGAAGGTGAACTAGGGTTGAACCAGGGCCACTTTTTAGAGACTAAACATCATCAATGGATCTCCATATAAATAAAATAGATCTTTTGGTTCTAATACAGAGGGTGAGGATGGACTAGTGACTGTGAAGCAAAGTTGGGTAGATTATAGACTTTCATAGATATTGTGACTATGTGAAAACCAGTGGTCTAAGATTGGTTTTCACCTATAGTGGACCTATGTCTCACCTATCATCATTGATCATTTTTTATAATGCACGTATAGTTGGCTACCCAATGTAAATGTGTCACTTTTCAGTCAGTTTATAGACATGATCCTTGTCAGTAGATAAATTAAATAATGACATGATTCCAAGAAGAGACTTGGTGGTTAGATAAGGGCAATGGACATTTAATTCTTTTACTAAATGTGTTCTTTGTTAATAAGATCTTGAGTCAGCATCCTCAAGAGTCCTAATCCATCAAAAGCAATTGGGCCTTTCCCAATACACAACTCTCTCTCTCTCTCCTTCTCTTTTCTATAAGTATAAGCTTCCAAGCCTTAAAATTGATCCATCTATCCCTATTTTTTGGTATGACCAGACTCTACAAAAATTTATACTAAACACCTCTTTGATGTAATAAAAATTGAATTATATCCTTTTCTAATCCAGATTTAAGTGTGTTCTATGAATTCATGCACTATTATTAAGTGAATGTATTTTCCTTACTTATGTCTAAGTTTTCTCACCTTTAATAAGTTCTTAATACTTCTCATAGGTCATTACAAGTGAAATCCATAGATTATTGTCTAGTTTGAAAGTGGATATCTACCCTTTCTTGTTAATTTGGTAACTTATTAATGCCTTGTTCTAAAATATTTATGTGATATTGGTGTTCTTTAGTCTTAAAAATCATCTCATAGTGTGTTTTGTGTGAGTTGGAGTGGTCAAATCATTGGTGCATCATCATTTTTTACATGCTTTTATAAGTTTTGTCAAATCTCTCTCCCTTTTCCAAGCAAGTGCTAGTGTAGGTTTATTGTAGGTGATAGATATAAAAGGAAGCCAACCTTCTCTATAGGTATGATCCACTATTAGGATACACATAGCCTAGGATTAGTCCCATGTTGGCCTAGATTTGAGTAGGAAGATCTAAATAATCCCCTTACTCAACTAGGGTAAAAATATATAACTTCGATAGTAACTACAACTACAATAGCTACTACAAACATGTAGGTTTCATCTCTAAGTAATGACACAACATAGATATCTTTTGGTATAATTGCATGTTATAATTGTAACTTGTGTTTATATTTGGGTGGGTTATTTTTGTACTCAAGAATTATTTTGGTAAAAAGAATTATTTATGATCACCTTTTAAATATGCATATTATGCATGCATTTAGGCATGAATTATATTATTAGAAAATTTAAATTTAAACTTCAATTGAGAAATGATCCTAAGATATATATACTTGTATCCTCTTGATTCCAAAGGGAGGAGAATTTAGGCTATTGAGATAAATAAGAAATTATGTGGATTGTTCTGCAACTTATCTTGATGTGAAAATCTTGTTCTTCTCCAAACCTTGTATTTGATTGAAGGAGTTCCATCACTCTGGTAATTTAATCTATGGGTTGTGTATGAGTTTTTCTTTTAATATATTTTTTAAAATTATGCTATTGTTAATTTGAATATTTTTCTACGTAGTAATCATAATCTCCCTTTGTAGATGTGTGACTATAATCTTACAAATGCAAAAACCTTTAGTTATGTGCATTAAATTTCCTTATATTTTGAATCTTGGAATCCTAATTATGTTTGAGTGTTTTTTATGCTAATAATAACCTACAAAAGTTATTATTTATCACTCACTTGTCTAGCCTATAATTTAGATTCTAGTTTAGAAATGTTTCATCTGTCTTTAACTTATAAAACTTATTTTTAGCCCAACCCTTCTCTATTTTTGAGTTTTATTTTGATCTTAAATAAATTAGGTTAGACTCATCATCAATCCACCCATTTCAATTATATATAGACTCACATCATATCTGAATCATCTAAGGTAAATAACTGTTTTGCTCACCGTTATTCTACCACCAAGTTGTTTACAAAACCTGTAACCTACAACTTGTGCCTTGGAGTGAATATTTATTCATCGATCCTAAAATGTTAGAGGCTATCTCATAAGGTTCCATAGTGTGCATAAAACCCATATCAATAAGTAGTTTTGATAGTTGGTTATCTAGGAATAAACTTATCTTGACCATGTGGATGTTTATATGGAATTTTAGAAAGTGTTATTACCTTGTTGGTATGATGTATTTAATACACCCATATATTATGGAAGGTACTACATGAAATTTATGTATATTATTTCAAATAATTTACTTTTATTCATGTAATATGTTTGAAATGTGATATCTACTCATGTGGTGAAGTATTGATAATTAGTCATTTAGTTTGATTTAGTGATAACTAAGACAATCATCATCCACAATGTAACCCAATTGGGAATAAAAATGATCAATCATAATGATCATGTGGTAAATAATTTCTAAATCTTAGTTTTAACACTATAATTGGTGTATCTATAGGAGTATCAGGTGTATTAGTTTGATATGTATCTTTGCATGTTGGTTTTGGTACACAAACCTATTGTATATATATGTGAGTAGGCTCTATCAAGTTTGGCTCCATGCCTTCTACATGTGTCCCTCTAGTGAGATCTCAGTCAACTAATGATTACTTGGTAGGATCAATATGGGAAAGATTATTCCTAGTAGAAGGTACACTAGGAGAAGGACTTTTTATAGTGGTTGATTTATACAAAGGTCGATAGACCACATGTTCTTGAAAAGGAACAAAATGGGATGTTTCGGCCATCTTAGAAGGACCTCTAAAAGAAGTTGTGGAAAGAGACCTTGATGTGATTTCTAAAATGAAATGATCCTTCAATCTACAAGTTGTGAAATCTTTTCGCTTAATGTGAAATAATCATTATCATGGTGTCCATTAATACAACCCTAAATTTAGAATAGTATGATAAAAGGTTAAGAAGATTAAAATAGTTATAACACAAAGGTTATTAACTAATATATAATAGACCAATTAATTGAAAACTCAGATAAATAATATTATGAATTTATACAATTGAGATTGCTAAATATAATAAAAGTACAACTACTAAAAGATATGGAAATAAATAAGAAATAATGGTACTTAGTTTACTAAGTGCATACAGATATACACTGGAAACATATGTAAAATATGCAACATCAATATTATGGATCAATCATTGGATTCTAGATATTATACATATGTGTCAGTGAACACTACCATCATATTTGGAAATTGTTGTTGATGTTAGTGTTTGACTATGGCATAGGTGTCTAGTACATAATAATTATTAAATATGGATGTCACCTTTCTAGTAATGTTTTATATCTAAGATACAGGTTGTCATTCTTTGTTGATTAATCAAACCCTAGCTCTTTACCCTTCTTCACCCTTTGAATAAGATTTTGAAAAATAGGTTAGCAGTGTAGAGTAAGATTACAAGATGTGTTAGTCCATGCATTAGTCAAGAAAACATCTATAAAGAATCATATAGATATAAAACATCAAGCTTACTTCCTCATGGGGTGTTTCTAGTGAATTATAAGAGCTATTTAAGAAAGGAATACTACCAAACCTTCCAAATAACATCCCTCCTTCTAAGAGCAGCCAAAAGCATGTTTTTACCTAGATTTGGTGTTCTAAGTCTACATCAATGAAAAGTAACATGAAAATAGGTGAAGCTCTATGGAGATAATTCTATACAATAACATTATGTAATTCAGGCTTAGAAATTGTGGTCTTGGCTCACTTATTTATAGCTTTCTAAAAAAAAATAGGATCAACCATGATCGTCCATCCTAAGATCAAAATGTGTGGCCATGAACTGATTCAATTTTGGAGGGACAAACCATAAATATACCCATTAATATTTAGAAGAATGCGGCATTGATGATGCATGGGAAAGATTAATCCAAACATTTATGCCATTAATGGTCTATGGGTGCCACCCCATTGATGATGTCATGGGATGATGCAAATTTGAAAAATGAATTTCTAATAAATAGATTTTCAACAACTTTCATGGATTTTTCACTTAGGCTCTTGATTTGGTTTAAATTGTTTAAGTGACTTTGATTGATTTTCTACAATTATTTATAAATCTATTACACACTTAATCAACCTGATCATAAATATCATTTTACTAAGTCATAATTTGACTAGAGTATAATCAAAATATCATGTCAGTTACATACAAAACAATACCCTAGTTAGGGCATTATGGATGCAAAATAACACATGCACATGATGTGTGTTACCGAATTAGAAGAATTCAGTGGTTTAAGGCATCATTTTGCAAGGTCACAATTTAAATTGAATTTATTTAAGAAAAGATAATAATCACATAAAATATATTCCCCCATTTAGGGATACATTTGCCTAAATCAACACATGTTTGTGATAAGTTCAGGCCATTTAATGTGTTTTAATCGTTTTGGCCCAGATTATGCATTGTCATAGAATATTTCTTAGATTGAAAATTAAAACACAATAGTGATATGAATTAGATGTATACATTTTTCCCCTATTTGAGAAGTCATAGTGAGACATTAGGTCAAAGCAATATCTTTTCAAAGAAAGAAAAGGTCACTATAATCAAAAGAAATAAATTTTGTTCCCACTTTCCATTTTTAAATTTTGCATGAGTTATAGAGAAATAGGTTTAATAAATACCCCAAACATAATTTAGGTGGCCCATGATGCCCCTTCGAGGGAAAGATGAAAAAATTGAAAATATTTGACATGTGGGCCCTTGATCAGAAGAAATAATAATCACATTAGTTTCAGTAATAGAGGCTTAAAATGAAGCAATTAAAAGAAAAAAAAGAGGAAAAATAGATCAACATGGCCAAAATAATAGCCCAAGAGAGATAGATGATGCAATTATAGGCTTAAGAGGTGAAAAAAATTTAAAAAAATACTATATTTTGACCCTTGGGGGTAAAAATAGTTCATTTGCACTCCTAGATACAGTAATTTTTGAGTTGTGAGATTTTTATGTGATAGAGCTAAGAACAATGGCCAATATCCCACACCACCATCATCTTAGAGAGCATGTGGGAGAATACCAATGACCACTATGGAGTGGAGCATCAGTAGGTAATTTTTTGTGTTTTTAGCATGGTCATTTATTATATTTATGATGTATAGGAAGGTGGTAGTTGGGTGATCCCACCATTTTCCTAATTTGGAAAATGATGAGTTCGCTCATGAAAATGGTAAGAATGCCACAAGGTCAATGATCTTACTGACCTTTCGGTATGATCATCGTATCAAATGGTGAGGTCACTAAGATAATGGTGAACTCATATTTTTGGGTAGAAATTGACCTATCAAATGGTGGTTTTAATAAAATCAATAAGATCACCCTGCCAATTAGTGGGAATGACCTACTAAATGGTGAGGTCATAAAAATCAGTGAGATTATCCTGTAAAGTAGCAAGAACATCTTGATAAATGATAGGATAGCCAAAACAATGCAAAAAATACTAGAATAAAATATAATGGGGCCCATAGGAAATTAATCGAAGCCCAAAATTAGAAGAGAGATCGAGGATGATAGATGATTGGTCTAGGCCTCAAATTTGGAAAAAATTGTGAGAATGATAGAAAATATAATTTACCTAATTCTTTGTGTTTGTTTTATAGGAGTGAGTTGTGGTCATCACATCACAGGAGTGGTGATCACAAGTATTGCAGTGATAAGGGTTGATGACAGATGAGCTTGTGGATGTCTTAATAGTAGTGGATCTGTATCACCTGATTTGATTTCTAATAATCCATGAAAATAGATCATATTTGTCATCACTAAAAAAGAGGTGGTATTCTAAGACCTTTACTTTTAATTTACCAACTAGAGAGTCCATGGTGACACTAGAGGATGTACACTATACTCTATCAGAGCCTATATGAGGACCCAAAATTACTTAGATGTGGGTAAGGTGATAGATCATGTTGGATGACCTGTTGGGGGTAGTAGACCACGAGATTATTGATGAGTGCATAAACATGGGTATTCTAGAGGATTTGGCTTGGCCTCCAAAGGGTGGAGCTAGATAGGGGATAATTCCCCCAAAGGTGGTGGTGTTGATAGATCTTACTAGTGGCCTTCTTCTACTTGATAAGAGTGGTTAGTTCTTTCCATTGGGTTTTATTGGCATGGTTCAATAGATGTTCAATCAGCCGACATAGTTTTCTTGGGTACTAGTGATTCTTACCTATCTATATAGGGACCTGTACAAGATTGCATATCAAGGAGGGTACAACATAGGCTATAACACATTGCTATAGGTATGGGCCTAGGATCACATAACCATTGCAAGGCTAGTGGATCTTAGATATCAAAAGGGACTAGAGGATCATGTGGCTTGGGGATGGTACCTTATAGGACCAAGCATGCAGGGACACTTGGGGAAATTACCATATTATTGATGATCAATTGATGAGATGGAAGATGGAGATTTAATTTAGCACCCCTACTTAAGGACATAATGGCTGTGGGTACAGGATTTATTTATGATCAAGTATATGATCACACCATGCTACATCACAAGGTGACACAACTATGTAGTGGAGAAATATAGGCCAAATTAGTTCCATAAATAGTTTGGCATGTAGCAGTATGTCCCAGAGGGTCCTCACTACTTTGCACATGTGACTAGGGAGATCAGGGAGTGGGGACCACTAGTGCACAGGGCAAAAGTAGTGATAGATTATGACAAGGTGGTTCATGTTTTGTGGAATTATGTGGGAGGAGTGCTAGATGTAGGGGTTACTGATGCATACACTACATGGTGGATTATATTAAGACCCATCTGACTGATGAGGCCATTACCCCAGCAACTAATCTTATGATAGAGATGGGTGTAGATTAAGAGTGACAAAGGACATGACCTAGCACAATAATAGGGTCAGGTGTTAATACAACTAGCCATTCCATATGTTATTCTATTACTATTGGTATAGCCGCAAGTATAATAGGATCCTATAGAAAATGTAGAAATGGCTAAGGTGGGCAATTAGCATATAAACATTAGGGATGCTCTAGGTGGTGATGGAGGCCAAGGGACATGATTAGGATAGGTAAGGCCTTCTAAGATAGGTATATGTATAGGATCAAGAGTAGGAGGGGCAGGTCCCTCAAGCACAAAGAGGTTCGTAGAGGAATAGGATTTTATTAAGAGACCCTAGATGGAGATTACTACATGCCTCTCAGAGATTGTAGGTCTACTAAGTGTTATGGCTAGGTTATAGGCATAATTAGATATTGTTCAAGGAGAGACTACTAGGCTACAAGGTCTCATCATGTTTAGGGATGTAAATATTATTGGGTTCAAAGGATAGGTGGCACAGTTAGTAAAGGTTCTGGCTGAATTACCCACATGGGATATGGAGCTATAGGCAGTAGCTGGAGAGTGAGATAGATCTCGCATGGACAGGGAAAGATTGTTATCTCAGGTGGAGATGCTGATGTAGGAGAGGGATGAGGCTCATAGAGCCAAGATAGATAAAGGGGCATGATCAGCTAGATCTTTGGCTATCATGATTATAACCATAGATGATGCCTTACATGCCAAGGATGATGTCTTACATGTCAAGGATGAGATATCCTACTAAAGGTGAGCATAAGGGGCAATAGTTCCTATGGAGCAAAGAGTGGCTTCATATAGGGAGTATACAAGGTCATAATTGATTAGCTAAACCTATAGGTCTAGACATGAGATAGAGTCAGAGTGGTTAGTGACATAGCTAGCTACATAGTAGTTTATCATGGGGCTTCCACCACCATGACCACCAGTAGCACCCCCATTTAGGATAGGTCAAAGTTTTTAGCAGAGTCCTCCTAAGGATGAGCATGATCAGATCTGATTGTGTAAGCTCCCTTTTTTTATATTTATGAGATGTATATATACTCTCAAAATGTATAAAACATGATTTTGAGATATATATATATATATATATATATATATATATATATATATATCATGACATCTATTTTTGGCTTATTGCTACTTGTACATGGACTATTAATATTCTTTGATTATCACATGATGTTTTCATTTACGTTTCTCTTGTGATGGTATGTTTTGGATATGTTAGTTTTAGGATATGCATGTCCTTAGTTAGCACATAGATGTTGATGTATTGGTTATGCTTTATGTATGACTAGATATTATAATATAATTTAGGAGATGCACATCATAAACTAATCATAAAAATAGTCAATTAGACTCACAATGTATGTCAATAGATGCATGTCTTGTATAAAGTCTTGTTTGTTTTCAAAATTATCCTAGGATAGATCTTGTATTAGGTGTTCATGATGGTGTGTTCAAAAATGATCTTACGTACCACATTAACTTTTAGACTTGGAGGACTTGGTGTTTACTATAGCAAATTGAAATTATGCACCATAAGTATGAGTAACTTACAATAACATTATATTTATATTTGTACTTGATCGGTTTAAATGTGAATATTTATAACTAAGGATAATGATAAAAATTACAAAAACCAAAGTTACAACTATTTTATATTTAAACAACAAACAAACAAAAATAATGAGAAAATTAGCAAAAATACACAAATGTAACTTAACTTAAAATCAAGATATGTGTTGGGTGAATATTTTGTCAATCAGCGTACTGATCAATAAAATAGGTCTGATCAACCATAGCAAGAAGATTGGTTGTCTAGGTGTGTAGCTTTACTACATCAACCAGAGACAAATCTCTCCTCTCATCAAGGGGAGGTTCCCTATTAAATATGCAGAGGCTATATACTATAAATATATGTAGAAAGTAAGACACAGGGGTGGGATAAACCATAAATCTCTCTTTTTTTAGAGATGATGCTAACAAACAGAAGAGAAATCATGGGTGATTGGTGAAGGTACTTCTCTTCTTTCAGAAGTAAATTTCAGCCAAGAGTCAGATCCCTTCATGTAGAGTAGAAATCTTGGTGAAGCAATAGAAGGCACTTCTCTTCTTTCAGAAGTGTTTGTTCTTGCAAACAGCAAGACTCTTTCTGGTAACAAGTGACTGGTAACAATTTGAATGCAATGGTCAATGGTGGGCACATCCCCAATGGGCGCATTGGGTGCGTCCCCAGATTTCAAAGTTGCAGGTCTGCGAGTTGCTCTTTCAGATTTGGAAATTGCTGGGTTGCGGGCATATGGGAAATTGGTGGTGGAGCATCAGGTAGGAGGGACAGACCCCAAAGGAACTGAAGGAGGGGTTGAGAATAATATTGGGTCAAAATTTGTGGTTGATGCAAATAATGGAAAATCTTTGAACGAAAATGACCCTTTTTGTGGATTTCATGGCTCCCAACTGGGGCAGGTGACTGAGAAGGAGAAAAACAAAGGCAAATTTAATAAGGAAAAATCCTCAGAAGGGTTGAAGGCAGGGTATTCAGAACAAAGGACGTGGTCATCTCTGTTTGGAAAGAAACCCACTAGAAAATCCCTTTTCCCGCCGGTGACTGCAAAATCTTGTTGGGAGAAAGGTGAGTATGAAGTTTTTATTCTAGATCCTTTAATAGATTTTTTTGTGTCCTCCATGGATTTCACCTTAGTGGGTAAATTTTTAGGAGCAAGACTAAATCTAGAATCTCTTACAAAAATGGTTAAAAGGAAATGGGTCATTAGAGGAGAGATAGTTATTGCACCAATGTTGAATGGTTTCTATTCGTTTACCTTCAATTGTAAAGAAGACATGAATATGGTTTTGTGTGGAGGACCATGGACTTTTGGAAAATGTTCTCTTACTATTAAAAAATGGGAGATGAATATGGATTTCTCAGATTCTTTTTTCTTAACAACTCCCATTTGGGTTAGACTTCCTGGACTCCCTTTAGAATTTTGGCATGAGGACATTTTTAAAGGTATTACCAGTTCTTTTGGGGAACTTGTGGCTTTGGACAAGGCTACGGCAACCAGAACCAAACTTCAAACTACCAGGATGTATGTTAAAGTGGCAGATTTAAATCATCTCCCAGAAAAAGTGGATTTAATTTCTAAGTTTGGTAAAAAATCTCAAGGAATATTTTTTGAAGATTTGCCCAACTCTTGCTATGCTTGTAAGAAATAGGGGCATTGGGTAAAAAATTGTCCATCCAGAAGCAAAATTCATTCTAATAGTGTATTGGATGGGAAAAAGTCCACGGTCCAGCAAAAGAAAGTATGGAAACCCAAAGAGGACCAGTGACAAGAACAAAAGGATAATGATGAAACTAAAGATCTACATGTTGAGGAGGGTAAAGAGCTTTCTTTTGAAGATCCTAAAGGCCCACTTCCTGAGGTGAATATAGAGATCTCTTTTGAGAAAGAAAATTCTGAGACAGAAGGAAATGGACTGCAATCAGAATCCATATTACCTACACAAAGAATAGAAGATTTGATATATTTATCAAAGCAAATCGTTCAATACCAAGGGGTAAAGGATCAATGGAGAGAGGCAGAAGGCAAAGCAGTGCTAGAGGAAGGAGAAATCTTGGCTGAAATTGGAAATAAATTAGAGGAGAGAGATCCTCTTTTTTCTCAGCCTATGGAGATTCAGGGTGATAATGACTTCCCTTTGGATGAGCTTCCTGCAAACGATAATGGAGAAAAATTAAATAATTTTCTAAACCAAAGGAAAAGGGCTGAAAAAAAGACAAATACTAAGGGAGTAGAAACCAGAAGGAGCAAAAAAGACCAGCAAACGAAGGCAAAACATCTTGCTTCTATTCTGGATAAATCTAAAAAAAGAGATGAGCAGCTTTTAAAAGTGAAGTCGGATGTTGGTTCCCCAGACAAACCTGGAAGAAGATCCATAAGGAAAATCAGAGAGCTAGAAATTAAGCAAAATATAGCTGATGGAAGGCATGCAACAATTCTAGATTTTACCCCTAAAAAATAGTTATTAAATCATTACTTGGAAATTAGGGGGCTGAATTTATAATGAATATTTAGGTTGTCCCTATATAACCTTAGGTTGTTGCTACTTTTTAGTAGGTTTCAGGAATGCTTCTCCTGGTGCATGTTAACGCTTTATCTTTCTTGATTCTGTAAAAGGGTTTCGGGGCCCCTTCAAAACCTGTTTTTACCTTAATCTAAAACAAGTGACTGGTAACCAGGTCCAAAGTAACCAGCAATCTAAGATGTAGCTCAAAGTCTTCACCTTGACTGCCCTAGAGTGAGGTATGAAGAATAATGGGGGTACAAAGTCATCTCAAGGTCCTTTACACAGAAACATAAAAGAAAAACACACACTGAAGACAACTATGACAGCACAAAGTCTATAAGCAGTTGGCTTCAGGACACCTTCCTTATCACCTCCACTAGTCCTGCTTGTTAAATCAAATAAATAAGAATGATTTTAGAAGATAGACATAAGAGCAATATCCTAAAGTAGCACAAGCTATAACAGCACAAATTTTGCAAGTAACTTGCTTTCTCATTCAATCAAAAAAAATGAATTACAATATGAGCTCAAAGTCTCAGTAATGCCTTTCAATTTGGGCAGAGTTTCACTTCTGGTAAGGGGAAGATCTCCCTTGTAATAATGAAAAGTTTACATTATATAGAGGCTAGGAGAGACTTGGCACTTTGTCCCATGGAGTGACCTATTCAGTGCATTCAATGCCTTGGATGCATTCTTGGTTTTGTCAGGAAGGGCCATGCTAGAGAAGGGTAGCTGCCTTAACCGTGGCATGTCAACTCATCTCTAGTGCCTCCTCCTTCGCCTCAATCACTCATTCATTCACCTACTTAGCCACACAACTGTCTACTCTACCTTTACCTCTAAGGGGACAAATAGACGGTGCTTTCAATGTTAGCATACCCCAAATATCTACCTGGCGAATTACTTCACCTACTAGCAGTAACTCCTGCTGAGCTTCCCACTCTGTCTCTTCCTTCTCTTGACCCTAGCCTTAGGTTTTTTTTTTTGAATGCATATGGGTTCATCTTTTGAGTCTACAAAAATCAACAGACACTTGAATGCAGTCGATTTGGCGCTCACGGGTCTTTCCCCTATTGAAGGTTAACGGCTAGTCGGTCGCTTTAAATTTGACGTTCGTGGGCCTGTCATCCTGCTGTGATGCGGGTGAGGACACATGGTAGCATCTATGATTTTGAAATAAGCTTATTGGAATAAGCTTTGAAACTGTTAGAGGCTAAGGGGGACATGGATGCAGACACATGGCAGCTTTCACTGCACTGGTTCGAGACACGCGATGGATTCCGCTCTATGAAGCTTTATTTGAAACTGTGTCTCAGCATGTGACACTTGGCATTATCCACTGCACTTTGAGGCTCAAACCTTTCTTGAAGGGAACTTGCCCTTCGAGATCTTGAAAAACGTCTACTTCCAAATGTTGAGTGTCCCTATGCAAAGGTTTCTGCCCTTTGGGATCTCCTAAGTGGCCTTCGGGTCTTTGAACAAGTGCCACAAGGCATCTTCCACAAGAACAAGTGAGGACACATGGCATCTTCTGTTGTTGACACTTGATAGCATCCACCTTCTCAGGATTTTTTAAAACCATAAAAATGCTTAGGGCTCAGTCAGGCTCTCATGGACGATGACACTTGTCGACCTCTGCCGATCTCTGCCAAGGGCACGTGGCATGGTCCGTTGCTCTTTGAAAAACATAGTGAAGCCTTCCACGGTTGCCACTTGTCGCCCTCTGCAAAACTCTGGAGGAAGCTTTATCAAAAGGAACCCTACAGCTTATAAGGAACTTTGAGAAGCTAATGTCGACATGTGTCATGTTCCACTGAGTTACAATGCCGATATGTGGCGTCGTCTGAGTATTTTTAGCAATTACACGGATACAGACACATGGCATCTTTTGACGGGTTTTCAAAAGGGACAAATGGCACCTTCCACCACTTCTCTAAAACAAAGCATAAAGGGGCTCGACCGATGACACTTGGCAGCATCCACTTGACTTTCTTTTGCGTGCGTCTCTTTTCGTAACTAAGGCAACCTTTGAACCTGTGTGTTGAACTAATTGAATGTTGAACTCGTTGAACCGATGAACCAAAATGGTTCAATAGTTCAAGCTTTTGAGACTTCGCTAGGTGCTCAGGGTCACGAAACTTTGAAACGGTTGAACTTGCTAATTCTTTTACCAAAAAGTTGAGAAAAAGATGAAATTGAATGTTTCAGAACAAATTTTTGGAAAGGGGAGGGACAATCTTGGCCATGCAGGACCAAAATAGTCATATGTTGTCTGAAAAATGAGGAGTCATTTTTTAGGGACAATAGCTAGCTCCTGTTGGGGAACTTCCTTCAGATGACAACTCGAAATAGCCGAGGGGAGTAGAAACTAGAATCTCCAGTGCCTTAAAGTGTGCCATTGGGCTACAGAGTCATGCTATCCAAAAAGAAAGGCTCCAAAAATGAAAATGAAAAGCACAAAATAGAACAAAAGACTACAAATATACATATGTACAGGGGAACTCATCTGATACTTCAAGAGTTGAAGTGCTTCAGATGTTGCCCATTATGAGGCAGAGAAAAGAGAGTGCCATCTTGGTACATCAATAGGAAATAGTTTTTACCATTGAGCTAATGAATAGTAAAAGGTCCCCTCCATAGGGATCAAACTTTTCATGCATCCCCTTTGGTTCTCTTCTCTTGTCCCACAGCAGGACTTGATCTCCAATCTGGAAATCATGATTCTTTGCTTTCTGGTCAAAGAGCTTCTTCACCAAACTTTGATGGGAGGTAATTCGGTCCACCACTACAGTTCTCTGCTCATTCAACTCAGCAAGGTACATGATCCTCTTCTCAAGTGAGCTCTCATATGTTTGATCTTCAATCGCCTTAGCCAATTTCAATGCTGGAAATTCCAAGGTGATTGGTATCTCAGCATTTACACCATAAAGAAGTTAGAAGGGGGACATACCAATTGCTCTCTTTAGTGTAATCTTGTTTGCCCATAGAGCATCAATCAATGCCTTATGCCAAGTCCTTTGGTTGTTGTCCACCAACTTCTTAATGATAGTGCTTGACCCAGCCTGTCCATTCCCTTGTAGGAAGTAATCAGAGGAATGGGAGAGTGTAATTCCATAGTAAAAGCATAATTGAGTAATCTCCTGGGAAGTGAAGCAGGTTGCATTGTTAGTGACAATTTTGATTGGGACCCCAAACCTAGACATGATGTTTTCTTTAAGGAAATTGCATACTACTTCTGAAGTAGCATGTTTGGTTGGAACTGCTTCCACCCATTTGGTGAAGTAGTCTGTTGCTATAAGAACATAATCATGTCCAACACTTGATGATGGGTTCACATCACCAATAAAGTCAATTCCCCATTGTTGGAAAGGTTTCTCTATGACCACTGGTTCGAGAGGCAGGGCAGCTAGCATGGGACTTCCAACAAACTGCTGGCACAGTTCACATCTCCTGACCCACTTGTATGCATCTTGAAAGAGAGTTGGCCAATAATACCTGGCTCGTAGGATCTTATGGGCAGTCATAGGGGCAAAAAAATATCCACCACAAGCTAAATTATGGAAGGACTTTATAAGTTGGCTTTGTTGCTCCTTGTCCACACAGCGAAGGAATGTTCCATCAAGGTTCCTCTTATACAGGCCGTTGTCTCAGAAGATAAAATTGGTGGCTTTCAGCTTGATGGTCCTCCATTCTTTATAAGATAGGTTTGCAAGACATTCACCATAGATAAGGAAATGAGTGATACCTGAATACCACTCATTTATGGTGGAGACAAAGAGGACTATAGGTGAGTCATCCACTTTTGGCTCTTCATGCCCCGTTCCCCCTTGCTTGTTATCAGCAATCAGTTGGCATAGCCCCTTCCCATGCACCAGCTTCATTGGCTTGATGATCAAATCAAACTCCTAGATTTTTGCAACCCAATTGCCTCTTTTCATCCCAAACTCCTGTTGAGTCAATATAGATTTCACTGTGGTGTCAGGGACAAAGGCAGTAACTCGAGAATTGAGGATGTAGAAATGAAAATGTTTCATAGCCTTCACCACTGCGTAAGTGTGCTTCTCCATATTTGAGTACTTCAGCTCATGAGCTTTGAGAGGACATATCATGAAGGAAATGGGAGATTCCATAACTTCTTCATTCTATTGAACCAGAATTGCTAAAAGCGTATGTTCTGAAGCATAGCTATAAATGGTGAACTCTTTGCTATAGTCTGGGCAGGCTAGAATTGAAGCATGGGCAATGGCAGTCTTGACATCCTCAAAGGCTGACTTGCCTTCTTCAGTCCAGCTGAAGGTGGCTTTTCCCTTCATCATGTTTACAATGTGCCTAGTTTTCTCGGCAAACTTAGAGATGAACCTCCGTAAGAAATTCACCTTCCCAAAGAAAGAGTGAACAACAGTCTTACTTGTGGGAAAGGAAAGTTCTTGGATAGACTTGACTCTGTCTGAGTCAATCTTTATGCCTCCTTTGGACACAATGTGTCTGAGAAGTTTCCCCTCTGTTACTTTGAAAATTGACTTCTTGGGGTTCAAGGAAATGCCATTCTAGTGGCAGCATTCCAGCACTTGTTGCAAATAGCTCACATGATCTGGGTGATGCTTAGAGAAGTCGTTCAAGTCATCAAGATAAACTATGATGAACTTACCCATCTCATCCTTGAAGGCAAGGTCCATTGCTCTTTAGAAGGTGGCACCAGCATTTATCAAGCCAAAAGGTATCTTTTTATAAACAAACATGCCCCAAGGTGTGATGAAAGTAGTCTTATGCTGGTCTGCTTCACCAACTTCGACCTGATTATATCCTGAGAAGCCATCTAGCATTGATAACATCTCTGAGCCCGTCACGGTCTACAGCACTTGATCCATGATTGGCAAAAGATAATTATCATTCAAGGATGCCTGATTCAAATTCTTAAAGTCCACACAAAGGTGAATTTCACCATTCTTCTTTCTTAAAGGCACTATATTGGCAATCCAGGTGGAATGATGGATTGGGAATATTATCCTAGCATTTAGCATTTTTTGAATCTTTGATAAAATAGTACCTGATATTTTTGGATTATAATGCCAGGACTTTTACCTATAAGGTGTTGAATCAACCTTGAGAGGAATGTTGTGTCAGATTTCATTAGGCTAGAGTGATTTTAGGTCATCATAGGAGTATGCTAGGACATCCATTTATTCATTTAGCAAAGTGGTGAACTTGAAATGTTCTTTAAGAGTACAGCATTTCCCAATGTTCACCATCTTGGGGTCTACCTTGGTTCCCAGATTTACTTGATCAAACTCTTGGGGGAGCTTTAATCCATTTGTTGTTGTTTAATGAATCTATCATGCTTATCAAATAGCTTCTCAAGGGAAATAAGGCCTTTGGGAATTTTATTCCCTTTCAGTTGCAAGAACTCCTCATCTGTGCTTGAAATTGATTCAGGAGTCGATTCAAGCTCTTGAGGTTCACTGCCTTAAAAATGCAACCATTCAAAGTTGTCCTTTTGATCCAAGAAGGTAATGATTTGATTGTCATTATCGAATACCTGCCAATGACTGGCATTATCAGGCACACTTGGTCTAAAGACTAGCTAAACAATGTACCTGTCTCCTTTGAAGTTTGGGTGGGAGATCAAGAGGGTGGCTGAAACAGCTAGTGCATCAACCCGATCATTGAATTCTCTAGGAACTGTAGAGATGCTGAAAGCATCAAAGTTTTCGAGTTGATCCCAGACTAGATTAAGGTAGTGGCAAAATCTTTCATTCTTGGTTTGATACATGTTTATCACCTGACAAACCACCAATTTGGCATCTCCTTTAGCATGAAGGAGTTTGATGCCTTTATCCCTAGCAGTTTTTAATTCCAGCAACAGAGATTCATACTCGATTATGTTATTAGTGTTGTTGAATTACAACTTATAAGATGAAATAAAAATATCTCCTTGAGCAGATATTAACACAACCTCAGCTCCTAAACTAGTGGAAGAGCAGCTGCCATCAAATTCAAGAATCCACACCTCATTTGATACTGATTTCCCTTTGGATTCTTCTTTATTCAGGGGAGGGGATTCTTCCACACTTGTATTGGGCTCAGCCAATTCTTTTGTTATTCCACTTGACTACATTTCCACGCTGTCATCTATAGAAGCTTCATCAGATGCCTCATGGACTTCATCCGTGGACAGAAAGTAGTTACCCATGCCTGAAGACTCGAACAATATTTGAGCTTAAGGTGCTGAGGTCTGCGTAACTACGTATTTTACTTCCTTTTCAGGGAGAAGCCTCTTCATGACACCTTTGATTGGAATCCTTACCTCTTATAAATCCATGCTCAATTCACCACTAACATCCTTGCAAAAATTCCACCCAAGAAGGATACCATATGATGTTGGGACGTCTGCTACCAAGAGAGTCATCTTGATTATTTTGTCTAGAAAGGTAGCAAATGTAAATTGGGCATCTTTTATTTGCCCCAGTCGTGGCACTTATTTTTTTTCCATGGAAAAACACCTACCAAATGTCTTAGTCAGTGTGAGGTCAAGGGATTTAGCTACTTTAGCAGGCATGACATTGTCTGAAGCTCTAGAGTTAATAATGTAATTATTCAGCTGTCGTCCATTTATTAGCAATGAGACATAAGAAGGTTTAGTCCTACTAGGAGTGGCAGGAGGGGAAATGACAAGATTGTTCATGTTGGATGCATCCTTGGGAGGATCATGAGTCACTCTGGGAACTGCTTGTTTGATAGGGACATTCTAGTTTTTAACACACTAAACCAATTTATCTAATTATTCAAGATGGGACTGCAGGTTTTCAAATTCAAACATCTGAATCTTGGTTTTCTTAATATAATCAATTATGTCAAATGCTAGAAATGAACTAGGTACGGAGGATGAGAGCTCCTTTTTTTGAGTTTTAGGGGGGGAAGAACTGGACTGCAAGTTTGAAGTAAAAGGTGTAGGGGTATTTGGGGTACTTACCTTTCTTGCAATCACTGGGCCCTTTGGCTGGAAAGGGAGAGTGGATCCCTGCTTATTAATTGAAACTATTGGTTGAGGTTACTCCTCTGCTTTCTCTTTATCAACTTGTTGAGCTGATTGATTCTTGGACTGGGTGAATACAACATATGACCCCTCAGCTGCATTGCCTTTACCCCTGGATTCATCTTGATAGTTCAAGAAACCAATATGGGAGTCGCCAGCTAATTCATCTTCTTCCTCAGTGACGAGATTAGCATCATCTTCAGGATTCAACTCAGGCTGGGATGAGAAGTCTGATTCAGCTTCAAGATATCTAATTGCTGAGTCCATTGGAGGTGCTTCAAGGGTGAGATTCCTATGTGGAGGAGGAAGGCAATTTTAGTTTCCCTGATTCTTGGCAGCATTGCCTTAGTATGCTTGATTATGAAATGTCCTCCTGGGTATATCTCTGTATGCAAGAGTAGATGACATTCCTTACACCATTTGCTTCCTGAAAGCTAGCACTTCATTTACTAGCTTATGCATCATAGGATCAGTGGTGGTGGAAGGGGAATATTCCAAAAAAGGAGATTTGCCTTTATTTGGGTCCCTCCTTATCTTTCCTACCAAGATAAGGTCATCTTCAACTTCGATAGCCAAATCCTGAGTAGCTTCAAGATCTATGTGATCAGCTCTTCTTAGCAGAAAACTCACTTCAGGCAATTGTGAGTTAATGAAGAAGCATTAGAGGTTTTTAGGGGTCGGCTAAGCAATAGCAAGAATTTGGTTTCTCAGCTTATCAAACTTTGCTATGAAATCCCTCATAGGCTCTTGGGGCTCCTTTTTCATTTGCATGAGTTGGGCCAACAAGGCATGTGCATCTTCTATAGGCTTGAATCTGGCCTCAAATTTGGCTTTGAGTGTGTCCCAATCAGTTACTAATCAAGCTTGCAGGTGGTAAAACCAGTCTACAGTAGCACCTTACAGTGTTTCCACAAAAAGCCTAACTGCCACGTCCTCAAATTCCACCCCTATAACACCACAGGCTATGATGAAGGCGGCAACATGTTCATTAGGATGAACTTTTCTATCCCCAAAGAATTTGGGGAAATTATTTCTTGAGCTTCGTGGAAGTTCATGTAGGGGTGGAGTTAAATTAAGCAGGCCAAAAGATTTACCCCAGGGGCCTCAAGCTGCGATGATAGGATTATTGAAATTAGGGATAATAAATTTGGGTAAAATTTGGATAGGCAAGGCTCTACTAACTACAGGAAAAGTAGCTTTGTCTTGTGTTGGTGTCCTGGTACGGGTAGGAGGGACACTCCTAGATTATTGAACTTGAGGTTAGGGAGAAAGCAAGTCAAAATCTCTTTATTGTGCCAACTCAAAGACATGATCAACAACACCTTGAGCTCTTTGGCTTCTGGTATAGCATGGGGTTGGGAGATTGTTAATCAAAAATGGAAAAGTACTAGTCACACTTTAGTTTGAAGCTTGAGGCTTCAAACTGCTTGTCCTTCCCCAGCGGAGTCGCCAAAAACTGTTGGGTGAATATTTTGTCAATCAGTGTACTGATCAACAAAATAGGTCTGATCAACCACAGTAAGAAGATTGGTCATCCAGGTGTGCAGCTTTACTACATTAACCAGAGACAAATCTCTCCTCTCATCAAGGGGAGGTTCCCTATTAAATATGTGAAGGCTATATACTATAAATATATGCAGAAAGTAAGACACAGGGGTGGGATAAACCATCCATCTCTCTTTTTTTAGAGATGATGCTAACAAACAGAGGAGAAATCCTAGGTTATTGGTGAAGGTACTTCTCTTCTTTCAAAAGTAACTTTCAGCCAAGAGCTAGATCCCTTCCGGGAGAGTAGAAATCTTGGTGAAGCAATAGACGGCAGTTCTCTTCTTTTAGAAGTGTTTGTTCTTGCAAATAGCAGGACACTTTCTGGTAACAAGTGACTGGTAATCAGGTCCAAAGTAACCAGCAATCTAAGATGTAGTTCAAAGTCTCCACCTTGACTACCCTAGAGTGAGGTACGAAGAACAATGGGGGCACAAAGTCATCCCAAGGTCCTTTACACCTAAACATAAAAGAAAAACACACACTGAAGACAATTATGACATCACAAAGTGTGTAAGCAGTTGGCTTCAGGACACCTTCCTTATCACCTCCACTAGTCCTGCCTGTTAAATCAAATAAATAAGAATGCTTTCAGAAGATAGACATAACAACAATCTCCTAAATTATCACAAGCTATAACAGCACAAAGTCTACAAGTAACTTGCTTTATCATTCAATCAAAGAAATATGAATTACAATATGAGCTCAAAGTCTCAGTAATGCCTTTCAATTTGGGCAAAGTTTCACTTCTAGTAAGGGGAAGATCTCCCTTGTAATAATGAAAGAGTTTACATTATATAGAGGCTAGGAGAGACTTGGCACTTTATCCCATGGAGTGACCCATTCAGCGCATTCAATGCCTTAGATGCATTCTTGGTTTTGTCAGGAAGGGCCATGCTAGAGTAGGGCGGCTACTTTAATCGTGGCATGTCGACTCATCTCTAGTGCCTCCTCCTTAGCCTGAATCACTCATTCATTCACCTGCTTAGACATGCAACTATCTACTCTACCTTTACCTCCAAGGGGACAAATAGACGGTGCTTTCAATGTTAGCAGACCCCAAATATCTATCCGACAAACTGCTTCACCTATTGGCAGTAACTCCTGCTGAGCTTCCCTCTTTTTCTCTTCCTTCTCTTGACCCTGGCCTTAGGTTTTTTTTTTTGAATGCATCTGGGTTCATCTTTTGAGTCTAAAAAAATCAACAAACACTTGAATGCAGCTGAGTTGGCACTCACAAATCTTATCCCTATTAAAGGTTAACGGTTAGCCGGTCACTTTAAATTTGACATCCATAAGCCTATCATCTTGTTGTGATTCAAGTGAGGATGCATGGTGACATCCATAATTTTGAAATAAGCTTATTGGAATAAGCTTTAAAACTATTAGAGGATGAGGGGGCATGGATGCAGACATGTGGCAACTTCCACTGCATTAGGTCGGGACACGTGGCAGGTTTCGCTCTATGAAGCTTTATTTGAAACTACATCTTAGCATCTGACACTTGGCAGTATCCACTACACTTTGAGGCTCAAACCTTTCTTGAAGGGAACTTACCCTTTGATATCTTGAAAAAGGTCCACTTTTGAATGTTGAGTGTCCCTCCGCAAAGGTGTTTACCCTTTGGGATCTTCTAAGTGGCCTCTGGGTCTTTAAACAAGTGCCACATGGCATCTTCTGCAGGAACAAGTGAGGACACATGGCATCTTTTGCTATTGACACTTGGCAGCATCCACCTTCTCGAGCCTTTGCAAAACCATATAAATTCTTGGGGCTCAGTTGGGATCTCGTGGATGATGACACTTGTCGGCCTCTGCCGATCTCTGCCAGGGGCACGTGGCATGGTCCGCTGCTCTTTGAAAAACATAGTGAATCCTCTGTGATTGCTACTTATCACCGTCTATGAAACTCTAGAGGAAGTTTTGTCAAAAGGAACCCTACAGCTTATAAGGAACTTTGAGAAGCGAACGCCGACACATGTCGCATTCCGCTGAGTTACAATGCTGACATGTGGTGCGGTATGAGTATTTTTAACAATCACATAGATACAAACACGTGGCGTCTTCCAATGGGTTTTCCAAAGGGACACATGGCACCTTCCACCACTTCTCTAAAATAAAGCATAAAGGGGCTCAACTAACGACACTTGGCAGCATTCACTTGAATTTCTTTTGCACGCATCTCTTTTCGTAAGTGAGGCAACCTTTAAACCCATGTGTTGAACCAATTGAACATTGAACTCATTGAACCAATGAACAAAAATGGTTCAAGGTTCAACGGTTCAATAGTTTAAGCTTTGAGACTTCGCTAGGTGCTTAGGGTCACAGAACTTTGAAACGGTTGAACCTGCTAATTCTTTGACCAAAAAGTTGAGAAAAAGACGAAATTGAATGTTTCAAAATAAATTTTTGGAAAGGGAAGGGACAATTTTGGCCATGTAGGACCAAAATAGTCATATGTTGTCTGGAAAATGAGGAGTCATTTTTTAGGGACAACAATATAAACAATCAAGATTTAAGTAGGAATAAGAATGTATAAAATAAAGCAAGAACAAACTAATTAACAATGTGAAATCAAGATATGAGTAATTAAGAGCCACATGTATTAACAAGATGTACTTGGAAAATAAATGAATAATAAAAGAAGCTAAATACAAAGTAAACACAACAGAATAGAACAATAAAACAAAAGATTAAAAAATAAAAACACAACAAAACACTTAGAAACAAATAACAAAATATGAATGAAAAATAATCAAATAATAAAACAACAATAAGGAAAATAATAACTTAACAAAACAATAATGAAAATACAATAAAACACCAATAAAAAATAAACACACAACATAATATAAACACAAAATAACAATAAAAAACCAACAAAAATAATGGAGAGATAAAAAAGTTCAACAAAACAACAAAAAAATCAAATAAACACAAAAAAAAATGGTTAATCATAATGTTAGTGCAAACGAAAATCAAATTGTTCATGCACGTGTAATAGAGATGTTACACTCTATGATAGGGTGAACCTTAATCTAAGAAATAATGATATTGGTACAATGAGATAAGAATAATGAAGATAAAGTTGTCCCCAAGTGATAGGGAAATAATGACACAAAACAAAATGGGGGAAATATAAGAAGAAAAGGAAGGGGTGGTTGAGTTGACTCCATATGGACAAGGCAAATTCAACATGAACTTCAAGCCAAATGTAGTTATTATAGGATATGGCATAGAAGAAAAATGATGTTCAAGAAAATCATGATTGTATTGTACGGAAATAAGGAAATGAGATCACAAAATGGCGAGTGTGTAAGAAATGATTGTTCATAAAATGGCAAGAGCATAAGGCCTTCGAAAAATGTTTTTGGAATTTTCCAAGCATCTCAACTCTATTGGGAATTATGAGATATTAAACTATCTAACTCACAAAATGATGAGAGCTTGGGATCAAAATAAACAAGGATTCAAGGTAATGTTTTTATTCTTTTTGTCTATTAGTTTCTAATGTTTTTGTGGTTTTGGGATAAGCAACAGAAATGGAACATCAACAAAAGGTATAGGGAACTACCTAACTAATAAGATGCATATCCACAAGTAAGCATCCAAACAATAACTAAATCAGTTGCAATGGGGTTCATGAATATAAACAAAAGTACAAAAAACTACTTAGTTGAGGAGTTGCACATCCATAAGTAAGTAAAATAACTAAACCAGCTGAACAGTATCTATGATCCTATCAAGGCAACAATACCTACCAAACAACGGCAAAATAATAATAGAATAGTATGCAGTGTGGAATAAATCTGAAGAACCGTTCAATAGGCAAAAACCATGTGTTGACATATCCTCGTACACTTGTCTGCAAAAATAAGTTATGAAATATTATTCAAGCTAAACTACTTTATAGAACGGATGATGAATGTGTCCAGAATGCCTATGAGTAATAATCATAATCATTATTGCTTATGGGATATAATAGTCTAGGTTACAATGGTTTAAAATGGAAGGAAAATGAGCTTTGTTGGGATATAAATGATCTCAAGTAGCAATGGTCTAGGGTTACAATGGTTCATGATAGTAAAATAATATTGTTCAAGTTAGAACAATCCAGGACAAAACTAGTCAAAATAAAAATGGTTCAGAATAGGATGCTCCAAAATATAATAGTGGGATAAATGACTTCAGCATAAGTTACCCCAAGTAAGGGATCTTGTACATAATGGTTCAGAAGGATATCAAGCATAGAACCGCTTGATGTGTACAATATTCATGGTATCTAGGTGCTCTTCACCATTTAGAGTAACCAATCAGTATGCCCCTGATCCATAATTTATTGTGACTACAAATGGTCCCAATAAATTATGTTAAAACTTACCCTTCTTCTTACATTTATCATTAGTGTTCTTTTCATTCTCCTTCAAGACCAAATCACAAATTTTAAACTCTTGAGGGAGAATGTGCTTGTTATAGCTTCTATGTAATCTATTCTAATATGCTTTCAAGTTGTCCAAGGTAGGAAAATGCTTGCCATCAAGGAGCTCGAGTTGTTACAACTTGAAAACTCTATAATCTTCATCATCTTCAATGTTATCCAAGGATACCCATAGTGAAGGTAGCTCAATCTCAACCAAAATAATAGCTTTTGTGTCATAAATAAAGAGGTATGGAGTGGCCAATGTGGTGATTCAATGACTAGTACGATAGGCCTAGAGGGTAGTAAAAATTTGCAAGTGCCAATCATGACCAGCATCATTGACAATCTTCTTTAGTATTATGATAATGGTTTTGTTAGATGCCTCAACTTGACTTTTGCCTTACGGGTTATATGGTGTGGATTTCTTATGCTTGAATTTAAACATGGTGTAATTAACTTTAACATCTCAGTTTATAAATTATCTGACATTATCGAATATAATATGTGTTAGGATACCATATCAATAGATGATATGGTAATGGATAAATCTGACAATCTACTTTTTAGTGATGTAAGTGAGAGGAATGACCTCAATCCACTTAGTAAAATAATTGGTAACAGTGAGAATGTGCTTATGACCATCAAAAGAGGTTGGGTTGATTTTTCTGATGAGATCAAGGCCTCAGGTGGAGAATGGCCAGGATGTAGTGATTAGCTGTAGTAGGAAGGATGGTGTGTATATAAAATTACCATATTATTGGCAAGAAACACACTTCTTGATATGATTACAAGCATTTATTTCCTTCTTGGGCCAATAGTATCCTATTCTGAGGAATTTTTTGGCTAAGACTACACCAATGGTGTGGGTCAGACATATTCCTTCATGAACCTCCTTAAGCGCTAGCTTGGATTCTCCTGAAGATAAATAATGAAGAAGCATTCCATTATAGCCTTTCTAATAAACTATTTCCAAGGAGGTTATAATGGGCTATGGAAGATTTTCTAGTGATTATGGGAAAGGTCAGGTGAAAAGACTTGGTTGTGGAAATAATTATGAATGTTTAGAAACCAAGGTAGTTAGGTTGGGGATTGGGACCAGTAATGGTGCATACCCTCTCTGAATCTATCAATACATGAGTAGGTTGTAGAAGATTTTCAATGAGAAATTGATACTCTTTAACATTGTTGGTAATTTGTATCATGGACCATCTATTATTGATCAGTTGATCTATTATTGGCCCATGGTGCCTGTTCAAATTGTAGGACTTAAAGTGAGTCTTAAGATTATCCACAATGTGCTTGTAGGGTAAAAGATTGTAATCTTGAGTTTTATATTGATCTTTGGTTTTATTAATAATCAATTAAGAGTCTCCATATACCATTAACTATTGGATATCCCACTGTACTTCAAGATGAAGTCCTGTAATAAGGGCTTCATAATCAACCATATTGTTGGTACAATGAAAATTAATATGAAAAGCTTTAGGAATCAGAACCCCTTATGGTGTAATCAACAAAATGCCATCCCTAGATCCATGGGATGTAAAATATCCATCAACATATAACTTCCATTGTTCAAGTTCATGTAGTTTTTCATCTATTGTCATAATAAAATCATCTAGAAAGTCAAACGTTAGTGGTTGAGTGTCTATAATATGAACTTCTATAAGATGATTTGAAATAACCTCCCCATTGATAACCTTTTGATTCTGGTACTCAACATCAAAGAAGCATGACCCATTTGTCCATGCGGCTTGTGAGAGTTACTTTGGATAATAAATATTTGAGAGGGTCCAATTTAGCAATAACAATAATTTTATTATTCAACATATAGTGTCGTAACTTTTGGGAAGTGAACACCATTGCTAAACAAGATTTTTCCATAGGTTTATAATTATGTTTATATGCCATAAGCGTATGACTCAAATAGTAGATTGCATGTTCCTTTTCATGTTCATCTTGTTGGGCCAAGAGTGTCCACAATGCATGTTCAGTGGCTAAAATATAAGTGATTAATGGTTGTCCAGGTGTTGGTACTCTCAAAACTAGCAGGTTGGCCATGTATGTTGTGAGCTTTGCAAATGCTAATTGACATTCAACATCCCATTGAAAAGTGACCCCTTTATTCAAGAGGTGTGTAAATGGGTGGCACTTATCTGCTAGTTGTGAAATGAACCTACGAATAGATTGAATATTTCCTTACAGACTGTAGAGTTGTTAGAGATGAGAAGGTGGAGGCATTTATACAATGACCTTGACCTTAGCATGATCCACTTCAATCCCTCTTTATGATACAATGAATCCTAACAACTTTACCAAAGTGATGCCAAAGACACACTTCTTGTTAGGTGTGGAGCCTGATTGTCTTCCAATATCAAAGGTTAAAATTTTGATGTTATTTCAATTGGGTTTGGATCTCATTATTTGAATCTTGAGTTAAAATTACCTTGTTAAAGTTTAATTTCATAGTCAATCTGGGCAATTGATTAAAGGTTTCCATATCTGACAATAGAGGTTATGTTTAGGTGTTTTTCACCCTAAAATGTATTGATATATGGTTGAGATGGATTATTGTGATGAATTAATGAAATATTGTACATAGAGAGGAGGCACAAAAGGTAGAGAGTGTAACAGGGTTTGTTAGGATTTTATTTCTCCCTTGTATTGATGGAAATAATATACTGGACAAGTTTGGTGGATGTAGCCCATCTTAGGTGAACCATGTTAAATTTGGTGTCCCCTATTATGTGCATGTTTATGTTTATTTTTTGAATGTGATTTAGGGATAGATCTAGGTTTTGATTTATCTTAACAAGTGGTATAAGAGAAAAGGTTATTTTTGCATAATTTTAAATTGCAAGAAGACAAGGGCTTGACCTCAAGTGGGATCTATAGCAGATGAAAATAAATATAAGGTGGAGAAGTTCAATGGATAGAACTTTGGATTGTGAAAGATGCAAATGGAGGATTACCTTTACCAGAAGGACCTCTATTTGTCATTGGTAGGGCAAGCCAAGAAGACATCGATAATGTCAGATGAATATTGAGAACTATTGCATCAGAAAACCCTTAAAACCATATGGTTGTGCTTTGCATCTTTTATAGCATACAACATATCACAAGAAAGACAACAAAAGGTCTTATGAGTGTAATAGGCAAGTTATATGAAAAACCCTCTGCTTCAAATAAAATATTTTTGATGAAAAAAATATTTAATATGAAATTTTTTGAAAATGGTTCAATACCAAATCATTTAAATGAGTTTAACACAATTACTAATCAGTTACATTTTATAAATATTGACTTTGATGATGAATTTAGGGATCTTTTTATTCTTTGTTCCTTGCCTAAAAGTTGGAATAGCTTGGTAATGGTAGTAAGCAACTCTGTGTCTAACAATGCCAAACTAAAGTTTGAAGATGTGGTGGGTGTTATCCTAAGCAAGGAAATGTAAAAGAAAAGCATAGGTGAAACATCCATATCTGGAAACACATTAAAAGGAAGGCAAAAGAATAAAAGAAGAGGAAACCGTAAAAAATCAAAAGGGGTTACAAGATCTAAATCAAGACGCAAGATGGAATGTTGGATCTGTGGCAAGCCAGGACACACAAAGAATGTTGGTTTCGAAAGGAAAAATCAGGTAAGGAATAATAGGAAGGTAATAGAGAAGAAATGTAGTAGATGATGTATTACAAGATGATCTTATATTTTCTTTGGATAACATTGCTAAATCTTGGGTTTTAGATTCATGTGCTTCTTTTTTATGCTACACCTCATAGACATTATTTTATAGATTATGTTCAAGGTAATTATGGGAATGTTTACCTTGGTTATGATGAACCCTGTAGCATTGTTGGAAAAGGAAGTTTTCAAGTTAAATTATAGAATGGAAACACTTGGGTACTGAAGGATGTCAGGCATGTTCTAAGCTTGAGGAGAAATCTAATATCTACAAGGTAGTTGGGTAGTGAGGGTTGTATGGTCACATTTACAGACTAATCATGGAAGGTTATAAAGGGTTCTTTGGTGGTTGCAAAAGGCAAGAAAGTAGGCACTTTATATTTTTCTATAAATAATGCTAATTCATCTTGTGTTGTTGTTGCTATAGATAAAGACACAGCGTTTTGGCATTACAGACTTGGCCACATGAGTGAAAGGGAATGAAGACCCTACATGAAAAGGATAAACTACTACCTCTAAAATAATTAGATCTGGAATTTTGTGAGAACTTTGTTTATGGGAAACAAAAATGTGTGAGGTTTCTCAGGATTGGACCAGCCAAGAAGGACCAAAAGTTAGAGCTTGTGCATATGGATGTATGGGGACCAACTCAAGTATCTTCACTTGGTGGTTCATATTATTATGTTACTTTTATTCATGATGCAACTAGGAAGGTTTGGGTATACTCTATGTCTAATGTTTTTGATACATTCAAAAAATGGAAAGATTTAGTTCAAAATGAAACATGTTTAAAACTAAAATGTCTCAAATCAAATAATGGAGGTGAGTATTATAATAACACTTTTAACAATTACTATTCAAAAAGTAGAATTCATAGACAAAAAATAGTTTCAAGAACACCACAATATAATGGTGTGTCAAAAATAATGAATAGGACTATTATGGAGTGTGTTAGATGCATGAAATTACATGTAGATTTGCCTATATAGTTTTGAGCAGATGTTGTAAATACAGTGGTTTATCTGATAAATAGAGGACCTTCAAGTGCTTTAGATGGTGAAATACTAGAGGAGGCATGGACTGGAGAAGGTAGATTATTCTTTTCTACGAGTTTTTGGTTGTGAAGCATTTTCTTATATTGACAAAGATCATAGGAATAAGTTAGAAGCTAAGTCTCAAAAACACACATTTATTGGTTATGAAACTGATGACTTTGAATTCTGGTTGTGGAATATGGAAGATAAGAAAATAATTAGGAGTAAAGATGTGTTCAATGAAAAAGACATGCACAGGGACCATTTGCAGAAAAAGAAGCAAGAAGAATCCAAAAAGGAATATATAGTATAAGTAGACATTATATAAAAACATGTCCCAAACGTTCCTGATCAAAATGTGCAATAGGAATAGGTACCTCAAACCCCTGTTAGAAGATCTACAAGATTAAGTATACCACCTAATCATTTTTCTCCTTCTTTATATTATTTATTACATACTAATGGTGGTGAGCCAGAAAGCTATGAAGAAGCATTGTAGATTGATGCCAAGGATAAGTGGGAGCAAGCTATGGATGAGGAGTATGATGCTCTAATGGAAAACCAGACATGAAATTTGGTGGAGTTACCCAAAGGAAGAAAGTCATTGTAGAATAAGTGGCTATACAAGATAAAGGAGGAAAATGCAGGTAAAAATAATTTCAAGGCCATAATGGTGGTTAAAGGTTTTGCATAAAACAAAGATATAGATTTTGATGAAATATTTTCTATAGTTGTTAAAATGACTTCAATTGGAATTGTTTTTAGCTTAGTAGCAGTTGAAGATTTACACTTAGCACAATTAGATGTAAAGAATGCTTTTCTTCACGGGGATTTGAAGGAGGAAATATACATGGAGTAGCCACAAGGTTATGAAGTTAATGGTAAGGATAATTTGGTGTCCAAATTAAAGAAGAGCTTGTGTGGCCTAAACTAAGCTCCAAGACAATGGTATATTAAGTTCGAAAGTTTTATGATAGAACAGGGTTATATGTAGATGATATGCTTATAATTGGTTCTAACATGCACAATATTAATGTACTCAAGAAATAGTTAAGTGATTACTTTTATATGAAGGATCTAGGTGCAGCTAAACAGATACTTGGTATGCGAATAACTAGAGATAGAAAGAATATGAAGCTATAATTATAACAGGGAGAGTACATTAGAAAAGTGTTGGAAAGATTTAATTTGCAGGATGCAAAATCAGTTGGGACACCTTTGGATACAAACTTTAAATTAACAAAGGAATAATGTCCCAAAACATAAGAAGAAAAGAATCTAATGTCTAACATTTCATACTCATCAACAGATGGCAGTTTACTGTATGCAATTGTGTGTACGAGGTCGAAGATTGCACATGCAATGGGAGTGGTGAGTAGGTTCATGAGTGATCAAGGAAAGGAACATTGACAGGCAGTAAAATAGATCCTTCATTACTGAAGAGGGACCATAGATACAATGTTAAGTTATGGTGGATTAGATGTGACATTATAGGGATATGTTGACTCAAATATGGTAGGTGACTTGGATGGTAGAAGAAGCACTATGGGGTATGTGTTTACAATAGGTGGTACAATAGTTAGTTGGGTATTATGGTTACAGAAGGTTGTGGCACTTTCAACCATAGAGGCTGAGTATGTTGTTGCTATAAAAGTAAGCAAGGAAATAATTTGGTTACAGAGGTTAATGAAAGAACTGGGACATAGTCAAGAAAGATGTACACTATATAGTGATATTCAAAGTGCAATCCATCTAGAAAAAAACTTAGTTATTCACTCTAGGATAAAACACATTCAGTTGCAATACCATTTCCTTCGTTCAGTGATAGAGGAAGAACAACATAAATTAGATAAGATACATACCAGTGAAAATCATGTAGATATGATGACCAAGGTAGTTACAAGAGAGAAGTTAAATATTTGTTCAGCTTCAATTGGTCTTCATCGATGATAATTAAATTAAGGAACTTATCCATGTCTAGATAGTACAGTGGATGTAGTAGGCATCGAGTTGCTGTAATCAGTCTCCAAGTGAGAGATTGTTAGGTGTGGAGCCTGGTTGCCTTCCAAGATCATAGGTTAAAATTTTGATGTTATTTTATTCAAATTTGGATTTCATTATTTGAATATCAAGTTAAAATTGCCTAGTTAAATTTTAATTTCATAGTCAATCTGGGCCACTAATTAAAGGTTTCTAGATCTAATGGTAGAGGTTATGTTTGGGTGTTTTCACCCTAAAATGTATTGATATATGGCTAAGATGGATTATTGTGATAAATTAATGAAATATTATACACAAAGAGGAGGCACAAAAAGTAGAGAGGTGTAACAGGTTTTGTTATAGGATTTTATTTCTCCCTTATATTGTTGAAAATAATATACTAGATAAGTTTTATGGGTGTAGCCTATCTTGGGTGAACCACATTAAATCTGGTGTCACCTTTTATGTGTATGTTTATGTTTATTTTCTAATGTTTGATTAATTCATTTCATAACTTATCTTGTATGCAATTTGGGGATAGATCTAGATTTTGATTTATCCTAACACTTTTTACGATTCAAATGGACCTTATACTCATAGTCTCTCAAAGATTCTCTGTAGAATGTTAGGATGTCCAACACGTGTTCTTAATTTTGCTAAGATGTCATCAACATAATCCTCAACAATATCATGCATCATGTCATGGAAGATGACAATCATATCACGTTGATTGGTGGCTCCAGCATTCTTCAAGTTGAACGACATGACTTGGTAACAGAATGTTCCCCATGGTGTGGTGAATGTAGTTTTATGCTAGTCCTCTAGATCTATCTTGATTTGATTATTTCTTGACAATCTGCCAAGAGGGACAACATATCACACACAGTAATAGAATCTACAATCATGTTGATATTGGGAAGAGGAAAATCATCTTTGAGATACACCTTATTGATATCTCTAAAATCAGTACAAATGTGTATACCCTATGGCTTTTTGCTTTTCAGGACTATGTTTGATATCCATTCATAATAGTTTAGTGGTCCGATGAAGCCAACGCCCAATAGTTTCTCTAGTTCTAATTTTACCAAAATGTGACGCATGGGTGCATCTTTCTCAATTTTTGTTTGACCAACTTATCTAGATAGACAACAAGTTGATGCAAAACTAAGTCAACATCCAGGCTTGACATATCAAAATAAGCCCATGTAAAGATATCAATAAAATGTTAGGTTGTGGAGCTAAAAGCTTCAACTATGCAGACATGGAGGAGGTTGTTGAGTTCCAGGGATACCGGCGTCGGCAGTGTAATCGACGTCGGTCATCTACAGTGCAGAATGGCAACCGGCATCGACAGGAGGTCGGCTGATGTCGGTTAAACTCCAAGCAGACAGGGACCGACGTCGATCGCCTATGGCGGTTCCAGAACTGTTCGTTGCAGGAACAGTTAGTTCGTTGAACTGAGTGTTTGCATGTAAAGGCTATTTTTGGTCTTGAGTTGCATGTCTAATTATTGTAAATTAGAACTCTAAGTTATTGTTTGGTGTGGGATCTATTTATAGACCCATTGGCATGTATTTTAATTATGAGCAAATAGAGGAAGGTAAGGAAGATCCTTCCAATTGTAAGAATAGGGTGATCTGCAGGTTGTTGCAAGATCAAGGAGAAGTTCTACATGTGTAAGTAAGATCATTTGAGTTACAGGTTGTTGCAAGCTTATGGGAGATCTACTTGAAGTACTTTGAGTACTTGTGTACTGGCAGGGTTATTACTCACTAGTTGGAGGTGAACACCAACTCTATGTTTGAGTTGTGTGTTGGGACCATTTTTGGTAGGAGAGTGAACTCTTGAGAAGAATTACTGTACACTTGGTGTGGGAAGCCTGAAAGGTGTGGAAGAGTGTGGCGTCTCTTCATTGTATTTTTTTTTGGATGAGTATTAATATAGTTTGTGTTGTCTCTCATATTCTGTGTCATTTGTGAATTCTAGTTACTTATTGCTTCTGGTTAATTCTGCATGTTTAGTTGCTAATACAAGGTAATCATATGTGCTCTTATTTGTTAGGATTGTGGAGCTAAAAGCTTCACTGATGCAGACATGGAGGAGGTTGCAGAATGAGTTGCCGAAGTGTCAGAAGTGTTTGGCGTTGGTCTGGCCAACCGGCGTCGGCAGGGTAAGACAGGAAGGCAACCGACGTCGGTCATATATCGGCCGGCGTCGGCGACCCCAGGCAGACAGGGACCGACGTCGGTCGCCTGTGTGGTTCGACTGCGAGCTATTTACGGGTAGTGGGTTGACGAACCAAGAGTTTGCATGATGAGTGCTAATTTTAGACTCATAGCTGCGGATCTAATTATTGTAATTAGATGTCTAATCATTGTTTGGATGAGATCTATATAATAGACTCATGGTTGTATTGGAAAAGTGTGCTAGGGAGTAAGAGAGCATAATTATAAGCTCCTTCTGTGTGTGAGGTAGAGCAATGGTGCGTTCCTCCTAGTGCCACAGTACCAGGTGTGTTGGTGCTGGATTGGAGAGCCAGCTGGGTTCTTCAGGAGTGTAGGATCTTGGTCACAGTTGCATGGCCTATATAGGAGATCTACATGGTAAGTAAGATCGTTGATCTGCAGGTGTATGTGTGTGCAAGGTCGAGGTTCACAGGTGAATAGAACCATTGTTTGATTTGCAGGTGTGCAAGGTCATACAGACAGCAACACAACAGGGAGCAGTATCAGGCAGGATCTACTTGGAGTACAGGTGTGTACTCGGATAGAGCAAGAGGAAGGCAAGGGAGTTCCTTCCATAAGTATGGTCTGTTGAATTGTAGGTTGTTGCAGATTCATGGGAGATCTACTTGAAGTACTTTGAGTACTTGTGGAGCACGTGGAGTGCTTGTGGAGTGCGTGGAGCACTTGTGGTGTGCGTGGAGCACGGGAGGTGAACACCAACTCTGTATTTGAGTTGGGTGTTGGGACCTGTGAGAGGGAGAGCTTTGGGGAGAAGAATTACTGTTCACTTGAGGTGTGGGAAACCTCTGTAAGGTGGTGGAGAAGAAGTGGCATCTTCTTTATTGTATTATTTTCTGTATAAAGTGTTAATACAAGTTGTGTATTGTCTCTCATATCATGTGTTATTCTGAATTCTAGTTACTTGGTGAATCTGGTTAATTTCCGCATATTAAGTTGCTTGGTTTAGTAATCAAATTGTGTGCTTCCGGTTTATATCCTCCCAACAAGTGGTATCAGAGCCTTGGTTGTAGGTTCTTGAGCTTGATACCAACAAGTGGTATCAGAGCTAAGGTTGGAGGAAGCAGGTTTTGTGTTTGGTTACAGGGCACTCTCAGGGGTTTCTGATCGAGTGGGAGTAGAGCAACAGCAGATCAAAGTAAGCTAAGAATGGAGGAGTTGAAAAGCACAGATGGTCACTCACGGTCCGATGGAAAGAAAGAGCAGGTAAAAGATTATTGCTGGTTGGTAGCAGATCAGCATGAAGAAACTGAAGATACAGATGTAGCAGGTGTTGTTGCACAGGATGTGTTTGCAGGTTTCTTGGATAAAGTTGAATCTTGGATAAAAGATTCGGTTGCCTCTTTCCATGCAGTTCCAGGTAGAGGAGCTGGTGAGCCTTGCCAAAGAATTGGCAAAGGGGAAGTGAAGCTAAAATTGTAGGCGGCCAACACACAGGTGTTGATGAAGGTCATGCAGGTCCCAGGTTTGGAGATATGGCTAATTTCTTCAGAAAGATTGGGTGATGAGAGATGCACAAGAACTCTCACAGCAGATGCACTTGAATTAGCTGGTGGTAAGAAAATAGGTATCCTTTATCTACTTGTTTATATTACTGATTCTTCTTTTGTTGCGGAGGCATGGCTTTGTAGGCTTGGTCACATGAGCAGGAAGGAGATGCATGTTCTTAAGCGGAAGACAAATATATTTGACAGGCTTAAGAACTGGAAAGCCTTGGTGTTTATGGAGGAGATGGCGGACAGAACCCAGTGGATGTGGCTGGATACTTCTGAGCAGGGCAGTTTGGACATGGATTTTGATTCAAAGAAGCTCGCGGGTAAAAAGTCATCACTCACAGGCGAACACAGGTACCGATGTCGGTCAAGAGGAACCGGCGTCGAACAGACAGGTGCCGATGTCGGTCATGTGCAGACCGAAGCCGGCGATGTCGGGCAGGGTAAGACCGATGTCGGTCATGGGACCGACGTCGGCAGTATGTAAGACCGATGTCGGTCAGAGGACCGACGTCGGCAGCAGGGACACCAGCGTTGGCAGGTTGGTAGTCAGGTACAGACGCATGGAACCGACGTCGGTCGGATGCAGACTGTGGAGTGACCGAGGTCGGTCACTGTAAACGAATTTTGGGTGGACAACATGTTGTCAAGGAGTCTCAAACACCCATACGGAGGACTGAAGGCGTAAGTAGGCCCTCAAATTCGTTGTTCCTCTTCTTCATACTTGTTGCTGATTTTGTAGAGCAGGAAGGATCCAGGAAACAGGTGTGAGCTTGGCATGGATGAGGATGTGATTCCTTGGAGGAGAACCAGACAGGTGTGTCTTGGTGGAGATGCCAGCAGGTATGAAAGCACAGAGACGAATGGATACCTTAGTAGAAGAATAGAGAGAACGGATACGTGAGATGGAAGATCAGGGATATGGTCTTGAGGAGCTGCAGGACAGTGGTACAGGTTTTGACAGGTGGAAGACGAAGCATGGCTTCAGTCAATGTCAGGGTAACTACTGTGGTTTTGTCTTACCAGGTGGATGATGAGTCATGACATCATTTTGTTGCTGTATGTGGATAGTATGCTAGCTAGCAGGGGTGTACATACAGGGTTTTGCTGAGCTAAGGGTAAGATTAGTTCAGTGGCATGTCGGGAGGAGTTTGGAGCAGCGGAATTCTTTGACATGGGAGGCATGGAGATCACAGGTCGATTTTGTCTCGAGTGGGAGCTGATGTGAATCAGGTGTTGACGAGGTTCAGGATGCAGAACCAGAGCACACTAAGGGCTGGACAGGTACAGTGTCCGAAATCACATGAGGTCTGGTATAGACCTGAGTATTCCCATGCAGTGGGAGCTGTCAGAGAGTTAGGAGCCAATTCGGGGAAGTGGATTCTCAGGTTTTCTGAGAGGGACCGGCAGCAGGTGTTGCTATGCAGGGTCAGGACTTCACTACAGGTGTTGTAGGTTCGGATGTGGTAGGGTACTCGGATGACAGGGGGTACACCACGGGATGTGTGGTGGGTTGTCTTCAGGTGGGAGCTTGAAGAGGGATACAAACCAGGAAACAGATTAGACGGAGTACAGGTACAGGTACAGTGCAGCTGTTTATCTCCAAGTGGGAGATTGTTAGGATTGTGGAGCTAAAAGCTTCACTGATGCAGACATGGAGGAGGTTGCAGAATGAGTTGCCGAAGTGTCAGAAGTGTTTGGCGTTGGTCTGGCCAACCGGCGTCGGCAGGGTAAGACAGGAAGGCAACCGACGTCGGTCATATATCGGCCGGCGTCGGCGACCCCAGGCAGACAGGGACCGACGTCGGTCGCCTGTGTGGTTCGACTGCGAGCTATTTACGGGTAGTGGGTTGACGAACCAAGAGTTTGCATGATGAGTGCTAATTTTAGATTCATAGCTGCGGATCTAATTATTGTAATTAGATGTCTAATCATTGTTTGGATGAGATCTATTTAATAGACTCATGGTTGTATTGGAAAAGTGTGCTAGGGAGTAAGAGAGCATAATTATAAGCTCCTTCTGTGTGTGAGGTAGAGCAATGGTGTGTTCCTCCTAGTGCCACAGTACCAGGTGTGTTGGTGCTGGATTGGAGAGCCAACTGGGTTCTTCAGGAGTGTAAGATCTTGGTCACAGTTGCATGGCCTATATAGGAGATCTACACGGTAAGTAAGATCGTTGATCTGCAGGTGTATGTGTGTGCAAGGTCGAGGTTCACAGGTGAATAGAACCATTGTTTGATTTGCAGGTGTGCAAGGTCATACAGACAGCAACACAACAGGGAGCAGTATCAGGCAGGATCTATTTGGAGTACAGGTGTGTACTCGGATAGAGCAAGAGGAAGGCAAGGGAGTTCCTTCCATAAGTATGGTCTGTTGAATTGCAGGTTGTTGCAGATTCATGGGAGATCTACTTGAAGTACCTTGAGTACTTGTGGAGCACGTGGAGTGCTTGTGGAGTGCGTGGAGCACTTGTGGTGTGCGTGGAGCACGGGAGGTGAACACCAACTCTGTATTTGAGTTGGGTGTTGGGACCTGTGAGAGGGAGAGCTTTGGGGAGAAGAATTACTGTTCACTTGAGGTGTGGAAAACCTCTGTAAGGTGGTGGAGAAGAAGTGGCATCTTCTTTATTGTATTCTTTTCTGTATAAAGTGTTAATACAAGTTGTGTATTGTCTCTCATATCATGTGTTATTCTGAATTCTAGTTACTTGGTGAATCTGGTTAATTTCCGCATATTAAGTTGCTTGGTTTAGTAATCAAATTGTGTGCTTCCGGTTTATATCCTCCCAACATTATTGAGGAGCAAGATCCTAACAAGTGGAATCAGAGTTGTTTGTTGTTCTTGATTCCCCATCAACTGGTATCAGAGCTTTTGGTTTCAGATCTGGTTAGTGTGTGTTGATTACAGGTTACTCACAAGGGTTTTTGTTTGAGTGGGAGTATAGCAATGGCAGAAGAAAGTAAGCTACGAATGGAGAAGTTTAATGGCAAGAACTATCAATTATGGAGGATGCAGATTGAAGATTATTTGTATCAGAAAGATTTGTACTTACCGTTGGGTGGGGTTGCATGCAAGCCCACAAGATATGAAGGTCAAAGAATGGGAGGTTCTTGATCGAAAGGCTCTGGGATCTATAAGGTTGAGCCTTGCATGGTTTGTGATTTCTAACTTATCTCAAGCTAAGACAATAGTAGAGTTGATGGAATCTTTGGCAAATTTATATGAAAAACCCTCAGCTTTGAATAAGGTATTTTTTATGAAGCAATTATTTAATTTGCAAATGTTGGAAGGTGGATCTCTTCATAGTCATCTTAGTGATTTCCATGGTTTGGTAAACCAGTTAAGTTCAATCAATATTGTTTTTGATGATGAAATTAAGGCTCTCTTAATCTTATGCTCATTACCTAAAAGTTGAGAGAGTTTGGTAATGGCAGTTAGTAATACTGCGTCTGCTTCAAAAATCTTAAAAGTGGATGATGTTGTGAGTGTAATCTTGAATAAAGAAATTCACAGGAAAAGCACAGGTGAATCATCAGGGAATGCTTTGAGTGTGGAAAGCAAGGGAAGGCAAAGAGAGAAGATCGAGCATGGGAGATCAAGGTCTAAGATAGGCAGGAGATCCAAGTCCAGGTATGGTATAATAACCTACTGGAAATGTGGAAAGCAAGGGCACTTAAAGAGAGATTGCAGGTTGGATGAAGATCAGCATGAAGGACATGAAGAAGTAGATGTTGCAGATTATGTTGCACAGAATGCTCTGATATGTTCCTTAGATAAAGTAGAATCTTGGGTTTTAGATTCTGGTGCCTCTTTTCATGCATCCCCAAATAGGGAATTTTTTTATGAGTATGTCCAGGGAGACTTTGGAGAAATTTATTTAGGGGATGGTAAGCCTTGTCAGATGGTTGGCAAAGGGAAAGTGAAGCTAAAATTGCAGACAGGGAACACATGGGTGTTGAAGGAGGTCATGCATATCCCAATCCTGAAGCGGAATTTGATTTCTGTTGGAAAGTTGGGTGATGAGGGTTGCACAGTAACTCTCACAGCAGAATCTTGGAAGGTTACCAAGGGTGCACTTGTTGTAGTAAGAGGTAAGAAAGTAGGTACGCTTTATCTATCTACTTGTATTACTGATTCTCTTTCTAGTTTATCTACTTCAGTTGTAGATTCGAAGATGTGGCTTAATAGGCTTGGTCACATGAATAAGAAGGGAATGCATGTTCTTAAGTCAAAGGGTATGCTTTTGAATTTGAAAAGCATGGATCGAGATTTCTATATGCAGAAGAAGAAAGTGACGTTTCTTGAGAAATCTAATGTTTGTGACAAAAATAGGAAAGCCTTAGTTTTTAAGGAGAAGATGACAGACAGAGATCAGCGCAAGGGGCTGAAGAATTCTGAGTAGAGCAAGGTTGATATGGACAAGGGTTTGATCCAAAAGGAGCTCACAGGTAAAGGTCATCACTCACAAGTAAAACACAGAGACCGATGTCGGTTAGAAAACCAATGTCGACATCCAGACAGGGACCGATTTCGGTTATGTGTAGCTCAACGTCGGTGACTCTAGACAAATAAACACTAATGTCGGTCAGAGGGAATCGACGTCGGTGATGAGGCAATCACATGGAACTGACATCAGTCGGATGTAGACTGAGATGTGACCAGCATCGGTCACTGAGACGGATTTTGGGCAGACAACAAGCTGTCAAGGAGTCTCAAGCACCCATATGGAGGATTTAAAGGGTAAGTAAGCCTCAAATTCATCATTTCCCTTCTTTACACTACTTGTTGCTCACTGATGGTCAAGAACCAGGAAGTTATTAAAAAATTAGAGCAGGTAGATCCAGGAAACAGTGGGAGCTTGGCATGGATGAAGGATGTGATTCCTTGGAGAAGAACCAAATGAGAGTTTTTGGTGGAGTTGCCAGCTGGAAGAAAGCACTGAGAGACGAATGGATGTTCAGGATAAAGAAGAGCGGGAATGGACACGTGAGATGGAAGGCCAAGGTATATGGTCTTGAGTAAGTTGCAAGACAATGGAGGTTTGACCATTGTGTTTCTCTTTACCAGGTTGGATAATATTAGCTACATTATCCTGTTACTGTATTGTGTGCTTGTTGCAGGGTTACACATACAGGGAGTTGTTGAACTAAAGGTAAAGCTAGTTTAGAGGTGTGTCATGAGGAATCTGGGAGCAGCAAGATTCTTTGGCATGAGTGTGTTCTAGGGACATGGAAGGTCACAGGTTGACTTTATTTTCAGATGATTGTGTGAAACTAGTTAGCACGCCGATGGTTGGACAGTTCTATGAACAGTGTCTTGATTCAAATAATGAGGTTAAGTGCATGGTATGTACTAGACCTGAGTTTTCCCAAGCAGTGGGTGTTGTCAAAAAGTTTGGAGCCAATCCGGGAAAGAAGCACTAAAGGGCAGTTTAGTGGATTCTTAGGTATCTACGAGGGACCAGTAGCAGGTGCACATGTTATGCAGGGTCAAGTTATTTTCTACATGGGTTTGTAGATGCGGATGTGGCAGGTGATTTGGATGACAGGAGGTACACCATAGGATTTGTGGTGGTTGGTCTTCAAGAGTGATCTTGAAGAGGAATACAAAGCCAAGGGAATAAACTAGATGATGTATAGGTACAGATACAGTTGCAGCTGTTTATCTCCAAGTGGGAGATTGTTAGGTTGTGGAGCTAAAAGCTTCAACTATGCAGACATGGAGGAGGTTGCTGAGTTCCAAGGATACCGACATCAGCAGTGTAATCGACGTCGGTCATCTACAGTGCAAAATGGAAACTGGCATCGGGAGGAGGTCAGCCGACGTCGGTCAAACTCTAGGCAGATAGGGACCGATGTCGGTCACCTGTGGCAGTTCCAGAACTGTTCGTTGCACAAACAGTTAGTTCGTTGAACTAAGTGTTTGCATGTAAAGGCTATTTTTGGTCTTGAGTTGTATGTCTAATTATTATAAATTAGAATTCTAAGTTATTGTTTAGTTTGGGATCTATTTATAGACCCATTGGCATGTATTGTAATTATGAGCAAATAGAGGAAGGCAAGGAAGATCCTTCCAATTGTAAGAACAGGGTGATCTGCAAGTTATTGCAAGATCAAGGAGAAGTTCTACATGTCTAAGTAAGATAATTTGAGTTATAGGTTGTTGCAAGCTTATGGGAGATCTACTTGAAGTACTTTGAGTGCTTGTGTACTGGCAGGGTTATTACTGACTGGTTGGAGGTGAATACCAACTCTGTGTTTGAGTTGTGTGTTGGGATTGTTTTTGGTAGGAGAGTGAACTCTTGAGAAGAATTACTGTACACTTGGTGTGGGAAGCCTAAAAGGTGTGGAAGAGTGTGGCGTCTCTTCATTGTATTATTTTCTGGATGAGTATTAATACAATTTGTGTTATCTCTCATATTCTGTGTCATTTGTGAATTCTAGTTACTTATTGCTTCTGGTTAATTTTGCATGTTTAGTTGCTAATACAAGGTAATCATATGTGCTCTTATTGAGGAGCAAGATCCTAACAAGTGGAATCAGAGCTGTTTGTTGTTCTTGATTCCCCATCATAAAAGTCCTTAGAATAGTGGTAATGTAGTCACACTCTTCAACGGTGAGGGAAGCTCCAAGATAAACAATTTTGGGATCTTCATAAGTTCTTAGGTTGACTTTAGTGGTGTTTTCTACGAGGTGTGTAGAACCATCTTTTAAAATAGTGGGCAGTATTTGATTCTAATCCACTTCTTCTACTTTAGCTTCTGGTTGTTCTTCCCAAAGCTCTAGATAATGAGATGAATTTGAGTCTACCAGTTTAGGTAATGGCCAACTAGCAAATATTTCTTAAAATTCAAGAGTAAGATGCTCAAAGACTTTAAGTTGTTTTGATGTGATACTAGAATTGGATATAGATCAAATACTTGGTGGACACTGCGTATCTTTTGGAGATGAGCAAACTTCCCCATCCAAGAGTGCTTGAAACAAGTTTTCACTCAAGGGCTTGTCCTTCTCTTTACTATTTCCCTGATTAATGAATGCCTCAATGAGGTTTTCACCTGAAGATCTCGATGTTTTATTTTTTTATGAGCAAGAAAGTTTGTTTTCTCTCCAAAGTAGGCAGAAGAGTCCAAAGAGAAGTCAAAGCCTTGGTTATGATCACCAATTGGTGATCCATCTCTAAGGCCCATGTACTTGGCAATAGATTCCTCATTCTAAAATTTATTTAGGGGTATAATAGAATCTTGATAGTACTAATCAATGAGGTGATAATGGCAAAGGCAAAGGGGATAATGGGATGTGATAGTCATAATGGAGTTAGAGTCAAATAGGTCAGTGTCAACAAGCTCATCATAAATTCTATAATGGGATGTTGCATCATTGTCAGGAATCTCATTGCTAGTTGATTAGAAGAATCATTGTGAAAATACTTGACATCATCCACAAGCATATAAATCTAAGACATTGACTCATATTAGGCTTACTAGCTAATAATGGTTCCAAGATTCCTTACTCTCATAGACCGAGGCATGTACCTGTATAATCAAATTTACCTGTAATTTGATTAGGGATAGGATACTTAGGATTCTGAAAATAATCAGTAAGACAATTAGAATATACCCAGTCTCCTTCAATAAAAGCTTCCCGATTGTGATTTGGTGAGGTTACCAGTACAAATATCATTGGTGGTTTCTACATGTCTTTCTTATTTTACCAAATCATGTCAAGTCTGTAAGAGTTTTGGGAAGGCTTAGGTTTGCCAAAAGATTTAGGAGACTTGGGAAACTTAACAATGTGAAAGGCATCTTTCAGATGGTATGCATAAATGCTTGCATCCTCAATAGTGACCTATTATGTAAGCGTTAATGGGAATGGATCAATTGAAGTGGAAGCAAGGTCACTTGGGTTGATATAGTTGGACTCAGGTGGTTGAGAAACTATTTTTTACTCTTATTCACTATGAATTCAGAACTAGGGCAATAATTATAATTACAAAATTTAGCCTCTAGGTGTTTGTAATATTGGTAAGGCTACATATCAATAGGAATGGTAATTTTAATCCCATCATAGAGGAGCTTGAGGCACTAGTGCAAAGTGGATGGGATAGCCTGTACTTCATGGATATAAAGACAACCAAAAAGTATATTATATAGTAATTTAATGTCCATAATATGGCACAATGTATGATGGGATACAAACCTAACAATGATGGGGAAATAGATAGTTTTATAAGATTCCTTTTTTATGTTATTATATGCCTTGATCATGATTTTCTCAAGATGGATGTCTTTGTTAGTATAACCCAATTGTTGTATCAACTTGAGAGACACTATATTCAGCCCTGAACCATTGTCTATAAGACACTACTTAATTTTATGATTTTTGATAATGTCCTCAATGTATAAGGGGTTGTTATGGATAGGACTAAGACTAGACATATCTCTCTAATCAAATGTAATTTTTCAAAAAGGAGATAGATGTCCTACAAGTGTTTAAAATTTTTTAGTGTTAATGTCTTGGGGAATGGTGGACTGTTGAAGGAAATCATTTAAAATAGTTTGATGGACTTTTGACATACACAAGAGATCTAGGATAGAAATTTATGCAGGGGTTTTACTTAGTTGTTTTTAGATAATATATGAATTTTCAATGGAATTACATGAGGGTTTAGCCTTAGCCAGTATAGTGTTCAAATTTGGATCCAAAGGTATAGTGTTTAGGTTTGAATTAGGTTTAGAAGAGGGAAAAAAGACCTTGAGGGTGACTACGAGTGTCTAGTTATGATTATGCAATATAGAGTTGGCAAGGAGCCTTTATAATTAGAAGAAGGTAGAGGAACTTGGATGGTGACTCGCAAGCATCTAGTTGCATTTTCATAATTTTGAGTCAGTAGGGAATCATTATAATTAGAATAAGGGAGTGGTCCAAAAATAGTAACCCATGAAAACTGAGGCAAAATAGAATTGCTTGAACCTGATGCAACGTTATTTAAGGAAGAGGGTGTTAACCCTATAACATGGGGTCTAGTACTTCTATAAGTGTTTGATGATTCATGAGCTTTGATTTTGATAATGGTAACATTATTTGCATAAATATGCCCCATAGTACTATTATAATCATATGACATGTTAATGTAACCCAAGATATTGGCATGGGTATTATGATCCTAATTATGATCATGTTTATTATGATTTTGGCCTTATGTTTGTTGATGTTGGTTTTGACCTTGATTCTATTTTTTTCTTGTTGGCTTCTAATTGTGTTTAGAAAATGGGTCCTTGTAAATGTCCTTGTCATGATTAGTGATCTGTGTTTTACTTCAATTTCACCACTTTTAATCAAATCCTCTATAATATGCCTCAACTGAACACATTGGTAAATGGCATGGCTAATAACACGATGGAAATTACAAAACTCATTTTCCCAATACCAATCAGGTTTGGGTTGGACTTCAGGGAATGGCCTTAGTATAAGCCATACAATCAAATTGGTTGTCACAACCTTTTGGAACATAACCTCAACCAATTCCCCCAACTTATTGAATTCCTTATGTTTACTAAATGTTCTTTGTGAAGGGGCTCTTTTCAAAGGGGTTGATGGATTGGGTGGGGATAGTTGCACATTTGGAGTTGGTAGAGCCTACACTATTTGCTTGTGTCTAGATTTTATCACTTCATTTCCTACCATGTTCTAGTTTTTGTTAAACACTTTAGGTTTTTTTGTAGCAACAGCTTGAACAAGTGATTGGACATGATTAGAAGTTTTACCCTATGAATAAATATTAACAAGGCGCTTAGTAATAAGCATCTTCTCAGTCTATACACCCTTGTTTATGATATCCTCGAATGTATTCACACAAGAGATTCATAGATTATGAGCCACCTCAAGGTGTAGGTTATGTGCAAAAATATTATCTAGCTATTTATCTGGTAAATAATGTTGAAAGTATCCAGCTAATGCTCTAAATCACTATAGGTATGTTACGAAGCTTTCTCCATCCCATTGTTTAGCTTTGCAAAAGCTGACCAATGTTAATTCATGATCAATGTTATAAGAGAAATGGTTGACAAAATTCTTAGATAAATAATTCTAATCTACCACCGATCCTTTACGTAATTTGAGGAGCCAATCTAAAGCTTGTCTAGCCAAACTACGTGGATAACAAATAAAGAAAATAAACATTTTTATAGGCTACCTCTTAGCACAGAACGAAAAAGGCTTAGATATGTTCTCGCAGGTCACCCCTCCCTTTGTATTTATCAAATTTAGGTGCATCAAAATGAGGTGAAAAGGAGACTTGGAGAGTACTCAAGTTGAATAAAAATGAACATATCTCATCGAACTAATACTTATTCACTCGATTACCTGACTTCAATCTTGACATTATTTCTTTCATCAAATTTCACCCTTGCATGTTTGGTGCATTTGTGGGTGGAATATAATTTTGTTGGGGTGGTATGTGCCCCTGTTGCATTATTCTGTTAGGGATCTAAACCTTATGATCAATCACTTTGTCTTGGTTCATTCCTTGAATAGAGTAGGTTGGTCATTGATTCTTAGGTGGTTGATGAAAATTACCTGGAATCTATCATTGTGAATTATAAGTATATTGTTAGTTTTGAGGAGTCTTTGGTTGGTTTACCAAAGGATGTGATGGTTGGGATGAACTTGCCAAAGTGTTTTGAACAACACTGCCAATATGCATTGAGTTTTTCATCACTTGTTTTTGGGAAGGGATAAGAGCCTCCTAGTGATTGAAGAATGTATGCTTCGTATCTGGTGAAACATGTTGTGAAGCCTCCCTAGGTTTGTTTTAATCAGATGAAATGTTAGGATCTATCATAGATGTAGGCTCAACTAGGGTATGTTGCATTTGATCTATCACATTCTCTTTCTCTTTAGAAGCATTATTGTTGATCGAAGTTACTGCCAAAGAGTCTGTTACATCTATGATAAGTTTCTCTACATATCATTGACTAATTTTCTTGATCTTGGTAGAAAGATCTTGATCATTATGAGTAGACTCTATAAGTGCTTGTTTTCCCTTGCTAGAAGAAACATTCTTGTTTTTTTAATGCAAGTGAGAGATTGATATTGCTCTTCTACCCTAACAAGTGTGTGTAATTATTTCATCAAGAAATCTATTGTCAACCTAGTGTTTGATTCTATCAACCTTAAGAGGGATTCATCTTTATCCTCTAAGGATTGTGTTCATAATAATATTCTTCAGACCCTACGGTTATTGGGATACCTTCGAACACAATGGAGTCATCCTATCCATCATAAAAATGTTCTTCCTCATAACTAAGGCCATAAGAGACCCCACTATGAGTATACTTTTGTGTCATGCTTGAATCTGGTTCTTCTCCATGTTTGCTAAGATGTGAAAAGTGTTTTACAAACATTCAGAAAGGGTGTTCAAATTTTTTCAAATAAATGACAACGTAAGATGAGACTATAATAAAAGAAGTGGCATGGCACCACACAATTATAATAAAGTGGTTACAACTCAACCTTGGTGGGGTGAAATCATTAAATTAAAAGAGGGTAATATAACTTTGGAACATAAAGTGTAGGTTAGCATAATAAATTTAGGTCAAAAATATGTCACTACCATAAAAACTAGATACAACCACGATGAGTTACGACTAGAAAATTAGAATAAGGTCTTTCTAATTGGGAAGATAAAAATATGAACCAAGAAAATCAAAATATGAAATACCATAAGAACTCTAGAGTATAAACCCAAAACTAAACAGGCAACACAAAGGTGCCATATGGAAACAAGATGTAGAATGGCGTAGGAACTTAGAGCGTGAACGAAGGTAAGATAATCTAAGTCCACAATGAGAATAAAATGATGATGATTCTAGGTAACAACCTCCAATCCAAATGGGAAATCATACTCAAATTACTCAAACCAAGTGTAAAAGGTAAATCGATAACACCTTGGATTAGAACTTAGAAAGGTGAGATTTCAAATTTAAGCAAAAATTAAGGACTTTGAGATTTTTGCAAAGTGGACAAATGGTCTAGACTCAAACAAACAACATAATAACATTGTTCATAAAATATAAGCACAATGTTTGGAATGAATATTTGAACAAGGCAAGAAATAATTTCAATTTGGTCAGCGTAACACCCCTTTGTTCAAACAGAATGGTGTATAATAGAGTGTTTTGGTTTATTTTGACATGTTTTAGATTTCACAAAATTAGTTTGACTTAAAATACCAAGCAATAAAAAGATAAAATGACAAGCACACTTAAGTATAACGTCCTAAATCCTAAAACGGATAAGATTGCATGGTACTATCAAATTTTATCTATATACGTGATCTTGAGAGGATTTTTATTGTTAAATTAAAAAGTAAAATTACATTAAAAGTATGGTTTTTATGCCCCCTCTTCTCTCAAGATTTTTATGATGACATGGAACTTCGGTCTACTCAGCCTCCATCAACAGTATGTCCCATGACAAGTGGGGTTTATCTAAAACTAATTTTTCATGCAACTAGATGGACCCAAGTGTGGCTAAAACTAGAGATGATCATATTAATTAGATCCTCGTCAATCATTTTTTTGTGAAAAGGTCTTGTCCTTTTTATAACCAATACATCCATCAATAGCTTAGTGTAGTGTAATGTCTGAGTTATCCTTACAGTCTGAGGTTGATAACCACTAACAGAGCTTATTTTAATCACTCAAAACAAGCATCCCAGTAGGTCACCCCCAATTTATATACCCCACTATGGATTTGGGTTGAAATTATGTTTAAATATGAATTCCATGTTGAAGCTTCTTAGATAACCCACTGAGGAGGTGATGAACTCCCGCTCACAAGCTAAAGCGCATAAAAATAAAGACAAGTGAAAAGACTTTATGGTCATTTTGGGATCACCCACACCATACGGGTTTATGGAGGGCCTTAGAAACTTTATTTTCATGCCTTTGGATAAGGAACCAAATGAAAAAAATGAGCACTTTTGGTCACCTAAATTCCCTAAAGGGGACAGGGGGAGAGCATACACACAACACTCATCTTGCTTAAAACACACATTTCAACAAACAAACATAAAAAAAGAACTCTTAAGAGTATTTAGCTAATGTGAGAGTCTATTTTATGACACCAAAATTATGTATGTAATGAATTTTTCCTTTTTTTTGTCATGAAATGGACACTAAATGACTTAAATCCTACAAACAAGATGTTAGAAGTCTAAAACCAAGGTATAAATTTATTAGAAACACTTCTAGCTTATTAATTTAAGTCTCTATTTTTATATGCAAGTTTATCTCGTCATTCCATAGAGGGATCTCATTAATCCATAGTACTTTCTTACCATTTCTCATATCAATCTCACTAAAAAATAAAAATACAAAAGACACTAGTTCACGATATCATTGATTGATAGGGAAATATCACTTATTAGTAGGGCATTCCAGCCAAAGTATAGGGAATTTCTACCAAAATGATAAAAAACTGATAAAAATAAATGAAAGTCACCTATTGGTTTCTATCTCGAGATGATCTCATCATTTTACAATGCAATCCCATCGATCCATAGGGCGATCTCATCGATCCGCATTGCAATCTCATTTATCCACAGTGCGATATCATCGATCCATACCATGATCTCACTGATATTATAAAACAAATAGACAAATAGAGAGTAAATTAAGTGATTTCACTATGTATGGATGCATTTTTTCTATTTCATAAGGTGATCTCATTGATGTTTAGCTTTATCTTACTCACTTTCAGAGTGATACCATCGTTTAACAGGTCGATCCCATCATTTTTCTTAGAAGCTACATAAATGTAAAATGAAAGAAAAAAGTGCCAACCAACCTACAAAGAGGGTCTAACGGCAAAATTAGAAGGTATAAAGACTTGTGTGATGTTCGAGTCCTATCGAGCGAGCCAAAATGTAGAGTAAGATTATGAGATGCATTAGTACATGCATTAGTCAAGAAAACATCTATAAAGAAATATATAGAGCTAAAACATCAAGCTTGATCCCTCATGGGGTGTTGCTAGTGAATTCTAAGAGCTGTTTAAGAAAGGAATACTACCAAACCTTTCAAATAACATCTCTTATTCCAAGAGTGGCCAAAAGCATGTTTTGTTCCAAGTCTGTGTCAATGAAGAGTAGCATGTTCCTCCATCCTTTCCAAGTGCACCAATGGCTTAGGCTCAAAAGTTTGATCAATTCATGAAAATAGGTGAGGGTTTGTGGAGACAATTATGCATAATAACATTACAAAATTAAAGATTAAAAATGGTGGTCTTAGCTCACTTATTTATAGCTTTTTGAATATGTTCAAGATTAGCCATAATCGTCCATCTTGAGATCAAGATGTGTGGCCATGAACTGATTCAATTTTAGAGGGATAAGCCATAAATATTCCCATTAATATTTGGAATAATGGGGCATTGATGATGCATGGGAGAGCTTAATCCTGATATTTATGCCTTTAATGGTTTATGGGTATCACCCTATTGATGATGTCATGGGATGATGCATATTTGAAAAATGCATTTCTAGTAAATAGATTTTCAACAACTTTCATGGATTTTTCACTTAGGCTCTTGATTTGGTTTAATTTTCTTAAGTGACTTTGATTAATTTTCTACAATTCTTTGGAAATATGTTGCATGCTTAATCAACCTGGTAAAAAATGTCATTTTATTGAGTCATAATTTGATTAGAGTATAATAAAAAAAAGGTGTCAGTTTTGTACAAAACAATACCCTAGTTAGGGCATTATGGATGAGAAATAAAACATGCATGTGACATGTGTTTACAAACTAAAATAATTCAGTGGTTCAAGGCATCATTTTGCAAGTTCGTAATTTAACTCGAAGTGATTTAAGAAAAGCTAATAATCACATAAAATGTATTGCCCTATTCAAGGATACACTTTCATAAATAAACACCTATTTGGGACAAGTTTGAATGATTTAATGCATTGTAATGATTTTAGCCCAAATTGTGTGTTATCATATAATATTGCTTAGATTGACAATTGCAACACAATAGTAAAAGGAATTGGATGTCTACAAGCAGGCTCATGGTGTCGAGCTACTCCAAAGAACCTTATATCAATGGGTATTTCCTACATAGCCAATACTCCAAGGAGGGCCTCAGAGCTATGTATTTCCCCCCTATGTGTGGTAAAGTGTATGCACAAGGGTGTAATTACTCTATGAAGATGCATGCAGTGATCTAACATGTAATTTGATAAAAACCATTGGTGGGCTACTCTTTGAATGCCTCAAACCTATAATATGATTGCATATATGCTTGATATGAAAATAGGGATGAATAGGGTAGAGTGCTTGTGCAATTGATTTTTTTAGCTTTGGTAGGTGTTTGCCTTGTATTTACTAGATGAGGCATAATCAGGCTTAGACTTGTATTTATACGATACTTTTTGAAAATATCTCATAGTAGGGTTCAATAACACAATTAGGTCGACCCATGGATTTTGATCATTTTGTAATTTTGATGAATTTTAGCTACTAGACACTATATAAGGATTTGGATGATACCATCGATGATAGTGTCCTTTTATGGCTGGTAGTGTGCAAAGGGATAAAAAATAGGTATGCATATGAAATTTATAGTGAAGGATGTTTATCAAGATTTAAGCTTTTTGTGTAGTGTAAGGTACCTAGGTCATTAGAATGATATGGATCAAACTAAGAGATAAGCATTTAGGCACATTGAGATGACGAATATGAGCCTTTCAATAGTTGGCAGGTCTAGAATTGAAGGGTAGAGCCCTGATTAATATTTGTCCAATGTATAAGACTGAGATAATATAAATATTCACTTTTAGTATCTACAACATCTTTGCATTGTTGTGAGATGCTCTCCTAGTCATTGCCTTATCTCTATAGGATTTATCTTAGTTATGTTTGGGACCTTGAGTTTTTTATTCACTTTTACAAGGTCACCTAGTCCCAAATTTCCTTTCATGATTTCATGTTTCACCCCTCTTTGTGGACCATTCAGTTCTATTTATACTTTTTAACATATTTAGTTTGAGTATGATTTTCATGTCTTTTACATTGATATTTTCACTAGTATTCAATAGTTCATTGTGTCTTTTGTATGATTAAAGTTTTTACTTATCTAACTTTGGATGCATTTTTTGGTTTTTTATCATAAGTAACCTTGGAATTTCATCTTGTTGATTTTATCTCATTATTTTTCTACTTTTTTGGATCTTTTATTTCCAACCTAACCTTATCAATCTTGGCTTGCCAAAAAATTCAAATTTTTTTAATCATCTTTGAGAGTTTTCATTTTACATCCATTTCTTAATCATCATGTGTACACAGACATTTCTTTTATCTATTTTTAGGTTGTATCCTTAGGATTTATCAAATACATTTATTGTTCCCTCCATGATCAAGACTATGATACTACATGAAATCATTCAATGGAAAAGTTAAGGTATGTAAATGGAACTTTCAGTTATTTGATTTATCAATAATTATTTCAACATTTATTTTTTTGTTATGTTGTTTTATGTTTCTATGTATCTATCCCAAAACACCATCCCATGTTAAATTATTATGATACATGATGAGCTTCGATTGGGGCATATGTATACTCCTAATATTTTCACTTTATTGATAGTTCCCCTTGTAGACACTTATTGATGCATCAATCTCTTTGAGTGCATGTCTTAATGGGTGCATCATGAATGGGGTGTGATCAACTCATACTACTTTATGATAAATGTTTGCATACTATTCAATCATACCTTCATTACTATCAAATTTAACTACATTTATTCTCTTTCCATCTTAACTCTTTGTCTACATTCTATTCAGTCTTACTAGCCACCCTAAATTCCTAATTTATCATCCATGTCAATGTAATGTGTTTCATACTTGTCTCTTCACATAGTATATCAATCTAGATGATATAATTATGAGTTTTATGTATATTATGTGTATTATTTTAACCCTAAAATGTATCTAAATTGGAGTTATCTAGGGTTAAAAGGGTAGTGTTATCACATAGATTTTGCACACATTCCTTATTGATGTAACTCACTATGCAAATATCTAATGATATAATGGGAAAACCTCCAAGCTATAGGACCTTGAATAATTGAGGTTAACCTCTAGAGAAGGTTGGCTTCCTTCCACTAAATCTGGTGCAACTAATAAAATATTAGTTTTATAAAAACTTCGCTCCTTTAGTGTTGTTGCTCTTAAACTAAGGATTGACTAGGAAAGGAGTTTGAGAATTAAATTTGCAAAACTGAAAATGGTGATTGCACCAAATATTTTTATAGTGGATTTTAATTCTTTCTTGAGTGAACACAATAGAATAGAAAATAGATTGAAATTTCTTTGAGCACAAACTCATGCAAATGGAAAATCAGAGACAATATCTTTTTATTTTTCACATAAGGGAAAAGATTCTTTTATTTTAATCAAACAATCTTCCAAGAGGGTATAAAGTAACACAAATGAATTTTTTTTTACTTAAATAAAAAATAAAACTTTAACAAATATTCAAATAACTATCATACACAAGGATTTCTCATATAAGAAAGGCAAATCTTTAATTATTTTTCATTCTATAGGTTACAGCTTGTAGAAAATACAATCAAAATGCATAATAATATTACTAATACCAAAAATATAGATTAGGATATGGGGTCTTGCCATCTTTATAAAAAATATCTCATAAATGAGATGTATTTATCAGAAACTTCAACACCTAGTAGAAAAATCATGCAAATCTGAAACTTCATGCAAAAAGAGGCATAATCTTCAGCTTGTGGCATCCTTAGCTTGGTAAAATAGTTTGGAAAATAGCATGCAAGAGTTGGACGTGATCTTGAACTTGGTGTGGCATGGATAGACTTGAAAAACTTCATGCAATGCCTTTCTTCCTCCTCCATGTAGCTGTAAGTGACTCTTCATGCAAATGGAGTGCCAAAATGGAACTCAATGTTTAATTAAAAGATAACTTAGAAATGACTCAAGTTACTTTCTTGCAAAACCCTAAGTTGAGATTTACAAGTGAGACTTTTACAAATTTTGCTAAAACTAGAGTTATAATTTTCAATTTGTGCTTTTATAACTTAAGTAGTAATAACTTGTCAAAATGAAAAGTGTAATTTGCAAGTTTGTTTTTTATAGTTTCCAATCTGTCAAAATAAAAAGTGTAAAATACACATGGATCTTTCTAAAAATGAGATATAAAAAGATAGTTGCAATTACAAAATTTAACTTTACAATGTTTTACAATAATAAGAATAAAATATATGGAAATGTTTTTAACAGAAAGAATTAATCAATTTCTAATACCTCCTCTGCCTCTTTATCTTTCTCAACCTACAATTTCTGAATATATGCATTAAAAACCTTGAAGATATCCTAAATTCTCTTTTCATATGTGCCAAAAGAGTAGAGTTTGGTAATCTCACAGTATGTCGATGTGTCGAAATTTTCTTTTCTGAAAGCCCTGATTTCTTACATATCTTTACCCATCTTATCCAATGTATTATGATACCTGATGTAGCAGTGGATAGAGTTCAAGGTAAAGACTGTATTTTTAGCAAACTCCTTTTCTACTACTTCTTTGAATTTTCTCTGAACCTCTTCTACTAAAAGGATGGTATCTTCATAATTTATTGGCTTGCATGACAACTTATTCAACAAATCTTCTATGTCATACAACATGTCATTGGTCTTGTCATGGGTAACCTTGGCCTTATGTGCAACCTTTATGAGCAACTTTATCTTGAATTGAGCTCTATCTAAATCCTCTTACTCCCCATTATTTTTCAGTAACTTTTTATCAAGGAGAATGTCTATGTTAAATGAGTCTACAACTTTCAATTTGGGATAGTAGAGATTCAAACTTGTTATTTATCCCTCATATTTATTAACCGGTTCTCTTAATGTGATCCTTCTTTCAGTCAAAACTATATAGTGGTCCATTATCATATTAATAGTCTTATTACATTTAGAGATGAGCTCCTCTGACCACTCCTTCGTAACCCTTCCCATGATTACAATTTCAGTAATCACATCATTTGTCGCTTGATCTAGAATCTAGGTAATTGGTTATGTTGGTTCAGGATATGTTGATGGACCACTGGCTCTATGAATTTGTTTAGTGCAGTTGTAAGTTGTTCAACCTTATTTTTTAGTTTGTCCTTAGTGACCATGTCACTATATATTTTTTCAAAGAGGAAGTTAATGTTGGATTGAACATCATGTTTCAACCCCTCCCTTGTAGAATGTCCAAGGTGAATCTTTGACACCTGATAGTCCCCCACCTCTAGATTTTATTTATGTTTGTCTGGTGGGGGACTGCAATCTCCACATATCTTTCCCCTTTATCATCACATAATATTCTCAAAAAGGTGTGGGGATTAGTGTTGGATTTCTTCTTCATGTCTGAAAGACCAAAATACAGAGTAATTGGGGAAATAATTTGCTTTTATTTCCTTCCCACTATTTGTGCTAAACAACTGTGGGTAACATCCTACTATGTAGACACTATCACTTGAGAATCTGTAACTGAGGTTGCTACACTTGTAGGCATAGTGACAAGTGTTAAATATTATGTTGATATTTTCATTGATTGCTTAATAGATGTTTATGGAATTCCATCCCCATCTGTAAGTTACAAATCCACATTTGCATCAAGGACTTATTTTTTACCTATCTCCACTGAAGGGGTTTGGGAAACTATGGAAGTGGAAGAGGTGGGAAAAATGGGAATAGTTATGTCTACTGGGGGTATAGGAGATGGAATTGATATCAATGGGGGAGTAGACATGGGGATTTGAAATCTGGGAACCGATGGAAGTTTGCAAGCCAAATCATCAAATGAGTCAATTAAATGGGTTGGGCTACTCAGGGGTGGTAAGGTAGGGAAGATGAAAGGGGATGAAGATGAAACAATACTTATCCCAGGAGTTGGGATGGCCAGTGTAACTGAATTCAAGATGACTGAGTCCATGGATATATACTATTAGGTGGTGTTGGAAATCAATGGGGATAGAATGGAAAGAATTTTAAATGGAATGGAAGGAGGGAGTGAAATTGGGGGAAGGGAAAGTGCAATGGAAACTTGAGTATCCACTGAAGGGAGACTCTAAGTGTTCACTTCTAGTTTCTATGGGCTCACTATTTTAGGTAAATTTTTAGGAATGAAGGGTAGAGTCACTTGAGATGTAGGGGGAGTGGAGATAGGAGGTGGAGGTGTTGGAACTACAGGAATAATCTAAACAGGTGGGGCTAAACTATAAAGATAGGGATTGTCATTATGACTAATATGGGGGTTGCAGCTATAAATGCTCCAATTGCAACTATGCCCACAAATGAGATAATGATGAGTTGATCTACTACTACTTAGTCTTTATTGGATTGACCCTTCTTGGCCTGAGATTTCTTCTTCCTATGAGATATCACTGGCCTCTCTGATTGTTCTCTTATTATCCTATCAGGATCCTCTATTGATGAATGAATTCCTTCTTCCTTGAACCTTAATAGCTTCTCTCTGATACTCTATGTATCCTTAGTCACTTGAACCTCATTCCTTCTGAGCCAATTGATCATTTTGTTCATCACATGTGTTGTTCTATCTATCAAAGAGAAAGATTCAAGGACTGACCACTTTACTAGTGGAAGGGGTTAAGTGATGCTCTATTTATAGTATTTTTCATCCACTAAGGACTCATCATCCAACAAGTCCTTTGGGACTGGTGCCAAATCAAATGCTTTGATCTATTCCAAGGTCATTCTAGAATGGTACTTCAATCTGACCTTCTCTTCATCTTATAAATCCTCCCAATAATATTCAAAATATAGAATGTGGGAATATGTTGAAATTACTAGTGTGCTGGTGATGTTACCATAAACATCATAATGTGGCCTTGCCTCCAAATCCCTCAGTGTCATCTATGTCATTTTTGTGTCAGCACACTTGGCTTTGAATAGGGAGGGGCATGTATATCTACCAATACTAATTGGGAAATGAATTCTTGACTTGTGCTTACTGGATAGAACCTCATGGGTCTCAATAAGTTTTCTTACCAGCTCCATTAATGCCCACTTATCACTCACATATCTTGGGAGTGTGTACGGACAACCATTAAATCTGCTTACAGTGATATAGGAATAAGTGGGGAACAAAATGAAGTAGGAGCCCTATCAGGTGATTTCTGTAGTAGCTGCTTCAAATAATCTCATTCTCCAAAGTTCTTTATCAAACATTATGATGATGCAATAGATGAATGCATAATTTACTCTCCTAAAGTGTTACTTAATGGCCTCTAAAGTGAGGTCAAGATAATAGTTATACACTCTACTTATGTAACCAGGTATTGTGTTGAGGCCTGGGAAGGCTCATCCTTTGGCCAATATGTACAGAAGGTATGAGGTTATGAAAAAATTTCATGTGGTTTGTACCTCCATTAACTATTTATGGAGGGAGTCACTAATAAGATGGGCCTAGTGGATGTATTGTGCATTCTGACAAATGACCCAAATGTACCGATAAATCCACTCCTAGAAGCCTTTGGCATTAGGACTACCATTAATCCTGTGTAGCAATACTATTATGTCTCTCACCTCATATTTAAAGTCAATTCTTGCCAATGACTTTGGAAATCTAGTGGAGGTAGCCTTTAGGGTCTTAAGCCATTATTTATTTATCATTCTCTAACATCCATCTCTATTGTCTTGAAATAATTATTGGGATGTTTCTGAAGTTATGTCAAGATATCTCTCAAACTTTGAGATCACAAACACTAAATCAATGAAATATAGTTCTAGATTTAAAATTTATTCCCCTTTGTCACTTAGGACCTCTCTTTTGTCAGCATCATAGTGTTGGGCTAGTGTCAACACTAACCCAAGGCTTTGTACCATCAAAGGGAAAGTTTTTTCTTGTGGCAATTCAGAGTCATAAATACTCTAGATCCAATCATTCTTGAATTTTGCATTTATTCAGGTCTAGAAGTCCCCTAGGTCAATGTGACCTAGGTTGGTATCTATGATCTCAACAGTGTTAGTTTATAGGCTGAGATTCACCCCAGGGCCTTTTCATTTGAAATTCATCTCCTTCCCAAACATGAATTTAAGATAGAAGCTTAGTGAGAACCAACTAAAAAAAATATTGGTGGGATTTGTAGGTGTTTACAGTAGGTAGAATATCTAATAGAGATTGGAGGTGCTTTGAGTAGGTAAAAAGTCAAACAAAATTTAGAGTTGTTCTGAGCAAGTGAAAACTCAGTGGAACTAGGAAGTGTTCTAGTAATAGGAATGTATGGAGGAACTTGGGACTGTTCTGAGTAGGCTAAAATCCCATGGGGATGGAAGGTGTTTGAAACAAAGGAAATTTCCACAAAGATGAAAGGTGTAAACTGCAAGTGGGAATCCAGTGGGTCTAAGAGGTGTTTGGAATAATAGCAAATCCCACAGAGATGGGAGGTACTTCTATCAAGTCCAAATTACATAAGGACTTGGAGGAATCTCTCAAGGAATATTTTTTGGTAGTGTGAATATACATGGGTATATTCACTTGGCTGTGATTTTTGCATACCCTAAATTCAAATGTAAATCTTTTGGGAGAGAATTCTTAGGTTTTAATGTGAAATTTTGGGAAAACCTAAGGTTTTTATGATTTTAAAATACAAGCCCTAGGAAAACTTAGATCCTAATTAATTTTGGAAACCTTAAAAAATACCAAACCTATAAAAAACCCTACCATGACCACAACACGAGAACCCTAAGAAAACTTTAAATGATGCCTTACCAAAAAATGAAAACCCTAAACAATTACATTTGACTATTTGCAGTAATGGAAGTAACAAAACGAGCTTCAAATTACAAGAAACTATGGAGTTTTAAAAACACAAGGAAGATTTTAGGAATACAATGTAGGGGTGAACACAATGTGGCACTTTACTAACAGACGTGGTTTGATGCATGGCTCAAGGTCGAAGGCATGGTCGTTGTTATCAGAGCTCAAAATATCAATTAGTAATTCAACAATGATTTAAAAATTCCCTAATTTCCATTACTTATACATTCAAAATACTATATTAAATGCTATATGGTGGTTGGTGGTATAAATCTGGGGTCCTCATGTAATTTTAAAATTTTGAAAATTGCATGTTGACCTCTAGATTATGCGAGAAGTGTAGGTTGACTTGTTTTGGAAATGGGAAGTGGAACCCCGTGTGCAATTTGCAATTTTGCAAAATTGTAAATTGCATTTAGCATTCCACATTCTATAGCTAGGTTGTTGGTGGGATCTAGAACTTGTATTATAATTTGTAATTTTGTAAATTATAAATTGCTCTCCAAGTTCCAAATTCTAGTTGAAGTATTTTGCAAAAAGTAGAACCTAAATACAATTTGCAAAATTGTAAATTGTAGTTCAAGTTATGGATTCTATGGGGTGTTTGATTTACGAGATCTAGAACTCTACTTGTAATTTGCAATTTTATAAAATCACAAATTACAAATAGGTTTCTAGATTCCATCAGTTAATGTATTGCGAGATCCAAAACTCAAGTTGTAATTTTCAATTTTGTAAATTGCAAATTGTGGTCAGAATACTAGATTTTTCCAGTTAGTACATTGCAAGATCTAGAGCTCAGGAAGCAATTTACAATTGCAAATTACATACAGAGTTTTAGATTATGCAATTCAAGGGATTTTTTCAAAAAATTAAGAGGTCTCTATTAGGGTAAAAGATGTTTTGATATTTTGGGGACAAAAATATCAATAGGTAGAGATATCCTAGGGCACAAGGATGATAAATGATTTCTAAAGTAGGCTAATTATATGTTAAACTCATATATAAAATATATTGAATTCATTAAACTAAGATAGGCTAGAAATAGTAAGTATAACTATGCTAGATATGTAAATGACAAAGAAATAAAGTACTTGGTTCTGATGTTAACATAGTTTTGGAATTAGAATGAGCAAGAAGCAAACTGGAAGATGATTTCAAAGTACTCACCAATTTTTAGATTGAGTGCCTCTAGAGTCATGGACACTAGCATCAACCTGGGACGGTTGTGGTAATGCTATTATTTGAATCTAATGTAGGTGTTTTGTATAGAATACCTACTAGAAAAAGATGTAACCACCTAGATGATTTTGGGTTTATCTTCACCTTCACTCTAGTCTATCCAAATTTGGGTTGTGACTGTCACTCCTCATGAAATTAAAAAACCTTAGTTCTTCATCTTCATAGTGACCTTGAGAGAAAATGGGTTAGTGGGAACATAGTGTCAAGCTGACCCCAAAGACCCCTCTATTAATGAGCACTACCTATATAGCCAATACTCTAAAGAGGGCCTTGGACAGATGTAGTTATCCCCTACATGTTGGCTTGAGTGTGAATCATGCAAAATGTGGAAAACAAGTAAAACAATGACATAGCTTGTAACTTGGAAAATATGGTTCTAGGGTTGCTCCTTTAGTAAGTCATAGTTGTGTGTGTTATTTCTATGATGGATATGAAAATAGAATAAAATAGGAAAGTTTTGTTCTTTATTGATTGCTTGATTGAATGCTTTGATAGGTTGCATTACATTTTTTAAAGATATGTTAGGTTTCGTAGGTTCAAAAAGATTGAAGGTTGATCTTATATTTATGTCAATCCGTTTGGAGAAGTAACTCAAATTAAAACACTCAAGTTGACTATTAAGATACATTTTGTTTGTAAATTCGATGACTTTAGGGCACTAAACACTTGCATTATAGTAGGACACCTATGTCGATGCATGTATATGTCTAGGACACTAGTGTCTAGGGAATAAGAAAGTAGGTACAAACTAAAAACTTGTAGGGATAGAAGATAAGTACATTTTCAAAATTTTGGGCAAGATAGAAGGTCTAGGCCATCAACATAAGATTGATCAGACCAAGAGATAGGCCAAAGGGCATAAGATAAAGTAGATGTGAGACTTTTGAAAGTGGAAAAGGTCTGGAATTGAGAGGAATAACCAAGGTCTAAATTTTCCAAGTGTACAAGACTAAGGTACTATAAAATCCATAAAATATTGTCTACATTTCCCCCCTCTTAATCTAGTAACAAAATTACTAGTTTAAAAGAAATGAATGCATACATGGGTGTATATAACACACTTTGCCTTTGCTTGAATCCAACTTGAGTGCTTTGCTAGTGACTAACTACAACCAGGAGCATGTTATAATAGATAATCAATGTATATAATTAGTAATTAAAAGTATTAAAAAAATTAAATTAAAAGAGCAAGGTTTAGGTGTACACGTATGTATCGATGTAACTACCTTACCTATTGACAAATGGATTTGAAAGATGTATCGTTCTAATGCTTTAAAACTAAGATTAAGACAAATATATATAAATTTAGAAAGTACATATATCTAAGGAGGTAGGGAGAGATTGGAAAACACATGCCCTCAACCCTAGAAAAATGTGTGTTGCCACCCAACAATTGAGATTATCTCAATCGTGCAACCCGATCATACTTATAACTTGGTGAGTGTTTTAACCCTTTAGGGTTTAGCTACGTAAATTCTATGTTTAATTAAAGGGATGAGTAGTCTAAATTAGTGAAATAATATACAATAAATAACCATTGATTTTTATAAATTTTGACTTGCTTTTACTTTCTAAAAATAGTAATAAATATGTGTAAATAGTGACTTATCTAGAAAACACCTGATATGGAAGATCTAAGTGATGAAGACTGAGATACAAATAGGTCTAAGTGTCTTCAACTAGATCCCTATGTCATATCCTTTCCTAGATAGTAGCGCCACACTTGGATAGTAGTGTTATGTGGATCTAGTGTTCTAAAAATGGTGCTAGTGTATACACCCTAAATTGGTCAAGCAACCACACATATCATGTCTTTTCATAATCCTTTCACAAGAGACTCTGACTGGAGAATATGAGCCTTGTTCACGTTTGGCCATGTCTTTCATTTTAATCATCCTAGTCTTGTTTCATGATTTAGACACCTTTTTGCTTATTTTTGGTCACTCGTAGACTTTGCGAACCTCATTCCACCTTAGCCAAGTTAGGTTTTTTGTGCCCATTCCACCCCCCAAGTCCCATCAGCTAATGACAATAGCACCCAACTAGGATTATAGTGTTGGTGTCACTAGTGTCCACTTTCGATGCTCCTATCCAAGGTCATTTTGAGCTCCAATGTTCAGTTTCTTTCATTTAATAAGTCTTAGCCCCTTTTTAGCTTCGTCTTTAAGTTTCCAAATGTCAGCTAAATGTAAATAAATCTCTAAAATTCAAAATAATGAGTCTCATATATAAAAGAATTCACAAGGTATTTTATATCTAGCACTTACTACTTTGGCACATTACATAATAAAAAAATTCAATCAATAGTCTAGCTCAGCATTCTGCATCACACATAGACTTGCATGCTTGATCAAGGAAGGGCCTAGGTGAAAGTTCATTCTTGCATCTATCATGCATGTTGAATATGTGCATTCCCTAAGAGAGAAATTCATTTGATCTGAGACCCTAGCTTGAGGGTTAATGTAGGCAGTGATCAAAATAATAAGCGTTCTAGATCATGTGATAATTCTTCCCCCAACCCAATTTTTCCCCCTTTTGCTTTTGATGCATTTGTTATTTGTATGTGTGTAAATAGATATAGGGTTTAGAGATTTAAATGGATCTACAGTGAGCTATATGGACTTCCAACCTCCAAAATTTTGTACAAAGGCTCGCATTAAGGTAATGAACAAAATCCAAAAAGCTCAAATCTCCTAGACAACAATGGCAGAGGTGGACTACAGCACCAATGCCACTCTTATCCATTTTTGGTGCTCCTATCCAATCATAAAATGTAGGTTAGATCTAGATTCATGATAGTGTCCCAGTCCCAGATCACAATTTCTAGCTCATGAATCATTCATTTTAGTATATTTTTAGATAAGTTTATTTCTCTTCCTCATGTAAATTATTTGATAAAGATCAATGTTTTGTCATATTAAACTAGATTTTTCCCTTTACTCCAAACCCTTTATTGTTTAGGAACTAAATACTAGTTTCCCAAAAATAATTAAAATATTTGGTAAACTCGACTTACTTCAAACAAATCTAAAACCCTAGGTACCCTTAGGGTTTTTCCTTTAAATTTTATGCAAATTTTTAATTTCAAATTTATAATTTTTTGTGCATTTATCATATTTAATATTATTTTTAGAATTTAATCTATTGTCATAATTATTAAAAACTCTAAAACCCTAACCAAAAACCCTAAATTTCTAAACTAGGTCCTCAAACCCTAAGCCTACCTCCCTTACAATTTTTAGAAAAATATTCTGGAATTTTTGTAAATTGTTTGGAGTGTCAAAAATATTTTCAAAACCTCAATATTAGTAGTTATTTTGTGCAAAAATTAAATTTCTGATTTTTATATAAAATTTTGTGCATTTATCCTATTAAAAATTATTTTTATAATTTAAATTATTGCATAATTTTGAAAAATTCTAAAACCTTAGCCTAAAAACCCTAGATTTCCAAACTAGGTCCTAAAACCCCAATCCTTCCTTCCTTGCAATATTTAGAAGAATATTTTGGAATTTTTGCACATTATTTAAATTGCCAAAAATATTTTCAAACTCTCTATGTTAATAGTTATTTTTGCATTTATTTGTTTAATAGTATTTTTCAATATTCTTTGGTGAAAGAAATAAAATGGCCACTAAGGCACTTCTTCCCTCTCATCCCATAGATCAATTTTTAAAATATTCTCATAATTATGACAATGAATGGACAAATTTGCAAAATTGCACATTAGCTAAAAATGTGAAAAATGATTTCACTTATAATGAAGATAATTACTATTGTTGTAATGAGGAATATGATGATATACGTGATAATGACAGTGAACTACAAGTAGATGCATCTTCTTCTCTCAAACCTATCTCTTTTATACTCTATTCTAAAGAAAATAATTTTGATAAATGGGAAAGGTACTTTTCACCTCATTCTCCTATGCACAATTCACCAAATGAACAAATTAGTCATGCAATTTCAAATTAACCTCTTATTGGTGATAATTTGCTTCTATGTGAACCTAATCTCTCTCTCTCTCTTTTGCTACTTCCACATTCAAATTACAACAATATAAATGCAATAGTATAAAATTGTCAATGCATACTTCAAATGATCCAAATAATGTTCCTAACTCTACTTTGTCAAAAGAATGTCTAAATGAAAACTCTTCTTCTCTTATTTCTCATATTGCACATGAAAATAATGCATACACTCCATCTATGGATAACATAGATGCACATGATAATCCAATTTCAAATGATACTTTATTGCTTATTAGAAAAGAATTTAAATTCCTCTCTTACACCTCTCCCTAGTTACACTAAAAGTGATAATGAGTATGATAGTGAACATGCAAATGAATATGAAAATGAGAGGGATTATGAACAATATTCCAATGATGACAATGCATGGATAAATGATGATTATTATGCACATAGTGAAGAAAAAAATGGATCTCATGTTTCTAACTCTTCTCTTACTCCTCTCAAACATAATCCACTTCCAAATGTTGTTTCTACTTCTATGCATGATTCTATTTCAAATAATGCACATGTTAATGCTAATATCCCATCTTCTACTCAATTAGAATGTCATTCAGTAAAACATAAAGATACCGATGAATCTCCTAAGACACCCCTCACTACAGTAGAACCCAATTCTCACTCTTCACCTAAAGAGAATGGTAGCCCACATCCCTCCAGAAAGGTCCAAGTTACCATTACTCCCAAGGTTCAAGTGAGCACACCCCCTCTTCATGATATAATTGCTAAATGTAGCATTCCCATGGCTAAAATTAACAATCAAATTCAATGATTAAATGAACCATGTCAAGATACTAATCTACCATCCCAGGAGATTATATCTTTAATGCATGCAGTTGGAGAATTAAAACACCAAGTACATCTCCTTACCTTGGAAAATAATGATTATAAGTCTTGGATGGATGCTAATGATTTACATGGTAACCCTCTTCCAAAGACATTCATAAAAGTTTTATTGCCTAAGCATTTCTAGATACCATCATTACCTCACTTTGATGGTACTAGAGATACATCCATACACCTTCAATCCTTTTGGAAGGCCTTGCCATCTCATGTGAGTCTTTTGATTCTACTGAAATTATTCCATCAAACATTAGTCGGGGAAGCATACAATTGGTTCTTTTATCTACTCCCTGTTGGCTCCTTGCACACATATGATGACTTAGAGGAGGCATTTCTTAGACATTACATAGCAAAAATGGGCTCTCATGTTACATATGAAAAACTTACAACTTTACATTAGAATACTTTAGAACCAATTAGTGAGTATATCTTACAATCTAAGAATCACATGTTAACATTGATATACAAACCAATAAATTTAGAGATTCAACATATCTTTATTAAGGGGCTTCACCAACCTCTCCTCGAACATGTACTATATTAGATAGTCTTCTTTTAGGCACTTATATTTTTATAACCTTGGAAAATAAATTGGGATTGATTGACATAGATTCAGTTGATCAGATTACTCTAGATTTCATAGTAGTACCTAGAGCTCCTAGCATGCAACATCCACCATGTCCTAAACAAGATAGGAGACCACAACCAAAAAAGTAACTAGTTAAGAATAGAGAGCCAGTTTCCAAAGCACAACTTATAATATGCATTACAAAAAATAGCATAAAGGCACCACTACAGTTTGATTTAGATTAGGATAGTCCATGTGTCATATTATTAACATTATTAGATAGGAGGTTAATCACATTGCCTTCTACTCATCGACAAGATCCACATCTTTTATAGAAATAGCCACATCGGCTCTTTTGTAACTATCATCGTATCCGTGGACATAGAGATAATGATTGCTATGGACTTAGAGATTGCATTAATAGATGTGTTGATAATGGAATCATAACATTCACATAGGGGGCACTAAAATCTCCTTCATCATGGAACCATAGACCTCATTCCTCCATGACTGAGTCATCTTAGGACATTCCTTTATAGGAATCATTATTCACTCATTGTGAGCATAATGTAGTTTCTAGGATAGAGCCTCATAGGGGATCTCCTATTCCACATATTCAAAAGGTTTGGAAACCATTACAGTGAGAGCAACCTACATATAGCACTATAGTTCGAGTACATAGTGGAGTTCCATATACATATCCAATAGAGTCAGAGGCATCATAATACAATATCGCTCAAAAGAAATATACACTATAGCTAGATTTTTTGGGTCCTATCTCATGTGACAATCCATTATGATTAAGATTAAATGAACCCACATCACAGAGTACTACTTTAGATAAATATTCACTTCAGACAGATTTTTAGGGACCTATTTCATGTAGCAACCCGATACGATTGAGATAAAATGAGCCCCCATCACATGTTTCAGCTCCATCTCGATCTATTGCTCAGTCATACACATCATAGAAAAGGCCACAGGGTTTATGATAATAGATAAATAAGCCTTATTCATAGCACATAGTTCCTATTGCATGTACAATAAAGTTACATTTTGTAGAATCTTCACATCTAGCTACAGTTAGTATATAACAGACAATATCAGATATAAAGCATATTCCTACACAACATGAGCAATATGGGCACTTGTTTAGTTGGCAATCAGGATTTAGATAGTGATACAGCATAGACTGATCTGACACACATTCATACCAACATTAGTTCATAGCTTCACTTACTGGGCAATGATGGAGCCAAAGGTCTAGCTAGCCTTTGTATTCTTGAGCCACTCTAAGGGAAGTCATCCACACAGTGTGCTATCTTACATCCCCATACACTAAAAACTAACATTCCTAATTCCCAATAACTATTCATAGATAAAACTAGCCTATCAAAATCTAGATCTTACCAAATCATATTTTTACCAACATTAAATCAACTCAGTTTATCCAAATAATTTACCAATTACAAAACCAACAATTTTTTTACTCACATATCATTACAAATCAAACCTAAGCATCACACTTATCAACAAACAATTAGATCACATATCCCAAGTACCATTTTACCAAACATATACATCAATACCAGATTAACTATTTTTAAAATAAACAAATTGCAATACCAATCCATAACACAATATGCATGAACCAAAATCAACTCAATATCCATGTGTATATATATAACAAAGTATTCAAAACATATACATCATATCAAGATATAATCAATCATGAATGGGCATCATGCCCTCACTCTCAGTCTCACTTTCCCCACCAGTACTAGTCTCATAATCCATTCTCACACTCGATGGCCATGCACCTGCTCGAGATCCCAAATGCCTCTTATGACAACTATCTCACTCCAGCAACCAACCATGCTCCTCGTGCAAGTCCTTATATCACCTCTGAAGCTTTGTATACTCATCTATAATCCTCATACTCAATGATCCATAATCAAGTGGAGGCATCCTATGCCTATCTATCTCAACCCTCAACACATCTCTCTCTCCCATTGCTCTAACATATGCATTTGTCACTATAACAGCTCTGTCAAATAAATGAGCACAGACCCTAGCTATAACTATTGATCACTTTATCAAACCCTCCTCCATAGTATCATCAGGTACATTTCATGTAAGATCTCAAAGTGTAGACCCAATGATAGCCTCCTAGAACCCATCATTTCCACCTCCTTTCCCAACAAGTGTTTCATCTTGATCACCTCCCACTCCACCTGCACACACAAATACAACATTACTTAGACATAAATTTTCAAGACAAGCTAAAATAATCATAAACTTGTACACATTTCAAATATAATTAATGTTTACCTCCCATCATCTAGATAAAATCAAGATCCTCATACTCAGGGGCATCCCCTCCATCAATAAGATACAATAGAACCCACCGATGCCTAGTCCACCATGTAGTATATGCCTTTGTACATCGAACATCATCAACATTAGGAATATCTATAGCCTCATCCCACATATCCAAAGGTAATGGTGCTAACACAGTCTTAGTAGGCCTCCCATGAGCTCTTGTCATTATTAGTGCCCATGCACTACTCACCCACTCCCATGCTACACGGGCACATCCTGTAGTACCCCAACTGTCTAGTCATGCACTTATATTGAAATATATTGTACATTCCAACCCAATGATCATGTAACCAACAACTAAACCTCGTATACTGTAACTGCACTCCATCCTTGGGTCACCCTAAGATTTTTTTAAAGGGCCTCCATATCATATCATAAGCCAATAATCTATCTAAAAATCATCTATAGTCATCTATCCCATGAGACTGAATAGCCAACATACTCATCCACCACTCTCCAAATGGTTGTGGAGGTGCCCATCTTTCCCTTGGTAATCTTATTGGCCACACAACTGCTATGTGCTCATAAGCCCAATAATGCAATAAAGTAGCCACACTCACACCACCATTAAATGCTTCATGAGTAAACCTGTAAAGATTCTTGTATAAGTGGGAAAGTATATTACTACCCTATGAGAACATAATACCATACACCTCTATATTATGCATAATCCTATGAATCCTAAATGAAATCGACACCCTACTCCCATCCACAGTAACAAATGAAGTCAACAACATGGCCAACCACTTCTACAAACATGGAACACTCAATTTCACAATAATTGACAACAATACATCATTATCACTACCTCTTTTATGTATGTTTGAGGGCACACCAACAAAATACAAGGATACACAATTAATAACATTAGTACCCATGTCATCATGTAAAGTCACATGTCATCCACTAACCAATAAATGTAAAATATGGTACACATCCTCTAGAGTAATCATAATCTCCATAGTGGGACGCCAAAAAGTACATGTGTCTGCATTTCACCTCTCACATAAGCTAGTAATCAGATATATGTCCCACTGCACAGTGCCTAAGTCATACACATGACCCAACCCTACCCTATCCATCACAACTTTCTCATCAGCTGACAAAGGTAACAATCTCAGTGTCTCTATCACCTAGCCTCTACAAAACTCCCTCATCCATACCTCACCTTACAAAATACTAGAAAATAACATATATATCAGCCCACAATGTTAAATCACTAGTTAAGCAAAAACCACAATAGCTAAAAAAAGTAACAACTTAGAAAATCTAGCCTCCACGATAATAGTGTTGCATATAAGATAAGAGTGTTGTAACCTAGACAATAGCGTTGGAGCTTAGATAGCAATGTTGGAAGAAGGATAAGAGTGCTGAAATTAGTTAAATTTTTTTGAAGACTTAAAATAGTTCAAAAATGTCTAAAACAGGCTTCCAAACAAGCAAAAATCATGTGTTTTATCTACTTACCAGGGTAACATCGCCACCAGCTTCAATCTAAGGTACCAACTAATCAAACTAGGTCATGGTAGGTGCTCATCTCCTTGGCATATCTCTCACTCTAGAGCTCTAAATCTCAACCTAGTCAATGTGTAAATGAATCGAGAATCAATACAATTTCCTATATCAAACAACTTGCTCATACAAAGTAAAATACTATTTTGCCCATAACTAGAACCTCGTAGCTCCATTTTGTAAACCATTTTGTTCCATAGAATCATGATAATTATACCTTTGACATCACACAAGCCTTTATCTCTTACTACATCATCCACCTACTATGGCACATACATCTCTATTGTCAGGATCTAGAACACAAACAACTCTGATACCACTTGTCAGTGATCCTAGCTCTGATACCACTTGTCAGTGAACCAAGCTCTGATACCACTTGTCAGGATCCTACTCCTTAAGAGCACACTTGATTACCTTTGTATATATAAGCAACTAAACACAGAATTAAACCAGAAGTAATATGTAACTAGAATTCAAAAACAACACAGAATATGACAAATAATACAATCTATATTAACACTCTTCCAGAAGAAAATACAATGAATAAGTCACACTCTTCCCACACCTCTTAGGCATACACTAATTCTCCCTCAAGAGTTCTCTCTCTCTCAATTACAAACACAATCAACTCAATAACCGAGTTGTTGTTTCCACCAGTAAGTGACAATCAACTCAACTGTTGTTGCCTACTTCCAATCCACCAAGTACTCAAAGTACTCCAAGTAGATCTCCCTGATCTTGCTCCTTGTTGTGTTGCAGATCTCCTTGATCTTGCTACCCCGTAGATCTCCTTTGACCTTGCACACACACACCTGCAGATCAACTAACCTTACTTACCATGTAAATCTCCCCTGACCTTACTACCTGCAGATCAACTGATCTTACACACCTAGAAAAACCCTTGTTCTTGTCCTTGACAAGTCCTTTTGATCCTTCACATTTGGAAGAACCCTTGTCCTTGCCTTTGCAAGTCCTTGTGATCCTTCACACTTGGAAGAACCCTTATCCTTGCCTTTGCAAGTCCTTATGATCCTTCACCTTTTTACAATATAGCCCCATGGGTCTCTTAAATAGATCCCATACAAACAATAATTAGACTTCCCAATTACAATAATTAGAAACGCAGACTCAAGACTAAAATTAGTCTTTACATGCAAACAAGTTGTTTGTCAAACTAACTATTCGTCTAACTAACAGTTTTGGAAACACACAGGCTATTGACGTCGGTTCCTGTCTGTCTGTAGATGACCGATGTCGGCTGATGCCTGACTGATGTCGACATCTTCTGGTTCCTGCCTGATCAATGTCAATAATTTCTAACTGACATCGGTGACTGTCAAACTCCAACAACCTCCACAGTTTGCATACCTATGAAGCTTTTAGCTCCACAACCTAACAATCTCCCACTTGGAGATAAACAGCTGCACCTGTACCTGTACTTCTACCTATACATCATCTAATTTTGTTTTCTGGCTTGTATTCCTCTTCAAGTTTAATCTTGAAGACCAACAGAAGTTGAATGAAGATTCAATTTTTCCTTTATTCCTGGCTTTGTTAACATTTTTGCAGGGTTCTTATCCTTGCTAGCCACTGTGACTACAACAACCTTCTACATCTCTAAAATCTAACTAACCGCTATACCACCAACAGTGAACACATATCCTATGGTGCTTCTCCTATCATCCAAGTAACCTGCCATATCCGAATCTACATACCCATGTAGAGAAGTGCTTGACCCTGCATAACATGAATACCTACTGCTGGTCCCTCTGAGATACCTGAGAATCCACTGAACTGCTTTCCAGTGCTCCTTTCCCAAATTGGCCATAAACTTGCTGACAACTCCCACTGCTTGGGTAATATCAGGTCTAGTACTCATGTACTCAACCTCATCATGTGATTCAGGACACAGTTTTATGAACTATCCAACCATAGGTGTGATAACTGGTTCTGCATCCTACATATTGAACCTCTCCACTACCTTATTAACATAATCCTCTGAAGACAAAATCAGCCTGTGACTTTCCCTGTCTCTAGAAATACTCATGCCAAGGATTTTCTTTGCTCCTCCTAAATCCTTCTTGGCACACCTCTGAGCTACTTTTACCTTTAGCTCAGTAAATCCCTGCATGTGTGACCCTGCAACAAGCATATACACTACATACAGTAATAGGATAATGTCACGACCATTATCTAACATGGTAAAATAAACACAATGGTCATATTGACATTGACTAAAGCCATGCTTTGTCATACACCTGTCAAACCTTAAACACCATTGTCCTGAAGCCTGCTCAAGACCATATACCCTGGCCTTTTGTCTCACCTGTCCATTCTCTCCTTTATTTAACCTGGGAATCCATTCGTCTTTCAGTGCTTTCATCCCGACTGGCAACTCTACCAAATCTCTCGTTTGGTTCTTTCCCAAAGAATCAATTTCCTCATTCATGCCATGCTCCCACTGTTTTTTGGATTCTACCTGCATTTCCTCTTCAAAACTTCTTGGTTCTTGACCATCAGTGAGCAACAAGTAGTGTAAAGAAGGGGAATAACTAATTTGAGGCTTACTTACACTTTCAATCCTTCACATGGGCATTTGAGACTCCTTGACAGCTTGTTGTCTGCCCAAAATTCATTTTAACAGTGACCGATCTTGATCACCTCTGGCTGACCTCGGTCTGCACCCAACCGATGTCAATTCCTCTTGATCATCAACATCAGTTCCCTGACCAACGTCGGTGTCCACCTGCCTGACATCACCAACTTCAGTCTGCACATGAACAACGTTGATTCTTGTCTATTTGACGTCGCTTCTCACCTGACCGGCATCAGTAACTGTGTTTTCCTGTGAGTGATGACTTTTACCCATGAGCTCATTTTAGATCATAACCTTGTCCAAATCAACACTGCCCTGCTAAGAATTGTTCAGCCTCTTGAGTTGATCTCTATCCATCATCTTCTCATTGAAAACCAAAGCTTTCCAGTTCTTAAATTTGTCAAAAACATCTAATTTTCTCTTCCTGCAATAAACCCAATCCTTTCTTGTAGCATAACACTGCTCACAGAAATCTCAGTCTATCAAATCTGAAAGCATACCTTTTGACTTAAGAACATCCATTTCCTTCTTACTCATGTGACCAAGCCTATAGAGCCACATCTTTGTATCTACATCTGAAGTAGATAAAACAGAAGGAGAATTAGTAATACAAGTAGATAGATAAAGAGTACCTACTTTCTTACCACATGCTAATACAAGTGCACCCTTGGAAACTTTCCAAGATACCACTGTGAGAGTTACTGTGCAACCCTCATCACCCAACTTTCCTACAGAAATTAGACTCCTCTTCAGGACTAGGACATGCATGACATCCTTGAACACCCATGTGTTGCCCGTCTGCAATTTTAGCTGCACTTCCCCTTTGCCAACATTTTGTTCCATAGAATCATGATAATGATACCTTTGACATCACACAAGCTTTTATCTCTTACTACATCATCCACCTACTATGGCACATACATCTCTATTGTCAGGATCTAGAACACAAACAACTCTGATACCACTTGTCAGTGATCCTAGCTCTGATACCACTTGTCAGTGAACCAAGCTCTGATACCACTTGTCAGGATCCTACTCCTTAAGAGCACACTTGATTACCTTTGTATATATAAGCAACTAAACACGGAATTAAACTAGAAGTAATATGTAACTAGAATTCAGAAACAGCACAGAATATGAGAAACAATACAATCTATATTAACACTCTTCCAGAAGGAAATACAATGAAGAAATCACACTCTTCCCACACCTCTTGGTCGTACAGTAATTCTCCCTCAAGAGTTCTCTCTCTCTCAATTACAAACACAATCAACTCAACCATTATTGCCTACTTCCAGTCCACCAAGTACTCAAAGTACTCCAAGTAGATCTCCCTGATCTTGCTCCTTGTTGTGTTGCAGATCTCCTTGATCTTGCTACCCCACAGATCTCCTTTGACCTTGCACACACACATTTGCAGATCAATTGACCTTACTTACCATGTAGATCTCCCCTGACCTTACTACCTATAGATCAACTGATCTTACACACCTGGAAGAACCCTTGTTCTTATCCTTGACAAGTCCTTTTGATCCTTCACATTTGGAAGAACCCTTATCCTTGCCTTTGCAAGTCCTTGTGATCCTTCACACTTGGAAGAACCCTTATCCTTGCCTTTGCAAGTCCTTATGATCCTTCACACTTGAAAGAACCCTTGTCCTTGCCTTTGCAAGTCCTTATGATCCTTCACCCTTTTACAATACAGCCCCATGGGTCTCTTAAATAGATCCCATACAAACAATAATTAGACTTCCTAATTATAATAATTGGAAACACAAACTCAAGACTAAAATTAGTCTTTACATGCAAACAAGTTGTTCATCAAACTAACTGTTCATCTAACTAACAGTTTTGGAAATGCATAGGCTACCGACGTCGGTTCTTATCTATCTGGAGATGATCGACATTGGTTGATGCCTGATCGATGTCGGCATCTTCTGGTTCCTGCCTGACCGATGTCAGCAATTTTTGATCGATGTCAGCGACTATCAAACTCCAGCAACCTCCACAGTTTGCATACCTGTGAAGCTTTTAGCTCCACAACCTAATATCTACACCTATTTTATATCCAGACATACAACTTGGTCCTAACCAATCAAAAGCTCGTTTAACTATCAAATAACAAAGCCTAATCAATCAAGCAAACTTTCAATCTCCTCACAATAAGCCAAACTTGTTTATACTTATACCACTAGTCATCACTTTTGGCTCAACCTCCTTTATCATAGATTTTGTCCCTCTCCCTAAAAGGGTGGCATCGTTCCTACTATTCCTATTCCTACACTTACCCAGCATGCCTATCCAGTCTTATATGTGGATGCACATGGTTCTTACACCTTCAATATTAACATTATCAGATTTAGCTTAAATTGGTCAAAATATATAGTGATTAAAACTACATGGGTCACTCAGCATGGTTCTTACATCTCCAATATTCAAATTATCAGATTCAACTCAGATCAGTCAAGATATACAGTGATTCAGATTACATGGGTCATTCAGCATTAGTCAAGACATTCAAAGGGACATATATTTAGTTTACAGATACATAGACTATTCAGATATAGTGGTTTAGAATATATGGATTCATAATGACTTTGATATAGATTCAAACCAGATACCAGATTCAAGGGCATTTACATACTACACATCTCACACATACCACTTCATACAACATGACACAGTTACATGACCAAATAGTAGATTATAGGCATAGTGCAGAGCACAGTGTTTTGATCTCTAGTTTTACACCTGGGGCATGGAATGATATGTCATTTCACATGTGGTTATATATATTTATAGACTATACATACACATCACTCACATACCAAATTTGGGGGCATGGCACAGATGTTCATGTTCTTCATCATCCAAGATTATATAGATTGAAATGGCAAGACATGTCATTCTCTTTTTGCACATTTACCAAAGTTTTAGATTACACCCAGTTGTACCTAGGTTGTCACCAAGTTGGACCATATGATCATTTGTAGTGGTTGATCCATAGCATTACCCATACACAAACTATACGAGTTTGTGCAGGACAGAGGGCAAACATTGGTTTTGGGACTTTGATCACTTATCAATTCCAATTCAGATAATTCAGAGTGGGGGCATGATAGATTTTTCTCTTCACAACATACATATTCTATACATACATTCTAGATTACATGAGTTTATGTGGGATAGAGGGCAGACATTAGTTTTGGGCCTCTGAGTATTTCTCATTCCAGTTAGATTCAGTATAGGGGGAAAGCATTTCCCCTTTCTCCATGTTACATGGATTCAACTTCCAAATTCAGTACAAGGGTATCCATTTCAAGGATTATTCTTTCTCCAGTCACTACTCAGCTCTCCATCCACTTCCCTGTTTAGGAAGTGGGTTGGACTATTTTTCAGCACATTTATCTCCATGTAGGTAAGTTCAGGTATGCACTTTCTTCTTCTTACTTTTATTCTAGTAATTCATTTCATTGCATCACTAGAATAAAGGGGGGCAAATGTATACACCCTAAATTGGTCAATCAACCACACATATCATGTCTTTTCATAGTCCTTTCATAGGAGACTCTAATTGGAGAATATGAGCCTTGTTCACATTTGGCCATGTCTTTTGTTTTACTCATCCTAGTCTTATTTCATGCTTTAGACACCTTTTTGCTTATTTCCAGTCACCTGTAGACTTTCAGAACCTCATTCCACATCAACCAGGTCAGGTTTTCTGTGGTCTTTCCATCCCCTTAGGTCCTATCAACTAAGGACAATAGCACCCAATTAGGACTATAACATCAGTACCACTAGTGTCTGCTTTCGACCCTCTTGTCAAATTTCATTTTGAGATCCAACGGTTAGTTTCCTTCACTTGATAAGTCCTATCCCCTTTCTTAGATTCATCCATAAGTTTCCCAATGTTGGCTAAATGTAAATAAAACTCTAAATTTTTAAATAATGAGTATCATATATAAAGGACTTCATAAGGCATTTTATATATAACACTTATTACTTTGGCACATTACATAACAAAAAAATTAGTCAATAGTATAGCTTAGCATTTTACATCACAAATAGACTTGCATGCTTGAACAAGGAGGGACCTAGGTGAAAGTTCATTCTTACATCTATCATGCACATTGATTATGCATGTTCCCTAAGGGAGAACTACATTTGATCTAAGACCCTAGCTTGAGGGTTAATGTAGGCAGCGATCAGAACATCAAGGGTTTTAGATCATGTGATAATTCTTCTCCCAACACAGGTTTTCCCTCTTTTACTTTTGATGTATTTGTTATTTGTATGTGTGTAAATAGATACAGGGTTTTGAGATTGAAATGGATCTATAAAGAGCTCCGTTGACTTCTAGCTTTTGAAATTTTGTACACAGGCTCACACTAAGGCAACAGACAAAACCTAGAAAGCTCAGATCTTCTGGACAATAGCAAAGAGGTGGACTATAGTGTTGGTGCCACTTATGTTTATTTTTGGTGCTCCTATCCAATCATAAAATGAAGGTAAGATCTAGATTCATGATAATGTCCCAGTCTTGCATCACAATTTCCAGCTCCTAAATCATTCATTTCAGTCCATTTTTAAATAAGTTTATTTCTCTTCCTCATGCAAATTATTTGACAAAAATATATATTTTGTCATATTAAACTAGATTTTTACCCTTACTCTAGACCTTTTATTATTTAGGAACTAAACACTAGTTTCCCTAAAATAATAAAAATAGCTAGTGTCCTCTATGTAAGACTACTCGTAAATTATGGGTGCACCTATGCCTGTGTTTCTTGGTTATGTTCTTGCATATACTAAGTCTTAAACTTTGTATTATGTTTATAATAATTGATTTATGATGTAAACCCTAATCCTCCTTGCAAGTAAGGCATGAGATGAAAAGTGTGTTCATCAGTAGGATATGTTGGACATCCTCAACACACCTATTATGAAGAGAGTTACCTACATACCAATACTCTGAGGAGAGATCAAGTCCAATGTAGTTCTCCCCACCTAAGTGCTGGTGTAAGTGCAAGTGATACTAGAATGATAGTGTTATTGGATTCCTTGAATGTGCTTGAGATTTGAAATTTGGAAAATCTGAACTTAGGGTAGCTATAGATGGTAGTATGCAGAAGTAGGGCAGAATATGGATTAATAACCTTGATTTTGCTCAACTTATTTCATGTTTGAATAGTTTTTTTGCATCTAATTTCCATATAGTTGATAGAGGTCTAAGAGTTAAGTATTTATAGTGTTATGTATATTATATAGACAATAAAAGATGCTTAGGCCAAACTTAGGAGTGTTTTACTATTAAAAATATATTCATTCAGGAAAAATAGGTTAAAAGATATTAGTGCCATTTTGGGGACACTAGCTCCACATGGCTCTAGTGTCCTTAATGTGGTGCTAATGTCCAAATGGTAGGCTACTGGGCATGAAGGGCCAAGATCTAGAAATGAGGGTCTGAGACTATGTTTTAGCTAACTAGGGATGCTTGTGGATCGTCCAAAGGCTAGAAAAGTATGATAAAAGGATCTAAGATAGGAATAGGTTGTTTAAAGTAGCACTCTGAACTCTCAAATACCACTTTTAAGTGATTACATTTACCCCCCTTTATGTTATAAATACAACAAAGTTAAATGACTAGTATAAAGGGAAAAAAAGTGTACCTGGACTTACCTAGGAAGTTAAGCTCATGAAGCTAGGTATGTGTATGTGAAGCATGGTCCAAAGCATGACCTACAATGAAACATGCATAAATCAGTCCTTAATTAAGAGATATCAAAAATAAAAGACTATGTTGAATAAAGAAGTAACTGAGTAAAATTGAGTAAAGAGATGGGAAAGAGGAAAGGAATGAATACACCTCATTGGGTATGTGAACCAATGCATGAACCCAATGACAACTCTATGTGTGCATGTATATAGTAATCAAATCATTGAATAGGTTGGACTGAGTTGATAGCTTACTCAATCCTTATGTATGGGTGGCTCAAGAACTCGATCCAACTTTGACTCCATCATTGCCTACCCATGCTTGGTGGATCATGATCTGTGAATAGCTTAGATTGGACCAAAAACATGTATATATCTCTCATGTGGGTGGCTCAAGAACTCAATTAGGCTATGACTCCATCATTTCCCACCGATGTGTAGTACATGTATCTGAAAGTAAATGGCATAAAGTGATAGAAATATCTAATATATTATATATAATTGTATATGTCAGCTCCATGGCCACTTAGGTACATTAGGTAGCTATGGTCCATTTGGGAATGCCAACCACTACATATGGAGTAAGGAATGAAACTAGTGACAACCTAGAATATGATGTCAAGTGTATATAGTGTAGATAATGACATGGAATTTTCCATTCCATTTGATCAACCTGTGTGCAACTGAGCATACAAAACCAATGTGCCATGTACATGCCCCCAATCTAATATTTGAGTATACTAATTAAGGATTGAGTTATAATGACTGTATTTTAGTATCTATACTAAATATGGATATGATCATGTTGTGCATGATGCCCCTAATTTGAACAACTAATATGAATATGAGCTGAACTAGTGTGAATATGAGCATAATTGTCAAACTTGTAATTGTATTTGCCCAAATATATACTATATTTGATGTATTATTTTGGCTAATTTGAATTGTCTTGAAACTAGGGCTACTAAAAAGTAGCACCACATCTTAAACAATAGTGCCATGTGGTGCTAGTGTCTCTATTTGGGTGTTAATATCTATCTGGTCTAAAATTTGAGTCACTGTATTGATTTTTGATTTCCTATTTTTTCCTGTGTTTTACTTGTGTTTTATTTTTTGAAACTGGCCTTGTGTGCTAAAATTATTTCTATGAATGCAACGTAGGAGCCTAATCTCTGTGACAAACCCCTATGAATGCCCCCTCTTTTGAGGGTATTTGTTGAAGTTGTGCAAGAACTATCTTTAAAAGAAATAGCTCTGCAAAATGTGTGTTAGCCATAGCATATATGATAACTTCGTGATAATCCAATATAATGCGCAAACATAACATCAAAATCTAAGAGAATATGAGCATAAATATGTAATGTAAGATGTATGTTGTGTCTAGAATTGCATAAGGGTGTCAAGATAGATGTAATAAATGTATGTGACAACAAATCTAAGTAGCTACTTGGGGGGTGGGCATGATTTCCATCATGACACCCAAGTAGGAAGGGTAGATTTGTGATATCCCTCATGGCATCAAAAGCTGGTGTGTGTAATAAGCAAAGATAAGTGTCATGGACATAACACATATAAGAAAGAATACATACAAAACACATGAGGCATGAAAAATAGGCCAAGGGGTCACAATACAAGGGACATGGATGCATGTCACTAAATTTATGAAAATAAGATATACAAGGACACGTTCAAATGTTCACATATGCAAGTAACAAGCAAGTTGGCTTAGATCCATATAGAAGTATATGTTCAGATGTCCGCATACATAATTAGGAAATCACACACAAGGGACATAGGAATATGTCCAAGGCATACATGAGTAGAAGTAGCATAGAGCCAAAAAATAATGGCATATTCAAATGCCCTCGAATAGAATAAGCATAAAGAATACAATCAAATCTAAACTAGGTAAGCTATAAATGAAAGTATGCATGAATATGCAATATAAATATGTGTAAGAGTGAGGATGTACATGTGTTGAGTCTAAAGTAATAATAGTTGGAAAAAAATCTGAGTAAGAGTAGCAATGATCAATATCAAGATATAAAAATGCCAAACTGGAATGTAAAGTATATAAGGATAGAACCTCGTAATAGAATTTGTGTATAGGATGCCCCCATGTGGGTGAATGTGTCAAGTGAATAACCATGAATCAATGCATATGCCCCCAATGGGTAGATAATAGCAAGTCTAGATCAATATGACATACCTGAGTCTTATACATAATCTACACGCACTTGACAAGAACAAGTGAAGCATGTAGTATGATAAAACTGACTATACTAAGATAGTTAACATCAAATATAAAAAATGTAAACATAGCAATGCCTACAATTTATAAATTTTGTGTTTTTTTAGAAATTATTTGAATGTTTTTATGTTTTTGAAATGTTTTATTATTTTTATATTTTTTGGAAACAAGTTATGTACAAGCAACATGAAAATGAACTATGTACAAGGAAATATAAACCATACTAATTAATGAGTCTCGTGAGAGACTCATTATCAATGTGGATTGTGTCAAATAAAGGAACTATGATTGTGCATGCTATGTGAAAGGGCATTTGTGGTCCCATTATCTATTGTACTAAGTGATTTGTATCTATATCTACATGTGTAGTGGTCTTAGGAATCTATGGCACTGATTGTATTGGCTTGTGAACTATGCTCTAAATATGTGAAATTGGTTGAACTGGCCTATGAACTTTGGTAGGCACTATCTAAACCTGTATGGCATTGTGAATAAGTAAACATAGTACTCATGTTGTGTAGGTGTATAAATAGCCTCTAGAATTGATACTTCTCATCATGTACTACCGATAAATAGATTTGTAGACTCTATATAAAACATCTTAATCGATAGTCATGCTGAAACTATGTTTTGATGTGTATCATGTCTTGACAATATCATAAATGGTTGTTGAACTGAAACTATGTTTTGTTATGCATCATGTCTTACAAATATATTCATTGGTTGTTAGACTAAAACTATGTTCTGTTGTGCATCGTGTCTTGTAAATATCTTAATCAGTTGTTTGACCATGTTCTAATTTTTTTAATCTCTTGCAAAAATCTTGATCGGTGGTCGAACTGATATTGTATTATGATCTTTGTAGTTGTTTCCAAATATATTAATTGGTGTGGAAATTGAATTTGTGCTCTAATCTTTGTAGTTATTTCCAAGTATCTTGATTGGTGTGGAAATTGGAGCTATCCTATGATCTATGTAGTTATTTTGAAATATCTTGATTGATGTGTAAACTGAAGTTGTGCTTTGATCTCTATGGTTATTTCTAAGTATCTTGATTAGTGTGAGAAATGGAGATGTGCTTTGATCTTTGTAAAGTGGATGCCATCTTTGTTAAATTTGTGGTGCATGAGATCATTCATAAATAGGTGTCATATAAACCACATGGCTCATATGATGAATAACCAATGGATCCTTAAAGGGAATGTCATGGGATAACTCTATCATAGAGGAGTGTGATCTATGAGACTATGGAGACTGAGATTTTAGTGCCTCCTATATGAATGCTATAATGCCTCAATGGACATACTGGTCAATGCAGTCTCAAAGTGCATAACAATGATCATCTGAATGTCCATTTATCCTATGAAAATTATAATATGGTTTATTTTATATCCTGTGCAAGTGATATGCTAGATGGTGGTGAGCAAAAGGAAGGGTGATCATCCCCCTATTTAGTAATGTGAATAATATGTCATGAGCCATATCTTTGTCTAAAAATTTTATGACCCCATGTTGGTGTCCTATGCTCGACTCATTGTAGGAGGTGCTTTGTAAAGTGTTTATTTTCCCTTGTTGAACATTTTTATTGGTTGTTTTTATTCCATTGGTTTCTTAGTCAAGAGTGGAGTAGGTTATTATACCATGTCAGATGGTTATGGCTTTGAGAAACCTACATCCAAATCTACCTTTGAATGTGTAACAACTAGTCCCAATTCTGACTCTAATGCTATAGTTGTGTTACATAGATGCCAGAATGATTTGGATGTATGGTATAATTATTTCTCCTTAATAGGAAAAATGAGGCCTCTAGCAAATACGTATTGTACCTATAAATCTATCAAATGGTAAATCAATCGATTCAAACACAATTTGAATCTTAGAATGTATTCAGTTGTTGGTTCTATCTCACCCTGGTGTAATGAGAGTAACATCTCATGTGTGACTCGAGGTCTCTTATTTTGTATGTAGTGCACGAGAAAGATTGATTCTAACTCCTTATATGTATGTAGTGACCCCTTAGGGATTGTATGTTGGAACCAATTTAGAGCTTCCCTATCTAGGGACCTTGGAAATAATTGTACTAAAGTCAACTTGTTGGTGACATGTGCCATGGCTTTCTTATAAGCCTAAAAGTGTAATTCTGGGTCTCCATATCCATCAAATATAGGTAATATTGGTAGTTGAAAGTTGGGTGGCAACCTTGTAGTGAATATTCTACATGGAATAGGGTTGTTATGGATGACATTGACATCGACCCGAGATTGGTATGTTTTATTCTCTAATGTGAGATGGTGTGCTTGTTGTTACAAAGCACCAACAACATGCATCAAGGAAATTACCACTTGTGAAGGTATATTATCATCAACAAGGGGTTAATTTAATGCTTGGATTATGCTATTTATATTAGCCATTAGTATTTTTCATTGGGAAACTTTCTCAAGGAGGATTGGTTTGCTCTCCATAACATTTGGAGGTGTGATTGCTGAGATCTAGTTAGAGGGAAATGCGCTATCACCCTCATTTAATTTAGGTTGACAAATAGGTACTATTGTAGTAAGGGGGGTTGAGAGAGATTTATCGGTATCTCTTATTTTGTTAATTTACAAAGAAGTATCACATGCTAATGGATTAGAAAGTACTTGACAATAATGTGAATGTAAGTTATGTGAACTATGAACATGAGAATAAGTGTGTGCATGTTTTTGAACATGTGACCTAGCATTTGTTTGAACAAGAGAAATAGGTGAATTATAAGGAGAACTAGAATGTGTAGACTCCATGTCTTCTTCATCATGATCATAATAATCATCGATATCCCAAGGTTAATCAAAATTAGATTTTAATTCACTTGTAGAAGATTAGAAGAAGTATCATTCACATGCTCACTAACAGATAAAGTAAGAGAATATTTTAACTTTTTACTATTATGCAACGTGTCATCATGTGTAGGTGCAATATAATGCATGTCTTCACTATCCATGAGTGGAATGCATATATGATCATTATTTTCAATCTTGGAACCAAGGGTTGAGGAAGTAGCAATCATGTTTTCATTTTCCATATTATGACATATAGGAGAAGAGTTAGAAACATTTGCATTATCAATTTGTTGTAAAGAATCATTGCATTGAGCTTGGAATTTTAAGGGAGGTGATAAAATAATTTCATTTACCTTAATTTATGCATTACTGAAAGGTGTAATATCATTAGTATATGCTTTTCAATCTTAACTGAGAAGGGTAAAGAAAATGCATTGTTCTTATCTACTTTACCTGAATCTTGAAAAAGTGGCTTTCGCATATTGCACTTATATTGATTTAATTTAAATAATGAGGTAGCAAAAGTAGTTGAAAAGCTAGGATCACATTGGAACAAAACATTACCAACAAGAGGTTATTTTGGCATTATATTGTTAGTTTGATTTTGAGGTGTAAGAGAAGACTGAGAGGAAAGAAAGGATGAAGTATTTAATGTATCCTCATTTACATTTTCATTATCATGTTCATAGTAATCCTCATATCCATCATATTAACAATAGTCATCATCATCATTATAAATAAAGTCGTTATTGTGCTCTAATATACAACCTTGAAAATTTGTCCATTCATTGTTATAATTACGAGAGAAATTCAAAAATTCATCAATTGGGTGAGGGGGAGGAGACTTATTAGATGCCATTTTAAACTTGCCAAATAAGATAATGTAAACAATGAATACCAAACACACATGAGGTAGAATGTAATCTAGCATAAGTATATGTGCAATTTGAGAAATTTTGAATAAAGTGTGTAATCAAAACTAGGATTGTAAGTGAAACCCTAATTGATAGTATTTATATGTGTAGGGACCTAATATGTGGATCTAAGGTTTTGAATTTGAGTTGTTTTATAACAATTTAAATTATAATAAATAAATGAACCCTAATATAGGATTGATTAAATGAGATAGGTTATGCTAGAAAATTAGAAAAATAAAAGTTTATAACCTTGATTTAGTGCACAAAAATTGAAAAAAGGTAAACCCTATGCAAAATTAGGGTTTTAAGCAATATTCAAAGTAAGTTGGGTTCACTAAATGTTTTAAATTTTTAGGTTTTAGCTATATAAATCCTATATTTGATTAAATAGTTGAGTAGTCTAAATCAATGAAATAATATGCAATAAATAACCATTGATTTATTATAAATTTTAACTTGCTCTGGCTTTCTAAAAATAGTAATAAATATGTGAAAATAGAGACTTATCTAGAAAACACCTGATACAAAAAATCTGAGTTCTAAAGACTGAGATACGAACAGGCCTGAGTGTCATCAAGTAGATCCCTATGCCATATCCTCTCCTAGATAGTAGTTCCATAGTTAGATAGTAGCACCATGTGGCTCTAATGTCTTGAAAATGGAATTAGTGTCCTCTGTGTAAGAATTCTCCTAAATTTTGGGTGCACCCGTGCAAGTGTTTTTAAGTTTTATTTCTACACACACGAAGTTTAAAACTCTATATTGTGCCTATAATAGATGATTTATGATGCAAACCCTAATCCTCCTTACAAGGAAGGCATGAGCTAAAAAGTGTGTCTATTAGTAGGATGGACTAGACATCCCCAACACCCCACTGTGAAGAGAGTTGCATACATACCAATACTCTAAGGAGGGATAAAGCTCTATTTAGTTCTCTCCAAGTGTTGGTGCAAGTGCAAGTGATGCTAGAATGATAGCGGTCTTGAATGCCTTGAGTGTGTTTGAGATTGTAAATCTTAAAAATCTAAGCTTAGGGAAGTTGTAGATGGTAGTATGCGAAAGTAGTGCAGAATAGGGATTATTAACCTTGATTTTGCTCAACTTGTTACATGTTTGAATATGTATTTTGCATATAATTTATATCTAGTGGATAGAGGTCTAAGAGTCATGTATTTATAGTGTTATGTAGCTTGTGCAAACAATAAAAGATGCTTAGGCCAACCTTAGGAGGGTTTTACATTTGAAAATATATCTATTTAGGAAAGATAGGGTAAAGGACATTAGTGCCATTTTGGGGACACTAGCACCTCATGGCTTTAGTGTCTTTGATGTGGTGGTAATGTCCAACTGGCAAGCTACTGGGCACGAAGGGCCAAGATACAAAAATGAGGGTCTAAGACTATGTTGTACCTGACTAGGGATGCCTGTGGTCTGCATAAAGGCTGGAAAAATGTGATAAAAGGCTCTATGGTAGGTATAGGGCTAAGCTAGGAGTAGGTTGTCTCAAATAGCACTCTTAGCTCTCAAATTCCACTTTTAGGTGATTACAGTGAGAATGAGTGAATGAATTCAACTCATACTATCAAATTGATAAGGTTTTATCATACAATAAAATGCAACCTAAAAACTTGGCAATATTGAGTGATTTAATCACCTCAACCATACCAAAAGTAAACCAACTAATGTAGTAGATTGGCTCAATATAGTCCATAAAAGTACACCTTGGTGGGTGATGAAAGTTTCTGAGAGTGTTTTGAAATCTAAAATTGATTTGGATTTTGTAATATTAGGTGCCAATTGCATAACATATGCACCTTAGATATGTCTCATGTTGAAACTATGTATAAAAGTGGTGCTAATGTATAGAATCCTACCACAACTGTGAATCTAAATTATATAATTATGTGCTTTAGCCAATTTAGAAATTGTGTGTGGAAAACATGATTCCAAAGCATGCCTCCACTATATATGAAGAAATATAAAAATTGGAATAAGTACAAATGTGTAGGAGATGTTTCCAAAACATGCCCCCACTATAATTTGGAGATGCTGACTACTTAATAAGTGTGAAGAACATACTTCTAAATCATGTCTCCGTTGAACCTAAAAACTATGATTATGTGGAAGCCATGCCTATATGACATTCCCCATTATATTTAAAAATTAATATAAGTACCAAATACTGAATAAGCGTGGAGAACATGTTTCCAAAACATGCCCAACTGAATCTAAAAATTGTTCCAAATGTGGAGAACATGCCTCTATGACATGCCCCCCTTTTGAGGTGAGGAAAGAATAGAATCTGTTAGTTACCTCAACTCAAAAGGATAAGACAATTGTATAATATGTGAATGTAACCATGTAGCCTATATAAAAACATGTCTAGGTAAATGTGGCACTGAAGCACATACAACAATGTGATCACATGAAGTCTTAAGATACATGATAAAGATCATGAAAATGTCTAGATAGCAACAATATAAGCTCAACAAGAAAATCAAGCACACACACAAGAGCACTCAAAAGTGAGTCAAAATGCAATGGTCCAAAGAGATCACAAATAAGGGGCATGTTCAAATGTCGCATCATTGAAGGGACATGGCTTAATCAATGTCCAAAAAAGTAAGGATGAAATATTCAAATGTCTATACAAAAATCAATGACATGTTCAAATGTCAAAGAAAGCACACATAAGTGCAGGGGCCAAAAATAAAGGAGCATGTTTAAATGCTCCAACAAGCAAGACAATATCAAGACAAGACACTCAAGAAAGTGCATAAAGGAAAGCATAAGCAACCAACATTAACATATCATAATAGCCCATGGATCAAACATGTTAGCAAAAAAATGTCAAGTGCATAGCATACCAAGTACCCTTTTAAAGATAAAATCATAGGCAAATGCATGTGTAAGTACATATGAGCTCAAAGCATAACAATGTAAAGCAACCATATAATGATATAATATGTGAGTATCATGATCATAAAGGTGGACACCCCTAATATCCATATGACATGAGTAGAGGAAGGGCCCAACATCCAAAATTAGGAATAAATCATGTATCTGTGTATGCTTATATTACATTCAATTAGAAATGTGACACACATGTATGGGGAAGTAACTAATATGCCATCCATCAACATGGAACTAACACGTAGATGCCAAGGATCCAATATAACATGTTTTATGATGAAAATGTTTTTTGAGTTTTGAATGTTTTTTATTTTTTTTTGTATTTTTGGAATGTGCAAAAAACACTATCATATGATCTCATTCAATGGATGGTCATATGTATCTCTCCACTCGGTGCATGACAACCTTAAGTTGGATCTTTTACATTGTTTGCATAATGATGGGATAAGTTAAAAAGGTACATAACATGTTCTTCCTCACTCTTTTCATGTGTATTAGAAGAACTAATGTTATCATTTGGAATATGTATTAATTTGATTTCATGAGAAAAAGAGATACCTTGTTGATTTGGATCAATTTTAGCTCTCATTTAGTATAACTAAAAAGTTCCTAGTGTAAATTCATATGGAGATGTGGTAGGCATAACCCAAACCCGTGTTTGATTTACTTTAGGACCACAAACAATTGGCATTATTATGTTGTCCAAGAAGTCTTTCCAACCTCCTTTATTTTGTAAGTTTGTTAGATTGAATCCAGTTTGTTATAAACGTCTTACATTGCAAATAGTTTTTACTTGTGTAGGATCAATATGGTTATGTGCAAAATAAGCACCATGCATTAATAAGGTAATTATTAAATCTTGTAAGCATAACTGCTTTTTATTTTGTTCACTTTGGGATTATTGCATAGGACATGGACCTTGGATTGCTCCCATGTTAAAAAACATTTGTAAATTGGTCATATAAAGATTAGGAATACCACATTTTTGTTCACAATGTTCATTTGGTAATTTATCTCCCTCCCTTGTGTGAGGAATAAAAAATCGATACTTAGAAGGGTATATGTTAAGCTCCTTTGGATGAGTGAGGATAAATGAAGCATATCTATGCACATCCACATGCAGATGTGTAAATGACTCGTATTATTTATGCAATGCTCTTTCTTTTAATATGAAAAAAACCCTCTACTAAAAATAATTTGTAATGCCAAATATGAGGGTCTAAATGCTAGCTCATATGATGTACTTTTGAATCAAATAGTATAATCTTGAAGGGCTTCATCATCACATTGTTTTTAATTATGCAAATTTTCTAATGTAAGTTTTAATACCTTATGGATATTGAAAGCCATGAAGAATGCATATTGTAATTATGCAAAAGTGGTTAAGGAAACTTTTGGTAGGCTATAAAACCAATTTTGAGTTTAACCCTAAAATGTATTTAGATTGGATTTATATAGGGTTTTAGGGGTAGAGATACCCTAGGGTACAAGAATGATAAGATATCTTTAAAGCAAGCTAATAAGGGGTAGAGATAACCTAAGATACAAGTATGATAAACTATCTCTAAAGTAGGCTAATTAGATGATAAACTCGTATATAACATGTGTTGAATTCATTAAATCGAGATAGGCTAAAAATAGTAAGTACAACTATGATAGATATGGAAATGACAAAGGAACAAAGTACTTAGTTGGTTCTGATGTTAACACAATTATAGATATAGAACATGTAGGAAGCAAACTGGAAGATGATTATGAAATAGTCACCAAAATCTGGATTGAATGTCTCTAGAGCCGCAAACACTAACATCAACCTAAAACGATTGCATCAAAGTTATTATTTAAACTTGACATAGGTGTCCTATATAGGATACCTAGTGAAAAAAGATGTGACCACCTGGATGCTTATAGGTTTGCCTTTGTCTTTGCTCTGGTGCATCCAAATCTAGTTCATGGACTATCGCTCCTCATGAAATTATAAAACTTTAGTTCTTCATCTTCATAGTGACCCTGGAAAAAATGGGTTAGTGAGTGCACGATGTCAAGCTAACCCCAAATACCCCTCTATAAATAAATGCAACCTACATAGCTAATACTCTGAAGAGGGCCTCATACTGATGTATTTTTCCCTTACATGTTAGCTTGTGTGTGAATCATGTAATATGTGGAAAGCGAGTGCAATAATGACCTAGCTTAAACCTAACAAATATAGCTCTTGAGCTACTCCTTCAATACTTCAGACCTGTGTATGTGTTGTTCCTATGACTAATATGAAAATATGAAAGCTTTACTTTATCGAGTGCTTGATTGAATGCTTTGATAAGTTGCCTAGCTATTTTCTAGGTTATGTTAGGTTTCATAGGTTCAAAATAAACGAGGGTTGATCTTGTATTTATAGCAATCTTTTTGATGAAGTAACTTGCATTAAAGCACTTAGGCCGACCATATGATATGTTTCATTTACAAATTGGATGACTTTAGGGCATTGAACACTTACATCAAAGTAGGACATTTGTGTTGATGCAGGTGTCTATCTGGGATGCTAGTGTCTAGGGAACAAGAAAGTAGGTACAGACTCAAAACTTGTAGAGGTGGAAGATAATTAGGTTTTAAGCATTTTGGATAAGATAAAAGATCTGGGTTGTAAACATAAGACTGGTCAGACCAAAATATAGGCCAAGGGGCACAAGATAGAATAGATGCAAAACTTTCAAAAGAGAAAAAGATCCCAAACTAAGAGGAAAAGCCAAGGTCTAAATTTGTCAATTAGACAAGATCGAGATGCTATATAATCCATAAAATAGTGTCTATAATATTATGTTGACCTAATTGATACAATATTGTGTTAGTTGATATCTTTCCAATTGTATTGGCCTCACTGATATTCTTAGAGTTTAGTGTTAGTTTTAGGTATTGGAGCCATATATATAAGGGTTATTTTTAATTCTTAAATGATATACCACATTCATACGCTCTGCTTGCACGGAATTTTGCTCTTAAATAATAAAAAAGAGGAGTTATAGATTAGAGTCTTATCTTAGAGGTCTAGTCTTGCTTATGGTCTTTGAAGCTCAATAAGATGAGTCATGTCGAGGAGGTGTCTTAGTCTTTGAAGTCCCCAACTAAAGATATCTAGGTCTTCTTCTTGTTATTTGAGGTCTTCAACTTATAACATCTCTTACAAAGTGCCACTTGAATTAAAGAGAGAGATTGAAGCACCGATGGGTCCACCTAAAGGGAAGTATCTCTATCCCTACTCTCTTTCCTTTATTTACTTATTATATTAGACTTTGATATGCTCATTGCTATTATATATATGTTGTTTATCCTTGGTTATGCCCCTCCTTATACCGAATATGTTGGTATAGCTTTAAGGTTGCTTAAGCTTGCCATTTATCACCTTAGGTTGCATAAATCACCCATTAGTTGACTATTGCACCACGTGTCTTCTTATTAGTTTAGTGATTTTAGCTATCCTAGATACATGTTACACTTGTTCGTCAGTTCTTTACATGCGGTATCTTTATTATATCCTTGATACACCCCTTTGTTATCAATGTTGTAATCATTTATCTATATTGAACCTTAGTAAGAATTATACCCCATGTCATAGGTTTAGGCTTTGGAACCTTTTCCTCTTGACATTTAAGTGTAGACAACCCTCTGTTAAGTCTATGGTTATTCTATATCCTTACCCGTCCTTCCAAATATGCGTTTATGACCTTATTTATATCTTAATCTATTGAAAAGAAAATTATTATCAGTCATCCTACCTTGTGTATATAAAATCCATTGTATAAATATTTAAAAAACAAAAATAGAAAAATTGAAAAAGATATTAACTAAAATCTAAAAAAAGGAAACAACCTTATTAAAAAGATACTACATATTCCAAAAATCTATTAACTAATTAAAACAATTAGTATAATCTCAATCCCATAAACTATATTATCATATGTACATAATTAAAACCATTTCGTTTCATTTCAATAAATAGTTTTAGATGTAAGCCTTAAAAAGCGAAAATCAATCCATCTCTCTCTCCGTAAATGTATTCAACTGAATCGGTAGGTAATAAAGATTGTCCTCCGGAATTGGTTGCGCCGGGCAATGAACTGCAATCTGCTTTACAGCAACCCATCCATTTAGGTGGGTATCCAATTTTTTCCCTGTTTTTTTCAGACGTTTCTAATGATTGCGAAATGGTACATCCCTGGATTTTTAGGTCGATTACAATTGCAATGATGAATCTGCAGCCATCGGCACAAATTGTGTAGAGATTAATTTCGTGCTTTTATCAATATGGACAGATTTCGGAAGCAAGAGCATCAGGTTAATTAAATTCTCCTTCTACTGAATTATATTATTAAAACTCTTTTCCCAGGGCCTGTCCAAAATTTAAATGCCTCTGCTCTTCAAAGTTATTTTCAAGGCTAGCGTTTTTTATAACCCTTGCAATTTAATAACTTTCAATTACAAGGTAGTAAGTCTAAGTTTGTTCTTGTTCACCCGGTATAAAAGCTGAGCTCTGTGGGTGATGTAGATAAACATAGATTTCACGGGTGCAACAATATGGGTCTGGGATAGTGTAGATACAATCATTTCACCATATTTACAATGGATGCCATATGAGGCAAGAATGAATGCACATGAGCCAGTTTAAGCAAGATAGTTTTGAAATCAAAGCAATAATGCTATTTCCCAATATGTAATTGCACTGTTTCTTGCAATGTCTAGATCTGAATGACATCCGTCTGGCCTGCTGTGGTCTAACAGTAGGACGGGACGCTCATAACAGAAGTGCCCTAAGCCTATAACAAATAAGCGTATTACAATTGCACAAGCTCTGCCCTAATGTTTACCCTAGTATTTTTGAGGAAATGCATGCTTTGGATTTTGAGCTCTGTTAGAGTTTGATGCCTTTTGTGGGTGCTTGGTGGTTTTTCTGAATAGAAGCCCGATCATTCGTGGTTGAGCTGTTTAGGTTATTAGAGAAAGTGTAGTTTTGGGTATGCAGAAGGGAGAGGGAGAGCATCAAGCTCCCCCTGGACAGAATTTTGCCATGCAGTGAAAGGTGGATTCTTGAGTTTGGCTTGGAAGGAGGTTCAGGTGGGCATGGAAGCTGCTGGGAAGAAGGTGTTATCTTAAGAACCAAAGGTCATTCCGGTATACCCTGAAGCTTTGGAGGATAGCCTGGTGCTGGAACTGGATATGAACTAGCTTGATGTTAATATTCATAGAGTCTTATCCAAGGGTTTGATTTGTAGATTTCTAGGGGTTGAACCATCCATAGAAGATGTGTTTGAATAGGCAAGGAAAAAAATTAAAACATTTGGGGAATATAAGATTAGTTCTTGACCTTGGGGATAATTTATTATTGTTTTTGCAAATGAAGCAAATAGGGATAAAGTCTTTCAAGGTGGGTCTATATTTCCTTTAGAACGTGTGGCTTTTTATGAAGCATTGACATATTGGGTTCAATCCCACTGAAGATTCCACTTGTAGCATGGAGGAACTTATGCCTTCCAAAATATCTTAAAGGAATTGGATTTAGAAACAATGAAATGGTCAATTGCCTTTAGTGCTAAAGCTTACCTTGAGAATCTACAATGAGAACAAGACCAAATAGAATGCTATGTTTAACAAAAAATACCTGAACAACGAGGAGCCTGAGAGGATGTTCACCACCAAGATGCTATGTGGAATAACGAGCTGGCTATGTGGAATAATGAGAGCTAGTCCAAATCTCTTATTTAGTGGACACTGTTATAGAAGATAGGTAATGGGGGAAAACAAACTTTTGGGAGGATGCTTGGATCCGTGATCTAGGAGGATCTGGGTCATTAGATCATGTTGAACATTACCGTTGTTGCACATCCAAGCTTGTGCTAACGTCAACAACTCAGCCAGTAGGTTCTACACCTACGTGTCAATTTGTTCTATGTAATTCCACTCCTGCATTATCACATAACTCCTATAGTGTCAGCATTGTAGCTTGTAGCTCATTAGTAACGATGGTTAGTGATGTTACTGCACTCTTTGGTTATGAAGCAGTTGCTACCAATTGTTGTAACAATTCAACTGACACTTCATCTCCCTTCATTGTATAATAATGTACACTTCCATTCTTTGTAGGTTAGCAAAACCATAGAAGAATAGAGTTAGGAAGTATGTAGACACAAGATCTCTATTCTCATAGATATTGTACAGAACTTAGCATAATACAACTTTGCTATTACACTTCTACATTGGTTGTCACTTTTTTCTTGCTTTCCTTGTTTTTAGAACACAATGCACTTTCGCATTCTCTAGCATTTACAAATTCACTTCTATTCATAACCCTCTTAAATCCGTTTAAGTAGGTTGTCCACTAGGTCTCCGCTGAGCCCCAGATCAATGACCAGAGCACATATACTTATAGCATTTTTGAGTTGTATCGTGGTGTATTTGAACTTCATCATCATTGGTATGCCCACTCATATGAGATTTGAATACAAGTTAGGGCTCGAGACTCATGACCCTTCATCATACCTTCTTTCACATCCTCAAATGGGAGGCAAATCTTCAATAACACCACCTTCAAAAATGTTCTAGAAGATGATAGAGGATGCATTGCAAAGACAATAGGAACAATTATAAGAACTTCATGCACATGAACGAGCAAATATCGTTGATCACTTCTCGCTACTTCTCAAGCAGTAGACTCTTCCCAACACCTCTCATTCTCATCGGCCGTTTGGACAAACACCATACAAGGTACAAGTCAATATAGACATCCGTATGTTTGACGGCAAAATAGATGTGGATGCACTAGATAACTGGCTTAACCTTATCTGTTCATACTACGTGCTTATTCAATTATTTGACCAGGAAAAGATTACATTCGCTCTTATGAAAGTTTCTTTATCTATAATGAAATGTAGGGAAAATTACAACACTTCACATGAGAATCCGATGATGAAGTCAATTTAGACACATTTGTAGACACATGGAATGGGTTCATGGAAGCACTCAAAACAACCTATTATCCAGTTGGTAATTATGACGACCAATACATCAAATTCTCTCAGTCACACCAAGGCAAGGAACAATTTGTGTAGCAGTACACATATTTTTTCATAATTTGGTGTTTAAACATGGGATCCAGGATTCAGAGCAAAATTTTGTTTTGAAGTATAGGTCAAGCTTGAGACTTCATATCCAGTCATATATGGATTTATTATAGATCTCTTCAATCGAAGAAGCCTATAGATTTGCTTGCAAGTTTGAATCAAAGGCCAAGGCCAAGACTAAGACAGAAGATTTGAAGTCTCAAACCAAGCAATAGTCTAAATCTTCTAAGCAGAATTCCAAATCAGGGAAAACTCCAAGCACTCTCCACAGAAGAAGCAACAATCGTCAAATGATCAGACAAAATAGTCCAAGACTGGCAAGTGATGTTTAGTTCACAACTCCAACAGTCATTCCAATGAAGGATGTCGGGCTAGGAAGACTCTACTTGCATAGGTGGAAGTAACAAGTACAAACACAACATCATTGGAGAAAGGTAAGCAAATCATGGATACTGAGCCTAGTGCCATGGTGGTACTGCAAACATCTTTACTATCCTTGCAGAAATAGAGGAAGCAAAAAGACTGTTCCATTCTCAGATTTGGATCAATGCTCAAGTTAGAAAAATCTAATTTCTTTTGAAGCGGTTTGCAGATTGAACTTGCCTTTGATGCCTCACGCACAATCTCACTCTATCAGATGGTTCAATGTGGGTCCAATAAACATGTCACTTAGTAGTGCCAATTGGTGTACAACATCAAGCATTTTCAAGATACAGTCCTTTGCGACGTCGCTCCATTAGAGGTATGCAATTATCTACTTGGTCAACCACATCTTTACCATTGGCATGCAGTCTATGAAGCAAATCCTAGAAATGTTGTCATAGATGTTGGTGATATTAGATACTGCATATTGGAAATAGTTCCTAAGCTAATCACTCATTAGCGCCAAGTAGTGTAAGAAGCTAGTCACATCTGGTAAAAACTTTGTGCTTTTGATGGTTATATCTAAATGCAAGAAAGTCCTTGTGGCACCAATTTCTACCACAATTCCTTCAATAGTCACAACAAAAGCATCAGAGTTGAAGCTCAAGTTGGAAGAATACAAGGATATATTTTAGCTACCAAAGGAAGTGCCTTCGCACTGTGTGGTGAAGCACACTATTGATTTGATTCCTAGACCACCTCTACCTAATGCCTCTTTATACAACAGATCTTTTTTGGAGAATGAAGAAATCAAGCGATAGATCCATGAACTTGTGGATAAAGGACATATCAGGCCCAACTCATCACCTTGCGGCAATCCAATTATGCTCACACCAAATAAAGATGATACATGGAGGTTGTGCATCTATTATAGAGCTCTCAACAAGATGACATTGAAGAATCGCTATCCTCTTCCTAGGATTGAGGATCTACTGGACCAGCTCTGTGATGTAAAATACTTTACTAAAATCAATATTAAGTTTGGGTATCATTAGATCCCTGTTGAACCTACAGATGTATGGCAGACAACCTTCAAGGCCAAAGAAGGTTTGTTTGAATGGTTAGTCATACCCTTCAGTTTGACCAACACACTAGCTACATTCATGCAGATGATGAATGACATTCTTAGGCCATTCACTACTTCATTTGTTGTAGTCTACCTTGACGACATCTTAATCTTCAACAAAACATGGGATGAACATATGCCCCATATAGAGCAAGTGCTTGACACTTTGCGGAAACATAAGTTTTATCCAAACATGGATAAATGTTCATTTGCTATGTAGGAGATACAGTATCTGGGATTCATAGTAGATGCACAAGGCGTGCAGGTGGACCCGACCAAGGTTCAAGTCATCTATGAATGGCCACAACCAAAGAATCTCACAAAGCTTTGTACCTTCTTGGGATTGGCAAATTTCTGTAGGAGATTTGTGATTGGTATTTCTCATGTGACTTGGCCTTTGAACCAAGTTGCCAAAGGTGGCACTAAAACAAAGTTCATTTAGGATGCCACACAATAGAAAGCCTTCAAAGACTCAAAATGCTGACTTTGTTTTGCACTAGTACTTGCTTTACCAGACCTTCAACAACCATTTGAGATTGAGACAAATGTCTCTGACTTTGCACTTGGAGCAGTCCTCATTCAACATGGTCATTCGGTTGCTTACCATAGCGAAACATTTACTATACTTGTAAGAAATTACCCAACATATGGTTGTGAGCTTTATGCTATTGTTCAAGCATGTAAGCATTGGAAACATTACATCTTGGCAAGGAGACTGTGATCCACATAGATCACAAGCCGCTTCAGTTCTTGCAAACTTAGAATGCAACAAGAGTGGTATAAAAAATGGTCTTCTTATCTTCAGCAGTTCCATTTGAACTTCAAGCATAAGAAGCTAAGTGCCAATCCATTCACAAATTGTTTGAGCTGTTGAGTGGTTCCCTCTCATTTCTGTACTTGATGCATGTGGACATGAAGTGAATGAATGGTTGGAATTGTATTCATCTGAAAAGGATTTTGTAGATACCTATCCGAATTTGCATTGCGGTAAATCCAATTCCAAATTTCTACTTGCAGGATGGACTCCTATATCACCTTGGGCACTTGTGCCTTCCGCATGAGGTAGAAAGACAAAACTATGATGGGAGGCTCATTTTAGCAAAGGTTGTAGGACATTTTGGAGTTGAAAAGATTCTTGTGGTGTTGCAGAAGTATTTCTTCTAGCCACATCTCAGGTTTGATGTAACCAAATATATCAATTCTTGTACTGCATGTGCAATTGCCAAGCTGGTCAACAAGAAGCAAGGTTTGTACACACCTCGGCCTATTCCAATGAGACCATGGGAATCTGTTTCCATGGACTTTCTCTTAGGCTACCCCACTACTATGCATGGTAATGATTGCGTTTATGTAGTAGTTGATAGATTCTCAAGGATGGCAATTCTCACACACTGTAAGAAAGCAATTTTAACTCTAGAAACAACTCAATTGTACTTTCAATATGTTTGGATCCACTTTGGAATCCCAAAAACCATGCTATCCGATAGGGATACAAGATTTTTTAGTCAACTCTAGAAAGCACTTTGGTTTATGTTGGACACAAAGCTGAACAAATCCATTGCCTTCATCCACAAACTGATGGACAGAAGTAGGTGGTAAATAGGATGATAGTGCACCTTCTGAGAGTGTACAATTCTAAGAAGCAACGCACTTGGGATGAAAGCTTGCCTTTCATTCAACACAACTACAACAAAGCTTTGTACAACGCTACCGCACACATCCCTTTTAGGTTTGTTTGGGTTTCCAACCTCTGGCACCCATTGATGTAGCTTATCCTATTCCGCCATCAACAGTTGCAACTCCTTTAACTCAAAAGGAGGTTGACAAAGCTATTCAATTCATTGAGCACATTCAACACCATCAACAACAAGTGCAAACCATTGTGCAACATGCAAATGCGAAATAGAAGCGACGCCGTGACAAGTACTGAACACCACACACCTTCCAGGTTGGTGATCAAGTTTGGCTACACCAAATGGAAAGATTGATAGGGCCTTACAACAAACTTTGTCCACTTTGTCTTTAATGCAAAACTCTTGTGGCATTAGTTCCACCCCTGTTGGATACCTTTGATACTGCAGAGACTCTTCAATAGACAGATCAATCCAGATTGCAACATTTTAGCAGAATTAGATCAAGTCATTAACGCTTGGGACAAACACACACGTCAACAAGAGATTCCTCTCTTCCAGATTGTCAAAACAAGTCACGTGCCTTCCCAAGGAAAATCGTTACAAAAGTGCAGGTTGCCAATTTGTTTCCACATCTTCTTCCACAACTGCATGTAATGGATTCATTGCTCTTCAAAGAGGGGCAACTGATCTAGGAGGATCTAGATCCTTAGATCATACTGAACATTTATCGCTATTGTACATCTAGGCTTGTGCTAATGTCAGCAACTCGAGTAGTAGGTTCTACACCTATGCGTCAATTTGTTCAATGCAATTCCACTCCTGTGTTACCGCACAACTCCTGCAGTTTTAGCATTGTAGTTCACAGCTCATTAGTAACGGTGGTTAGTGACGTCACAACACTTCTCAGTTATGAAGCGGTTGCTACCAATTGTTGTAACGGTTTAGTTGACACTTCATTTCCCTTCATTGCATAATAATGTACACGTAGATTCGTTGTAGGTTAGTAGAACCATAGAAGAATAGAGTTAGGAAGTACATAGACACCAAACATCTATTCTCACATATATTGTACATAACTTTGCTATTTGTATTGAATAGAGTTAGGAAGTATGTAAACACCAAACATAAAACAACTTTGCTATTACAGTTCTACATTGGTTGTCACCTCTTTCTTGCTTTCATTGTTTTTCGAACATAGCACACTTCCATATTCTCTAGCATTCACAAATTCGCTTCCGTTCATGACCCTTTTAAATTCATTGAAGTAGGTTGTCCACCAGCTCTCCCTCGGGCCCTGGATCAAGCCAAGAGGGTCCCATCACTATAGTAATAGAGTTTAGGGATGTTTAGGAGGCGACTTGTCTTGCACAGGGTAAGAAAGTCAAGGACTTTTGGGGCTCTAAGAATAAGGGATATTGGAAGGTTACAATATAGAAGGATGCAGGTTGCTTCTTGAACAAGTCCAATGCCTCTCTAAAAAACTTGAAGATGCCTCTACAAAGCTTCAAAATCCCTTGGAACAACCTTTTTGATACCCTTCAGTGGAGTTAAAGGCCAAGGGGGCTGTGTTGTGGCAATAGGATATAAACTTTTGGTGGAACCAACCCCAGTGGGTTCTAGGTTAGAGCCATGGAATAAAGTATGGAGCTCGCATGTGTGGCCAAAAGCTAAATTTGTTTTGTGGTTGGTTGTACAAAGCAAGATTCTTATCGGGGACCAGTTAAAAGAAAGAGGTTTAAATGGGCCCATTAGTTGTGAGCTCTTTCTGGTTGAGGGGGAGAAGGTTGATCACGTTCTTCTCAACTGTCATTTTGCAAATAAAGTTTATCTTTGCTTGATTAACTCTTTCAAAGGTAAACTAGGCCCTACCTCAAAACCTAGAAGAGCATGTTACTAGTTGTCATATAGTGTCTAAGTCGATCGTTGTGAAAGAATGATGGGATGTTATCCTTGCTATGGGTTGTTGGAAAAACTGGCTTGAAAGAAACGAAAGAATTTTTCACAATGAGTGGAAGTCGACGGAGGAAGTTTTGAGTGAGGTAGAAAGATACTTGAATGAATCAATGAGAACTCGTATGAATGGGAAGAGGTTGGTTATGAACCTCAACGATCATGAAGCTTTAGGGTGGTGGCCAAAGATTTTTGATGGTGCTTATTCATCTTCGAGGGTCGGGCGAGGCGGGGGGTCGAGCGGGGGTGGCGAGGTAGGGATTGCAAAAAAGGAGAGGCTTGGGACCAGGTCTCCTTTGAAGGATGGGTGCTATAAAATAAAATTTGATGGGGCATCCAAAGGCAAACTTGGGCGTTTGGGTGCTTGATGCATGGTTTGAAACTTGGAAGTGTTGTTGGGTTTGAGGCAGCTTGTATTGTTTATAAATTCAAACAATGTTTTAGAGGTTGAGGGTTTCATGATGGGGCTTAAATGGGCTGTTGAGTTGGAGATTTTGAGGATCCTAGTGGAAGGGGATTCTAGAATCATTGTGGAAGCAATGTAGCGGGGCCGATGTGGCAATTGGAGAATTAATGGGATTATTCATGAAGCCTCAAGTCTTCATAATTTCATCACTGGCTTTTGTATTGACCATTGTTATAGGGAAGAAAATGCTGCAACCAACAAGTTAGCTAACAACGGATTTTTGTCCCGAGGTATAATTTTTAAAGGTACCTGGTAAGAATTTTGATTAGTATGGTGATTTCAAGAGAATTGTCAATGGAGAGAAGATTTTGATGATGCTAGTAGGTCCAATAATAATGAAGACAATTAATATGAAAAATCACAAGAATTCTGACAATTTGGTATAGAACATCCCCACCACCTACCCAAGCTTGTTATGTCTTTGTTTTGCTTAGGACAAAAGGAGAGATACCCTCTGTTCTATCTCAGACAGAGAGGTAGAGACATGACCAAACTCTGCAATTTGGTACAGAACATCCCCACCACCTACCCAAGCTTGTCATGTCTTTGTTTTGCTTAGGACAATAGGGGAGATACCCTCTGTTCTCTCTCAGACAGAGAGGTACTCCCAGGAAGAAAACCCTGCAGGTTTAGCAAGCAGATGACAAGAAGCTGAGTTGGAGACTGTTAGAACCTTGAAAAGAGATGAGGAAGGCCGTGTTAGACATAAATGAATGAAGTTGATTAGTATGGTGATTTCAAGAGAATTGTCGATGGAGAGAAGATTTCGATGATGCTAGTAGGTCCAATAATAATGAAGACAATTAATATGAAAAATTACAAGAATTCTGACAAGCGGGCTAAGAGAAGATACCTCCAGATTCTCAATATCTATGAGAATGATGGAAATTATCTTGGCATAAATTCTATTGATAGTCTTACTTAGCTTTTGTCTTGATTATCATTATTTCTTTAAATGCTCGCAATGAACATGATATGTGGGAGTCTAGTGCTTTTATGTTTATGGAGAACGTGTGCTTTGTTTGCCTAAAATTCTTTTTGGCCAATTTGTGTAGAGTAGGGACGGAGAACGTTTTGGAAGATAGGTGGAGCATAATCATTAAACTTGAGCAATGGTCATAATGTTGTCATATTGTGTGGCTGACTAATGGGTCTGTAATCTACGAGTTTGAAGTGATGTAATTACTGTTTGGTGTGCAGTTAGTGTTTGGGCTTGAGTTTCATCTTGTTGTGCATTATTTTGCCTTCCCAGACATTTATTCCTATTTTTGTAAATTATTTGCTAAGGTTGTTGATTGTGTATGATGCACACGCCTGGTTGGGATGTTATGGTGGGTTGTTTTGGTACGTTTGTCAGGAGTTTGGGATGCAAATCTCAATGAATTTTACTGGTGGGTTCTTTCTTAGACTGGGCAGGAGTGTAGGTGCACCTGGGAAAATCGTAGATTGGAGTGTGTTTTTTATGAATTTTGGTGGGGGTTGAAGGGTTGTGGAGTGGCTGCTTAGATATTGTTGTTGGTGGTTTTGGAGGAGAGGTCAAGCTTTTAAGTGCTCTTGAACCTAGGCCTGGTCTATGTGTTTTGTCTCTCGTCCTTCTCTGTGGCTTTGTTGCATTTTTCCCTTCAGGTCTTTTGTTGGGGTATGGACGTGTTTGATATTTTTTGTAAAGGTTTTGTTTGCTTGTCCTTGGTCTTTCTCGTCCTTCCCCATTTTCTTCTTGCCATGGATTCTCTTCAAAGCGGGCTCCTTGTCATTCAAATCTCTGATTCCTTTGACTCTCTAAAGGAATTAGGAATTGCAAAAAAGGAGAGGCTTGGGATTAGGTGGTCTCCTTCAAAGGATGGGTGCTAGAAAATAATTTTTGATGGGGCATCCAAAGGCAAACCTGGGCCTTTGGGTGTTCGATGCATGGTTTGAAACTTAGAAGTGTTGTTGGGTTTGAGGCGGCTTTTATTGCTATAAATTCAAACAGTTTTTCAAGGTTGAGGGTCTCATGATGGGGCTCAAATGGGCTGTTGAGTTGGACGTTCCGAGGATACTAATGGAAGGAGATTCTAGAATCATCGTTGAGGCAATGTAGTGGGGCCGACATGGCAATTGGAGAATCAATGGGATTATTGATGAAGCCTCGAGTCTTAGTAATTTCATCACGGGAATTTGTATTGATCATTGCTATAGGGAAGAAAATATGGCAATCGACAAGTTAGCTAACCACAATTTTTTTTCCCAAAGCGTAAATTTTAAAGGTGCTTGGTAAGAATTTGATAAGTATGGTGATTTCAAGAGAATTGTGGGTGGAGAGAAGATTTCGATGATGCTAGTGGGTCCAAGAATAATGAAGACAGTAAGTATGAAAAATCACAAGAATTCTGACCAGTGGGATAAGAGAAGATGCCTCCTGATTCTTGATATCTATGAGGACGATGAAAATTATCATGGCATAAATTCTATTGATAGGCTTACTTTAACTTTTGTCTTGATTATCATTATTTCTTTAAATGCTCGCAATGAGCGTGATATGTGGGAGTCTAGTGCTTTTATGTTTATGGAGAACGTGTGCTTTGTTTCCCTAATTTTTTTTTCCCAATCAATGCAGAGTAGGGATGGGGGACATTTTGGAAGGTAGGCAGAGCATAATCATAAAACTTGAGCAATGGTCGTTATTTTGTCTTGCTGTGTTGCTGACTAGTGGCCCCATAATCTACAGGCATGAAGTGATGTCATTACTTTTGGTGTGCAGTTAATGTTTGGGCTCCAGTGTCATCCTGTTGTGCATCAGCCTTCCCAGACATTTATTCCTGTTTTTGTGCATCATTTGCTAAGGTTGTTGACTGTGTATGATGCACATGCCCTGGTTGGGATGCTATGGTGGGCTGTTCTGGTAGGTTTGTCAGGAGTGTGGGCATGCAAATCTTAATGAACGTTAATGATGGGTTCTTTTTTAGACTGGGTGGGAGTGTAGGTGCACCCAGGAAAATGGTAGATTGAAGTGTGTTTTTTATGAATGTTGGGGGGCGGGGGGGTGTTGCAGGGCTGTGGACTGGCTGCTTGGATATTTTTGTTGGTGGTTTTGGAGGAGAGGTCAAACTTTGAAGCGCTCTTGAACCTAGGGCTGGTCTATGTGTTTTGTTTCTCTTGTCTCCCTTGTCCTTCTGTGTCTTTGCTGCATTTTTTCTGCAGCTCTCTTGTTGAATTATGGACGTGTTTGATATTTTTGTAAAGGTTTTGTCTGCTTGTCCTTGCTCTTTCTTGTCCTTCCCCATTTTCTTCTTGCCATGAATTCTATTCAAAGCGGGCTCCTTTTCATTCAAATCTCTAATTCCTTTGACGCTGAAAGTGGCAACATAGAGTATGTTCAAAAGATCAAAAGGAAGGGTAAGATGGAGAGGCTTCAAAAGCTTGAGACTAACTTCAAAGGTGCCTTGGATGAAGATAAGAAATGCTTGTGTCACAAGGGAGGGGAAAAAGTAACAAAAGATGATTTTCCCTTGCTGCCCTAAGAACAATGCCGTAATTAAGAGGAAAGCTTGGGCTTTTGGTGATGGAGGGAGAAACAAGAGACAAAAGAATGGTGGTTTGATTGAAAATTTTAAAGAGCACTATGCTTTTTGAAGTAACTTTGAGGATCTTAAATTTTAAAGCCTCGCATCCAAGGATTTGGATTAGTTGTGGGATTTGGCAACTCATCTCTCCCCACTTAATCTTAATGTTTGTGCCAAAAGGGCATAGGGGATTAATACCAGTAATAAGAAAAGGATTACTGGTTAGGATTTGTTAGGTGAGGGTACCAATGCGGTAATGTTGATTCATGTTCAATGGTCTGTGCTACTCTGAAATCACCTCTAGAGGTCTGCAACATCTCCAAGATCATCAATCTGTCCTCACTAGACATTGTACACATTTCTACAGTGGCACAATGCAGTTTGGGCAGATTGGACATGGCGCCAACCCATATGCAGCATTCATCAATGGCTTTGCAGGGCTCCCAAACACCTACAAACCAAACCGCTAAGGTCTACTCACAATGCACGCTAACAGTGAGTGTTGATAATGTTGCTGCCTTCATTCCTAAAGTGGCGGAGCCTCCCATATGACTCGAGGTTTTGATCGTACATTTTCGCACCATTCAGCTCAACTGCCAGAAGCTGAAGAGTCACATGTGGAAGCTCATCTGTTTCAACTTCCATGACAGTTATTTGGCCTTCATTGCTTCGTAATATATTGTATACAAATCTAGATAGATAGTTAACATCAAATATGATAGCATAGAGAGAGCTAGTGGAAGATAGACAACCATACATCTCCCTCGAGGACACGCCATGTACAAAATGCAGTGATTAATAAAGTTTTCTGTTCCAGTCCTATTATCTTTTCTATGCATCACTGTCTAAATATTGTTCATTTCTAAATAACTATTTATTAGTGCTTCTGCATACACACATAACACATCTACATTCTACAATTTAGATGTTGTCCCCCGGATATCTCCTAAGATATGGATCACTGGAAGCCATAATCAAGCTCACTTGTGATGAGGTATTTGCATGATAAGCCACTAGATGTCCTCTATGCTTAAGTATGTGAGTGAAAGTCCCAGAGTCGACTTGGAAGCTTCCATGAGATTTAATTGCTTGGGTGGGATCTTGTCAGCATTAATTTCCTTAGCTCCCCAAATGATACCAACAGTAAAACAATTATGCAAATTGACTTGTATAACCGTTGGCCTGCCATAGAGAAAAGGACTAATAGAAGCAGTAAATTCGTACACTTTATCACCCGTAAGGGCTAGTAGGTCTTATGGAAGCTATCAAAGATAGCATTGTGATTGTATGGATAAGGGGCTTGAAGTATCGATGTGCAACAATCAAGGAGAGTGACTCTACACTTTCAAGACACACTGGCTGAATGTCTGTTCTACTTGACTCATCCCAAGTAGTTTGGTTGTGGATGTGCTATGGTTGGAAATTGAAGTTTGTCTACCAACTTTTCTGAAACCTTGTTATTTTGACTGCCGGTGTCAAGGATATGTCTTTGAATTGACACAAAGCACTTCCCTATTGTTGGCAGAATATAATTAACCACAAGGACGAGCTGATTCAGTGTGGGGTTTGGATACCTTAATCTTTGAATCACCATGTTGTAACTGTTGCTTAGCTAGAGGGGGCTTTGGGCTTTGTTGTCTTTGATAACGGGACATGACATTCTCATGTGGAATGTCCAATGTGCTTGTGATTAGCACAAATTTTCTTTTCATTGCCACTTTAGTTGAGCCATTTTTTGAATAATTTTCAATTGTCGAGGATGAGTTGGAAATGTTCTGGTAGGGGTAGAAGATGAAAAAGACAAGTTGGGTTTTGGATGTCCCTTTTGCCACTTGGATTCTACCTTGAAAGCAAGCTGAAAAGCATGCTTTAGAGAAGTGACAGTGTTCAATAACTCTTAACTTGATTGAGAGGCGATTGAATTGGTCATTGTATTGTTGGATCAAGTGTCTAGATGCTAGGCAAAGATGGATGTAACGGGTCAATAAATCCTCTTTATACTCGATGGATTTAAAGCACTTGACTTCTTTGAAGACCATCCAACTGTCAAGCCAGCTATCAGACATGAGACTGCCACCAGGTGAGGGCCTGATCATTCATATGAATCTCAGCAACCATAAAGTATATTGGCTCTGCTAGGGTCCCTTGTGTCTTGAATTATGCCCACTGACTGCAAATCCAAGCATCCAGTTTGTTCCTATTGATTCTACCATCAAAATGTGGAATAGAGACCTTGGCGCCTGACTTGAATGTAGCTTGGGCAATCAAGATAGCCGATGGAATAGTGTTGGTGGACTGTTGCTGGCCCATGGGCTGTTCAAACATGCTTGTCATGTGCTGCACGAGCTTGAGTTGAAAGTTATTCTGCTGTTGTTGCTGCTATCTCGTGTGTACTACTAAAAAGATCTATAGCAAATAAATAATAGTCTAATAAAACAAAATATCACAAAATAGGGGGGAAAAAATCTTTAGACACTTCTTTGTCTTGTTCTTTATTGTTTTTTTTTAATAATTCAATGATGGAGTAAAAGGCATAGATCCCATGAGATTTGAGAAAGTGACCCCCCAGTCAAGAAAATAGGATCGAGTAATATCCCAAGAAGCAAGAAAGACACGAAAAAAGGGATAAAAGCAAGAAAATGAGGGGAAAATAAGGAAAAGCAGGGATTTACATCCAGCAGAAAGAAATAGTGATTGGAATAATAAAATGTCTCCTTTCCAAATTTGAGTTCGATCCACAAAATTTTGTTATTTGGAATAACAATATTTACCATTGTTACGTGGGGACACATCCCCCCTGTCCTGCAGCCATCTGGGACGCCTTGGATGTCTTGGGGATGGCGGGATGGGGGGGAACGCCTTACAAAAGTTACCAAATTTTGAAAAATTGGGAGATATCCCCAAAACGTCCCCTAAAATGGGGACTTCCTAATGTCCCCATTTTTTTTTTCCTTCAAAAATTTATTTATTTCATTTTCCTTTTTAAAAAAAAAAATTATTTTTATTTTAAATATTTCAATACTAGTACAAATATCTTAAATATATTTATTTGAAAAAATGCCTACCATATTAATTAAACATCTATTACATTCTCCACAAATTTCCTGCTAATTGGTGACAGATGGTCTCAATCTAGCTGCATCATTGCATCGGGCTCGAAAAAATCTTTCCAAGACAAAAAGAATAGGCTCCAAACTCCACAGTATGCCCAAGATATCACGATTTTTGGATCACCTTCTCCAAGCAAGAAGAAAAACCCCTGTATGACAGTCACACAGATGTGAAAATTAAGATCAGCCATTTTTATTGACATCTTAACTTAGCATGTTATTGTTGATGTATCTTATCATTTCGAATTTGGATTGGTGATTAATCATAATGGTTTTATTTAGTAATTTATTTATTTTGTTTAACTTAATTTTTTATTTGAATTTCAGCATATATGAATTTCTTTATTTTATTATATTTAGTTTATTTGTATATTTTTAATATTTATATATTATTTAAGTAGCTGTCCCTGCTATTCCCAAAACTTGGCCTTTTTTTGCCGTTTTGGAGTCTTAGGTAACTGTCATATTTATACCCCCTGGAAACTGTCAGCTCGACCTAGAAAAAATTATTCTTTGGAATAAATTGCAAGGCCACCAAAAAGTTTGGTATGGAAAGCAGAATTTGGACTTTTTTTCAGAAGTAAAATATGATGCTTGGAGTGAGATCTTTCTGCTGGTGAAATTTCAGGCCAAACAAACAAATTTGATTCTGTCACTTCTTCCAATCTCATACAATAATGCTATACGGATGCTGAAACTGGGTCTACTGCAGGACATAATGATCCATGCCCTCAGATTTACCTCCTTGTTTAATTTTTACTCTGAAAAAAGGAAGTTGTTCCTAACATGCTTCCTCATGTTGGAAGTCCAAGGTGTAGTCTGATGGGAATAAATCCTTCAAGAGAAAAACACAGAATTGTGGGATTCCAATAGGCCCGATCACAAGCTCTGAGTTTTTATAACCTGCTCAGAATGCACAGCAGAAATTAAGAATGGAATACACAGGAACAGCAGAGAAAACACAGGAGAACTCCACCAAAACTATAAATTTACACTCTTCTCTAGCATGGAACATATAGATATACAATGATGAGAATGTGTTGGCTGGATATGGCCAAGCAAAAGCATAAGGTAAAAGCTATTTACATAAACATGCAAGGAGGAATCTCATCAAGTAAACATTTGCAGAAGTTTCCTGCCCTGAGTATTTCCTCAGAAATACTTCAATGAGTTTATGAGGTACCCAAGACTTCCATTATAGGAAACCTGGCAAATTTGGGGTAAGTTTTAGATAACCCAAGCAAAAATAATTCCAAGACTTTATTGCATTATTATTTTTTGATTATAGGGTAAAGGTGGGTTTTTGAAAGGGCCCAAACCCTTTTACAACAGAGAAAAACCAGATGAAGCAATTAACCCAAAAAACAACCACAAAAACTCAGCATGCGGAGAAAAGTTCAATGCTTACAAAAGGTTGGATGCTGACACTGAACCAACAATGGTACAAACGAAAAGCAAAAATGCAAAACAAGGATTACTAATGGAACTAAGAAAGCTTTTTAGAGTTTCAGCCACCTCCTCTTCCTCTTTTAAAAATTGCAAATGTTTTTCAACAAATTCCTCTTCTATTTCCTCAATGTCAATCACTTTGTTCTTCTTCTGGCTTCTTGTTCTTTTGCTTGGGCCAGCTTGAAGAGAGATTTCATTTATCTTCCTCATACTTTCTTGCAGCATCTGAATATTTGTAGCACAGTTTTTAATGGTGGTCGTACTCAATTGGAGCACCTGCTTAAAATCATCCCTAACTGAGTTTTGATCTCTTTTCAACTGTTCTATTCTCTCCTTTACAGACTTCCTCCCTTAATTCACAAACATCTCTCAACATATTTGAATGATCTTTATTATAATGTTTCTCAACCCTAGGCTTAGGTTAATCCCATAGTCACAAGGTTCGGAAATCTGAATGCGTTCGGAAGGGCCAAAAAATGCGTCTGGACTTCTTGAAAAATTTCAAAAAAAATTCGGAAAAATATGGTTCGAATATATATATATATATATATATATATATATAGAGAGAGAGAGAGAGAGAGAGAGAGATGCAAAATATTTCAATCTACTAAACAATGAACATTAATTTAACACTTGCAAAATTAAGAAATGCACAAGAGTTTCAAACTTGAATTACATTCAAAGATAGCAAAATATCCGTAGTCCATAGTGTAGAGCCTAAGCTCAAAATTGAAATAAAACTTAAAAAGTTTCAAACATTTGCAACATCAAACCCTGCTTCAAAATCAAATCTAGCACTAGCACCAACAAATCCGCTATCAACACTATCAATATTCTCCTCAACTCCTTCAAAGGATGGATCTTCAAGAAGAAGATTGTCATCTTCTTTTGCAAGATTGTGCTTAAGCAATCTTAAATTGCTGTGGACAAACACAAGATCTGAGAGCCTTTTGGCTCCTTGTCGATTTTTATAGTATGGATCAAATCATGCGTGCTCCAATTTCTTTCGGATGGAGAAGCATTGGCACACTCGCTGTGGACACGCACGACAAGCTTTTGTAACTTGGGAGTAGAAGAACCATATGTCTGCCACCATAAATGGGGGATCCATATTACCATTGTCTTCTTGTGCTTCCGTGAGGGAAAACATGTCTTCTTGGGTCTTGAATGTAGTTAGCTGTCTTCTCACCTTCGGCTTTTCATTTTCATCTTAAACCAATATGTCTATTGTTGCCAATAAACCATTCTTCACCTCCTCATCTGAATCATGATCCACTTCTATGAACTTAAGATTTAAATAACAACCTGCAACATGTATAGGTCGATGTAACATGTCCCATCTGATGTCTACAATGTCCTAAATGCGCCGATCTTCATCACCCTCATCTACTAGTGTTTTTTTAATTTGTTCTTTTGCTTGCTCCATGCCTTCATACACAAAACTAATACAAGGTTTCATGCCATCAACCAATCTCAATAACTAGACAAGTGGCTCAAAAACTTTAAGGGTCTTCTCAGCGCCCTCCTAAAATGAACTACCCAAGATAATTCTCTCAATGTCCTTTGCAATGCTTTTCTTAGAAAGCTTAGATTGTACCCATTCTTCACTAGTGACAACTCTTCTCAACGTTGTCCTCTCCTCCACCTCCCTTTGCAAAGTGATAAAATTAGATGCAAATCTTGTTTCAGTTGGAGAAAGAAGTTCACGCTTTGCATATGAGTGATACAAGTTCAAGGTCAAGCGGTGATTAAGTATAAACTTGAAAATTTGTTTCCTTTATTTGACAACACTATTCCCCCACTCTAACTTTACAAGATCTTCAAGCAAAAGATCCAAAACATGAGTTGCACAGGGAGTCCAAAACAAATGAGGAAACCTGTCCATAAGAAGCTCCCCTGTTTGCTTTACAATTCGCTGCATTGGCCGTGATAACTTGCACAACATATTCTTCTCCAATGTCCAGAATAACAACTTCAATGCATTTGAAAATGAACTCTGCAGTCTTCACCTCATTGCTTGTATCAATTGATTTGACAAACATAGACCCTTTAGGGCATTGGATCAATATATTGAGGAGGGCCCTTCGTTTTGTGTCAGAGCACCCGTCAATTATTACTGTGCAACTTGATTTTCTCCAATGCTTCTTCATTTTATCTAATTTACTAGATATTGATGTCACCTTCTCTTCCAATAGAATAGTTCTCCACCGTTTCAAATGATGGCATTGCGTACCTTTTTTCGAAATTGGCGATCCCCTCTACCATTGCTTTCGTATGTGGATTTCAAACAACATTGAAGGGGATGGCATTTGCATAAAAAAAAGGGCCACCAATCTATCTGCTTCATGTTTTTCCTGCGGCTTCCACATGGTTTTCAAAGAATGTTGGGAGTGGGACATTTGATGTTCATTTTTACTGGCTTCCATAGACACTGGGGAACGCATCGAGCTAGAAAATGAATTAAATTGTGTCAGATTGTGTTGAATTTTAGCCCTCTTTGAAGATTTAGCTATTGATACAACTGTCTTCAATTCATATTTGCTTCGGAGTTCACTGAGAAATGATGCATTATGGGGTTCTCCGCCATTATTGAACAAATCTTCACATCTGGGCCTCCAAGATAATGGTTGTGAACTCTTGTTATAGTCTGTGATATTTGAATCACAAAGAGTGCATTTCATATTTTCGGGATTTGCATTACGCTGAACAATGTATTTCTTCTCAAGCGGAGTACTTGCCATGATGATATGTTGTCCTTTGCTGCCCTGCAAAAGTTTTATAAATATTTTTTAATACACATTAATTTTTTTTTGTAAAATATATATTTTTTAATTTAACTGACATATATACAAATTTACAATAATATTATAAAACTATAATCATTTGCATAAATAAATAATAAAACTTAAATTGAAAAAATTAAAAAATAAAAATATTTAAAACAAATATATAAAATATAAATTATAATTTAAACATAAATATAATTATATTTTAAAATTTATATTTATCTATTTATGAAAAGCATAAAATATATTTATTTTTATGATGAACTTAAATTTATATTTATTTCTTTATAATATAAATAAATGAAAACATTATATAATAAAATTTAAATTTATTATAAACAAATAAATTTAAATTTAAATTTATTATAAACAAATAAATTTAAATTTAAATTTATTATAAAATAAAAATTAAAGTTTAATTTTATTTATATTATAAAATATAAATCTAGAAAATAAAAATAAAAATTAAATTATTAATAGATTTTAATATTTTATTTAATAAAATAACTATAATTTTTAACATAAAATATATATTTAAATTATAATTTTTTTTTTTTTTTATAAAATAAAAATTAAAGTTTAATTTTATGTATAAATAAATAATAAAATTTAAATTGAAAAAAAAAATATAAATATTTAAAATAAACATTATAATATATAAATTAGAATTTAAACATATATATATATATATATATTTAATTTATTTATTACAAGCATAAAATATATTTATATTTATTTCTTTATAATAAACTAAAACTTTATATAATAAAATTTAAGTTTATTATAAACAAATAAATCTAAATTTAAATTTATTATAAAATATAAATTCATAAAATAAAATTAAAAAATTATTTTATTTATATTATAAAATATAAATTTAGAAAATAAAAATAAAAATAAAAATAAAAATTTAATTTAATTTATATTATAAAATATAAAATTATAAATAAAAAAATTAAATTATTAATAAATTTTATTATTTTATTTAATAAAATAATTATAATTTTTAACATAAAATATATATTTAAATTATAATTTAATTTTTTTTATAAAATATAAGTTTATAAAATAAAAATTAAAGTTTAATTTTATTAATATTATAAAATATAAATAAAAAAATTATTAATAGATTTTAATATTTCATTTAATAAAATAATTATAATTTTATTTATAATATATAATATATATTTAAATTATAAATTAAATTTCATAATATTTATTCATATTATTTTTATATTTTTAAAAAATTTAAATTTTATTATATTAAATTAAATTTTATTTATATTATAAATTATAAATATTAAATATAAACAATCAATTTTAAAAAAATTAAAAAATATATTTTTTTAAATAAAAATAATATTATAATTCAAATATATATTTTATATTAAATAAAATGAAAATAATAAAATTTATTTTCATTTTATTTAATAAAATAATTTTCATAACTATTATTATTAATTTATTAATATTTATATTTTATAATATACAAAATTTAAATAAAATAAAAAATAAACAAACAAAAAAATAAATTAAAAAACAAAAACAAATCGAAGTCTTATTTTAATTTAATAAATTTAAACCTAAAATTTTAAACTAAAACAAGAGTTTTGCAGCGACCTACCTCTTTCTTGATCATGATCCGGTCGATCCAGCTACGTATCCCTGCCATGTCTGCCTACTGTTGCCTGTGTTAGCAGCTCGTTGCTGCTCGTGTTAGCTTCTTGTGTTCGTTGCTGCCTTGTCTGCCCGTGTTTGCTGCTGCCCACGTTCTCTGTCTGCATTCTCTGCCCGCGTTCTCTGTCTGCGTTCTCTGCCCGCATTCTTTGCCTGCGATGTCAAGCTGCTACCTGCATCATTGAGCTAGTGTGTATTTCCTTGACCGTCCTCAAATCACGCTCCGCCTTCAACAAATTGCTTGCCCTTCTCAAGAGTCAACAAATCGCTTGCCTTCTAGTTCTCACTGTCTCAGTGTGTTTAAGTTCTGCAGTTTCACGTGAATTTATAAGTTTTTTTAGGGTTTTCGCTCATTGACAAGGTGTTTTTAGGGTTTTTTGGTCACTTTTTAACTTTTCAAAATTTAATATTAAAAAACGCGCTGAACTTGTCGCATTAATCCGGCCGCTAGAAAAAATTCGGATTTGCCTGGATTCGGTTGAGATCCGGCCGAACCTTGTGACTATGGTTAATCCCCATTAATCTGCTGATGGAGAAAGTCAATCCTTGCATTTAGTTTGCTATTTTCATTAAAGAACCATTTGAGAATGCTGAGCTACAGGTTGGACTCTTTTTCTAAGATATTGATCCTACTCAGTAGGTCCCCATTAGAGGCTAAAATCACACTCTTCACAGATTTTTTTTTCCCTTTTAACAATTACTGGCCTATGCCCTTCTCCTTGTTGCCCCTTATTCATCCTAATAGGGGTCTCCTCTGGGTAGAAAGTGCTCCTCTTCCCCATACATTTTGAAACCCTGACCAAGGGTCTACTGACCAACTCCATCCTCAAACAAGGTATTTTCCAGTTAAACCCTATTCTTCTTACCAGTAACTATTGCATGATTGTTGCATGGATTTTAACTCATAAATTTATTGTTGCATAATTATTTTTTACTTGCTAACTCATTAAATTAGGAGACCTTATTGCATAATTATTCCCCTGGTTTGATAGATTTTCTCTGCCTTCGTGTTTTGTAGTTTGTACCATCAATTAATAGTAAAAAGTCCAACATACTTGTGAACTGGAAGAAAAGATTTCAACCCAACTCGATTTCTGCAATCTTGTTCATCAATTTCTTATCCACTTTGTTAATTATTCATCCCACTTGTCTGGTAACAAATAACAGTATCTTTCCTATGTAGAAAATTAAAAGCTGAAAATAAATAAAAAATATTTGGGAGCATTGGCTAGGCTGAAGTGATTATAGAACACATGAAAACATGGATGGAAAAAATGCTTCAAAAGTAAACAAAGCATTTGAAAGAAGATATGACCACAATGTTTGACAGACCAGAATGTCTATATATACAGATTTCAGGTTTCCACAGTCCATAATAAATGAAAAGAGATTCTAGGAAAAACTTGTGTGAAGAAATCTTGATCATTGATGTTGAGGATCACACTCTGTGATGATCATGATAGGATTGTAGTTTAGGAGCCCATTTCAGTGATTATTCTTGACTCACTAATAAATTTATCAGTTACACCAATTCCCTAAGTTGCGACCCCCTCTTCAAACTGTGGATGATGGGTCTCCATGAGTGGCTTAGGCTCAAACCCTCATCTCTGTCCAGATTGTGTGGATGCTTTCCAATCTCCATTGCCTCCCTTAGCCTATGCTTGAATTAGTGATTTTTCTTTCGCAACGACCTTAGCCTCTTCAATATGTATGTGGTGTCTTGTAGGGTCCAAATGCTCTGTCAATGCTGACTTGTCCATCTTGATAAGTCAATTGTCCAAGCTATGCTTTTTGATTCTAGTTTGAATTGACCTCCCTATCTCACTTATGTAATGTCTCCCATAAGAAGAAGGAATGCTATAGACCTCACTGTTTGACTTTGACTCTAAGCAATATTAAAGGATTTGAGTTCCTTTATCAGTTTACATTGTGGAAGGAAAGAGGCCTTGATGTTACGTGTTTTTTTAAAATCTCAGCCAACTTGTTGGAAATAACTTCAATGTAAGGAAGAATTGCTAGGGGTTGACGTGAAGAATCGTTAGATTTCTTGATGCAACTTCCCCCTATTTGCTCGGTGAGAAGCTCTAGCAATTTGTTTGTTTGAGTAACCATTGTTTTTAAAGACCCTTCTCAAGGGCCTCTTTTCTTCTTCCAAGCGGTCATCATCTAAAATTCCGAAAGCTATGGTAGCCAAGTTCTTTAGGACACCTGCTTTTTATTCTGGGTGGTGTTGAGGCAAGGAGTGTAAATGCACATTTGTATGTATGCCTTTCCTGTGAATCAGTCAAGCAAATGGCCCATCCTTCTTCCTTAAAGGAGAACATCTAGCAAAGCAAGTCTGCCTTAACACTTTATGCCTGTTTTGAAGTTAGTGCTGTCACAGATGCTATTGAGGTATGTATGCAACTCTTCAAGCTTCTCCCTCAAGTTGATATGATCCACATAACGCTTCCACCATTTAGGTTTGAGATGGAATGGGTTGAAAGCACGCACTTTAAAAATGCTCCATAGAGAGGTTGGCCATTAGTGGAGAGAGAGGCGAACCCATTGACAAACACATTCACCTGTTATTTTTTCTTGTTTGCAATACATGGTCTTTTGGGGAGTTTGTATTTGCTTTTATTATATTTTAGCTTGACAAACTTTAAAAAGTGCTTGTTACACTTGTATAGGTCTCACTAAGGGGAGCAAGTGTAAAGGAGATAACTCGAGATGCTTTATTGGAGAAAGTTATGCATGAAAGAGAACTACGAAATCATGCGAAAAGGGCTACAACTGCAGCATTATTTATCCAGGTAATTACTACAGTGATTGGGATTACAAGTACTATAAGTTATAATTCTTAAACTGCTTGCTAATAGGATACATTTGGCTTCTGATGCTGAATCTTAATATTAAAATCTCGCTTTCTATATTTATGGTTGCATATGGTGTCTCACCTTTGCTAAATCCTTTTATCCATCTTTTCATAATTTTCCAATATAATGTACACTATACAGCCTTTTTTCACCATAAATTAAATATGGACTAATTAAATTTGTTTTTTGATGACACACTTGTTGTTAGATTGCTTCTCTATCTTCCGAAATCCTAATTTTCTTTTTGGCAGCAATAGGTAATAAACAAGGATGTGATTCTTCAAGCTGGGTTCTGGATCACCTTATATATTCTTTGTGTGTAAAGCGGCTTTCAGATCACCATACACATTCCTCAAATGTACTAGCAATACATTTTGTTTTCAAGTTCTGCCACCTTTGATAAGCTATTTGTACCCATTTCAGGAATCAGGTGCCTTCTAATGTTAGTATTGCATGTTTTTTTAGTAATGATATTATCTTCCTCTTGACATCCGCAAACAACGACATTGTCATAAGTGGCAGATCCTTTTTTTAAACAAATTTTGGCATCACAACATCATGTGGACTTAAAAGACGATTTATAAGCCAACTTGCTGCATTTGAATTCACAAAGGATAAATTTTGTCAAATATTTGTTGCTAAAACAACCTGCCATAAAATTTGTGATTAAATTTGACTAAAAGAAATGTACTTGTTTTTTAGATTAAATGTCCAAAAAAGAAAGAATGAATGCACATTTCTAAATAATTTCACATCTCATATAAATAAACATGTCAAAATAACTTTCAAACTTTTAAAAACATGTTTATTAACAATATGTAAAATGTTTTCAAAAGGTGAGAGATCAGATGCTTGAATTTCCCTATGGGTTAAGGCCTACTTGTTACATAAAAAAATTTCTAAATCATTAAGAGAACTTGGTTCAATGTCATCATCACTAGCATTATTGTTAGTAGTGGTCCCTAGAAATCCTTGTTAGGACATGCTAGTGTTGTAGTCTACTAGAGGCAACGAGACTTGCAAGATAGAGAATGATCCATACATAAGAATTTGATGGTTAAAGGTGCTGTAACCTTTATTTATTCCATTTAGCTATTTAGAATGTTGTGATTTCAATCTAGGCTTTGCACAGACAAGAGTATTTACATCCAAAGCCTTGTACAACTTATAAATTTATGGATTCTTCTTCATATTATTAGTTACAACAACGTCTATGGCCATAGATACATTTGTTGTCATGTCCTCTTTTTGGAATTAAGCGAATCAAAAGATCCTTAGCCTATTCCTTATTTCCCAAGGGCTAAGGGATAAAGTTAGGGAAATAAATTAATAATAATACTTTAAGTTGTCCTTAGTCACTTTTATTTTTTAACATAAAAATGACACTTATGTATTATAATTATTAGAGAGTGCAAAAAAAAAAATTTATTATTACATGGATAAAAAGTAATATTCTATTAAAAGTATTTTTTAATACTTTTATGGTAAAATTAGAAAAAAAGAAGTGTTATAAAATGAGTTGGGTTCAAAAGAGTTATTATTCATTATTCATCTTTGACAATCAAACACTAATCTAGAGCTTGAGCCGTTTTGTTCAATCGTTCATTTGAGGATGAAAAGCCTCCGATAAACAGGGTTGGAGTATGAAAAGCCTCTAAACTATTGAGGTGATTCCATTCATGAATCATATTTGTGTTGACAGATCATGATCAAATTTTAGTTTCAATGTGATTGAAGATTGCTATAAATTTCTAGAATTCGCAAGGGTTTGATATATCTCTTGCATCTACAACTGTGTTGTGTGGTGTTCCCTTTCAGCTGTACTGTTGCATTGGGGTTTATATTAATATTGCCTGCTACGTTGGGGTTTCTCCCCATCAAGGACTACTTATTGCATTGGAGTGTAGTACATCATGGACTGCTACATAGGATTATTTCAGTGTCCAAGACTGCCGTATTACTCCTTCAGGGCTGTTTTACCTTTATTTGCTACTGTACCAATCAGGGACCAGCTTTAGATTGTTGTGTTGGGGTTTCATGTACAACTAGGGTTATTGCATTGGGGTTTATGTGACTAGTTGAGTCTAACTTGTACAAACCAAAGTGGTTATTGTGGCCTTTACTTCCAATTGTAATTTTACTTCAAGATTCATTCAGATTGTGATTTCTTTGTTTGTTGTTTGTTGCTCATTGCTGTATGTAATTATTTTACGGAGGTCTATTGAAGAGTTTTGTCTTTTGGTCTTGTGATGCAAAATAAATGTAAGGATTTTATTACAACATTTTATTATTGTTTAGATTGCTTCATTATCATAATTTTGTATGCTTTCATTTCAATACAATAAGAGTTTTAGTGAAGTTTCAGTGAGGTTTTCAATATCAATATTGCATGTGGGATGATTTAGTATTTTTTCAACATCCAGTATTGAAAAGGAATTTCAAAAATTTTTAGAGTTGATAAATTATCTAGAAAGGGACATTACAGTGGTATCAGAGCCTTGATCTTGCCAGCCTGTGGATCAGATGGAAAATCATAGGGGACAAAGAAAAGAGGGTTCTTACAGATGAGATGAGTTTTTTTGCAGGAAACAATCAGTCGGGGTCAGAGAGATCTGGAAAGAACAATCCAAAGGATAGTGAAATAATCCGTGATAGAGTTAGTTTGAGCCATGTAGGGTATTAATCTGGATAAGGTGAATCAAGGAGAAGGAAGCTCTTCAGCTAAGGAGTGGATCGCAATGAACTCCCCCTCCAAAATTTTGCGAGCAAAATTTCTACAAGGAGAAGAAACACGCATGAAGAACCCAAGTTTTAAGTAGTTTTCTATTAGCTTCATTTTAGAAGAGCACGAAAGAAAGATCTTATTCAAGAGTTGTGATTAAAAGAACAGTGTGATAGAGATGAATGCAAAATTCTTGCCTTTGATAAATATGATAAGAAGTTTGACATTTACAAATCTTATATCACCTTTGAAGAATTCTTGGAAATATTCAAAGAAAATAAAAGTGAAAGGTTGAAGAAGAAAGAACAATCAGAGCGGCTGAGGATCTGTGAACCATTCTGCACTTGCCGCATCAATGAAGTCGAAGGGCTCCTGATCACTCCATTTGGCTTGTTGCATGGCAAACTCTATACCCATCTCTTCCTTTTCGACATTGCTCAATGCTATCACTAGTTGACTTGTGGCCTTTGTGTCTTCCGATGTTGATTAACTTTCTGCTTATGGACACTATTTGCAGACACTTCCCAACTTCATCTTGTTCTTCTTGCAAACAACTTTCTCTTGACTCAGGCAATGCAAATTTGACTTGTGCAATTTCATGAGATGGACAAAGTATGATTTGCTTCCCCACATTTCCCTTTTATATATAGATCACACTACCTTGTGGAGATTCGTTGAGCTACTTCCCATGCCAATTTGTGTCTACCTTTACTTTATTAGCTGTTACTGACTTATGTTTTCACGGTTTTCTAAACAAGATCTTATTCAATGTGATGTGTTGTTTTCTTTTCAAATACTTGCCACTTTTAGACATTAACTGTTGATTAAATTACCTGTCACTTCAAAGTCCGTGCGAAATTCCTTTTTTCCTATTTAGAAAATGCTTTTTGAATTTTGCCATGAGTTGTTCTTTTTGTCAGCTTCCCTTTTATACCTTCCTCTCATCGCATGCCTTTTTCGGACTTAGTTGAATTACGAGGCTTCCCAGATAACTCTCACAAATTTGATCAATCCTTGCATTAATTTCTCTCTCGAGAACATGTCTCTCCCATGTGCTCATTCTTTTGCTACTTCTGCCATGTCGCATTCAAATTCTTCTACCTACTATTTGCTACTTATATGCTATCACAATTACAAAAAAATAAAAAGAAATCCTATTGTAGTTGTGCCATTTGAAACTTATTTGTGCTTTCATCTAAACTGATTTTAGTTGCAATAGGGCTTGAGCCCACGACTATTAACCTGAGCTGGAAGAATATTGCCTTGTAAATCGCGCAACACAATGGTGTTTTGTCATGTTAGATGGTGGACCATATATGGTCCCTTCCATTGAATTCATGGTTTTCTGGGGTGTGCTTTGAACTTGCTTTCATATGGCAGCACCATTTGTTTTGGTTGAAACTCCTTGGATCGCAAGTTGCTATCATGCCAGGCCTTCTGGCTACACTTTTGCACTTCCTGGTTCCAATTTGTTACGTGTCTTCTCCATTGAGTCACCTTGAGAAATTGATTTTGCAAGGATTCTTTATCGCTACGCTGTGTAATCATTGCAATGCGGATTCTGGGTACTAGATATTCTATTGGTATAATGGCCTCCATTCCATAGACCAATTGGAATGGAATGCAGCTTGTCATGCTTGTAATTGGTTCTATATGCCCACAATATCTTTAGGATGCGATCTTCCCAATCATCTCTTTTCACATTACAAATATTTGTTAGCATTTTTCCTTGTACCTTATTCATTGATACCACTTGGCCATTTGCTTGGGGAATGATAAGCGATGCTCTTCTGGTGGGATATCATGAATTCCTCTATCAAGGTTTTTATGGTTTTATTGAGAAAGTGTGTGCCCCTATCATTGATTAACTTCTGAGGGCAATCGAACCTTGTTATGATTTCATAGAGGAATTTTGCAATGTCTTTTGCTTCACAACTAGGAGTTGTAGTTACTTGAACCCACTTCGTAAAGTAATTCGTCACAGTTATTATATATTTGGCATTGGAGCGCTAAAAGGGTTGGGTAATATGCCCTTATAAATCGATTCCCCATTGTTCAAATGGTTGTGCAACAAGAATAGGGTTTAGTGGCATCTCATTTCTATGATTTGGTTTACTAGAGCGTTGACAACATCGCAATGCTTTGCAACCCGATGCGCATCCTAGAACATTGTAGGCCACCATAGCCTACCATGCAGTATCTTCCTCACAGTCATTTCTCCTGCGAAATGGCCTCTAGCTACCCCTTGATGAACTTCGTCCAACACCTGTGGTCTCTCATGCTCCAAAGCCACCCTGCGAAGGATTCCATCTTTACCTAGTTTTTAAAGGAATCCATTGATAATACTGGATGGTAAGGCTCTTGTGACTAGTTCCTTGTCACACACCATGTAGTGTTATGGGAATGTACTATGTTGCAAAACGTTTGAGATCTATTCCAATTGTTTTGAGATTGCAACTACCTTGAACAAATGCGCATTTGGAGGATCATCTTGCAATTCCTTGGGTTCGTCCCCCATTTGGATCCAACTAAGATGTTTGGCCTTGCGCTCTCCCATCTCGTCTTCACATTGATTTTGAATTGATATTCGTTAAAAAACATTAGCCATCTTGAAATCCTGCCTCCCAACAATTGTTTGTTCACCAAATATCACAATCCTTGGTGATTCATGAAAAATTCAAATGGAGTAGCTAGTAAGTAATGTTGAAACTTTTGAAGTGTGAACACCTTGGCAAAGGCTTTTCATTCCATTGTGGTATAGTTCTAGTTTGCGGCTTGCAATATGAATTGGATGATGGAACTTTCCTTCTCCTGGTTGCCCAAGTACAATGCTAATCGCAGACCAAGTTGCATCCACATGAACATGGAACGTTTTGCTCCAATTCAAAAAAGCCAAAATTGGAGCCGTGATCAATCGTTGCTTCAGTTATGTGATTGTAGTCTGGCATTTTGGGGTCTATTCAAGCTTCTTATCCTTGTGCAACAATTTCTCCATAGGCGCTGTGATGTCGATATATGTGATGGTATCCTATGTGGCCCAAAAATGATTGCACTGTAGATAGATTGGTTGGTGGCTTCAGCCTTATGATGATTGGGATCTTGGCTTGAGCGATCAAAATACTTACAATGCACACATGTCTGAGGAGTACGACAAATGGTATGAAGAACAAGCACTTTTTCAGGTTTAGTTCGATTTGTAGCACTCGGGACCTTTTCAGCATCAATCACAACTTCAACAGGTGTTCTTTGAACACTGAGAATACTACCCAATCATCCAAATACACTTTTGATAAAATCATGGATGAAATCTTTAAATGAAGTAACTATGGCTCTAGAATGTATTTTTTTCAAACCAAACAGTATTACCCAGTAGGCGAAGGATCCCCACTCTATTGCGAAGGTCATTTTTGCTTGATCATTTGCTTCAATGGCAATCTGATGGCAGCCATTGAAACCATTTATGAAGGAATAAGCTCAGCGTCTTGCGACGACTTCTAGTACCTCGTCAATGAATGGTATAGGAAAGGGGTCATTGACACAAGCATCGTTGAGTGCACGATAATCCCCACACACACACTAATCTCCCTTGTTTTCTTTGGTTTTAACTACCACGAGGTTTATCCAATCTGAGTTTTCTATCAAAGAAATGATTTGGAATTCCACCATGGGATCAATATCCTCTTTTACCTTCATTTTCCTATTAGGGTCCGACTTGTAAGATCATTTTTTTGATCGGTCCTGTGCATTCCTTGAGCTCAATATGCATTTCCCCTATTGAAGGGTGTACACTCTTAACCTCACTGAATTTAGCGGGAAAGACATCTTCATAATCTTGCAACAACGATATGGCCTTGAAACTTGTGTCCATAGTCCCCAGTTGGCACCATCTTAGGTACCGCTTCTATACTGAAGTTCTTTATCCTTTTCTGCAAAGGCTCTTTATAATTTTTACTTCCCTTAGCCTTCATGGAATCCACGACCTTTTGCTGGCCCGATTGTTCTTCGATGTTCAAATTTTGCAGCTTTTCTTCTTTTGCCTTGTCTGCATCCTTCTTCTTAGGCAACTTCATACTCCTTTCAGGCTTAAACAGCGCCTTTAAATCCATATTCCCCTCACTCTTTGTATTCATTGAGCTACTCATACTATTCCATATTCTATTGCAAGACTCGGGGATAAATCCCTTTGGTTCCCGGGCATAATGACATTTTTTATCATTCTCATGAATGCTAGTATCAACGTTAGCTCAGGATTCCTGTTTGGTTGCGGTAGTCATATCATCCACCCCTCTGTAGCACAAAATTATTTTTATCTTCTGCAATGCTTTATGCACCATAGGATTCTTGTCTTCGAACACGGAAGTTTGAATGAAGTCTTGTCGATTAGTGGCATAGCCTTTGTCTCCCTTCTGCATTATTGATGTATATACCAGGCTTTAGGAAGAGGGGTTAGTGTGCCCTTGAATATGTGCACCTAGTACCTTGGATTGATGTGTTGCATCTTCTAGATGCCCACACATGAATGAACGTGTATCTCTGGAAACTATCTTTCTTGGAATTTCAGCCATTTTTCCAAGAGGTGAGGTGCGATATGAAATCTCACATGTAACATCTCGTAGGCTTCCTCCTAGTGTAGCTATTCTGATCTATGAACAACCCACCAAATAGTTGTGGCCCCCTTCAATGCATGATTAAGTGCCTTTACCTGTGTTTCAATTGTGGAATATGATCCTCCAACTTGCGAAAGAAGCCTATCAAGGCCTCTGTGACAAAATATTGAGGAATATGTCAGTCTGTGGTGAACACCATGCGCATTGGCCTAGTTCCATGATCCCCTCGCACCCAATTTGCCATGTCCAATCTGAATCCCGACTAATACAGGATGCAAACCTCCATTGTATTCCACCTTCCCAATTATGTTCGATATAATCTTGATTAGTTGCAGCCAACTTAGATGTTCTCAATTTCAGACTTCGTAGGTGATCACATGGAGGGTGACTTATAACCCATTCTTTGAAAATGCTATTGGTTGACTCCATGGCTGATCTGGTCCCTGGGGTCCTTGTACTTCCCGCATAGAGTGTGACGAGTAGGGAAAAGTCCTTTCTTGTACCGCTTCTCTTTTTGGTTCTGCATCCACCTTAAACCAGATTTTTGATTGATGTGTGTATGGAGAGGATGGTTCCTTAGGTATCTTGTAGGGCTTGCGTTTTGCTTTGTTCAAAGGTATGGTGATATAATGACATTATCCTGGTGAGCTTCCAGCTGATTATCCACTGTGTTGATGGTTATGTGACCATCATAAGTCTATTTCTACCCAATTAGTGTGGGGTAGTGGGTCTCATTTGTCTTCGTATCAATGACATCAAAATCCCCTTGCAAGTTGAGCTCGACCACCTTTAACCTCCACATCTTCCAGCCCTCCAATAGACTCAACACAACCATTGTTTTCTAAGCTTAAAGTTACAGAACTGTAACTTGGCATAGGGCTTCCAGTTGCTTCCCAAGTGGATCTTGGGATCATGTTAATGATGCTTTCAAAATCAAAGACAACATTAGGTACTTCATAACTTGCAAGCTTAATATCCATTCGAGCATCCATGTGTCATGGCTTCTTTGTCTTCACATACCATACCATTTTATTTGTTCTGTCCTGCCCCTTCTTTGCGCACTCCAGTAAATTGTGTAGTAAATTGTTAATTTTTTGCAAAATATCCTCATTGCGCAACATACTCAGTTCTAAAAGATCTGTTAAAGCTGTCACCACTCCCTCTTGTCGTAGAATGCACACAAATTCTCCATACATTTGTGTTTCTATTGTTGCAACATCTTCGTCATTCACATTCTTAGTTTGTATTAGTCGTAATAGTTGGGTTGCTTCATTCATCAACACCTTTTCCCTTGCAGGATTTGGATACCTATCTTCTTGCACCTTCCTAATCGGGTTCTTTGCGGGCATCTCTAGTGGGGCAAGGCCTTTTTCCTTGTGTTGATTCTTAGTGATAGCTTGGATGAATCCTTACCCCTGTGGATAGTATTCACCATATTGACATTACGCACTAACTTATGTTTCCTTTGCTTCTCTAGTGTTGGGCAATCTTCAGTGTTGTGTTGCCCTATGATTCTATAGTAAGCACAATAGGTTTCTTGTTTGGGGTTACTTTGTCAATTTCATGCAATGTGACTCATCTCCCCACACAAGTAATAGGTGATGGGTTGTTGCAGTCGCCGGTTTCCTTGTCTATGACCCTGATAGCCTCCTTGATATCCTTCTTGTGTCTTGCGATTATCCCTATCCTTGCAATTGGTTAGGATATTGCTCATACTGCCTTTGAGGTGACAAAGGTGCCTAGCTTGACTGATATTGTGGTGAAGCTGGTGCCCAACTTCGCTGTTGTAGTGGTGATGATGGAGCCCAACCGCCTTGTTGTGGCATCTTTGTGTTGTGTGTTGCTGTGTTTGGTATTGGTAGAGGAGGTTGTTGCGTTGTGACTGCAAATTCATTTTAGGTGATATTATTGTTTAGCTCTTGGAAAGCCAGTTCTCATCATGCATGGTGGATTTTGCAAATGTTGCAACACACATTTTGTGGTTGATGCACATAATGTTGCAATAGATGACAATTTGTAGTAGCATTATCTCAGGTCCGACACAACTCATAGAACTCCCTTTTTATGTGGGGACACTCTTTGCAATGATGCCCTTCTTGCCTGCACTCGATACACTAGAAAGGAAGCTTTGGCTTCTTTCTTCCTCGTATCTCATCCATCCTTTGCAACATAACATCTAACCTAGCATCAATCTTTGTACTTTCGATGGAATGTTCGCCGCACTCCTCAATCTACTTTATCTTACTGCAAATGCCTTAGCTTTAGCTTTAGTTTGGAAATGCATTTGCGCTATTGCAAACCTGATCTTACTTTGTAGCCCTTCTACGAACCATGCAGCCTTATTAGTATCTTCAAACTGGAAAGTCATCTTATGTATCACATGGGAGAACTTGTGATCATAGTCGCACATAGATTCTCTCGTTTTTGTCTGATCTGCTTAAGGTCTTGGATGGTCTAACTTGTGCACCTCTACATTTTAAATTCTCCAATCAGTTTGCTTTTGATTTCATTCAACTTTAGCCAAGTGCCACCATTCTTGAAGATGAATTCCAATGTTTGGCCGGTTAGTGCTCCTATGAGCTTGTAGCGCTTGGCTTCGTTAGTTAAGACCCCCTTGGCTTCCCCATTTCATCTTGCATGTTAATAAATATTGCTTCAGGTTTGTAGATCTGTCATAAGGCTGTAAAGTCACAAAGGCTCCAACAAGGGGTGCCATTATTCTTGGAAGAGGATTGGTTACCCCTTGTTTACCTGTACAACTTGAGTTGGCTCCCATTGACAACACCATGAGTGGCAAATTGAGCTGGAAGATCCAAGTGAAAAAGCATTGGGCCCAACTACTTGGAGAATCGTGTAAGGCCAAATATCTAATAGGTTTTACCATGTGACGTTGTTTGTCATGAAACCGAACAAGATGACCAACTTGGAAAGGATGAGGTACTTTACAATTGCCACATAGTGCCTTAAATTTGGCTCATGTTCGTTGGAGAATGTTTTTAATTTTTGTTTGAAGCTTGGCCAAATTTTACCCAAAGGAATAAGCTTTGTCTTGTTCCTTCTATTGGTGGGATGCATATAGAGATGGGAGAGCAACCAAAATATCATAAGGTGCCAAAAGTTGGAAGCCAAAAAAATTCAACAATAGAATGCCTTAAAGAGATATGGATAGCCCGATTGTAGCTTGTTGAATGGTATATAGTTGTTCCACTTCTTATTCTACAAATAATAGATATAGAGAGCATTGTCTAAAGTGCAATTAATAACTAAGTAGCTTTTATATTGGACCTGAAATAGGACTTTTGCAATACAAACAAGCTTCTAAATAGGTAAAAGCTTGAAGGAAATACAACACATACGAATGTCGGTCCACAAAGCAGTCTGGGGCCTTTAGGCAAGTGATGTTTTTAATGGGTCTATAAGGGGAACCTACACAAACAATCTTTATAGGAAAAGAGGGTGGAGGACTTTACTAGATCTAGGGTGCTATTAGACAGTAAAGCAAGAATTATAAGTAAGGTCCCACTAAGTGGTAAAGCAAGATCTATAAGTAAGGTGCCATTAGGTGCTAAAACAATAGCTTGTGTGTCACTAGATGGTAAATTAAGAGCTATAATAATAATGTAAAGATAACAATAAAATAAATGACAACAAACATGTACTATACCATCAAATACATGAAACATGCAACATTCACAAATTGATCAAGTATGAAAGAAAGAGATTAGGATTAGGGATACTTGTCTTGAGTCAAATTGTCAGTGCAACAATCCCTAAGCAGACCAAAGTTGGAGGCTCCAACGACATGGTATACCTTGGCAGTGCAACTCCTATTCTTGAAATCTTCAAGGCCTTCATTGCTAACTTGTCTTTTGTAGAATGATTATAGAGATACTAGACTACTAATAACAATATGCATAGAATGGTAATTGCAAAATATGCCACAGTAGACCAGATTATTTGAACAATATCAATGTCGTATTGATAAAGATATGTCTCGATACAATTCATGTAGTACAGGGAGGACTTGATACCAATGCCCCTTCTTTGATTACATCATTCTATTTATATGACAAGTAAACCTAATGCGCCTCTAGTTGTGTTCTAGCCCTTTTGAGAGCTATGTCAGCCTCGATTGTCTCTTGCCTTCAGCTTGTGCAAGATCCGCTTTAGCTTATCTAAAACTTCTTGGAGCCCCTCAAGATTCAATATCAATACCCCTTTTTGCATTAGATATCAATAATGTACTCTCATTTTGTCTATCTTGGTGAAACCGTCCAGTAAAGCCATAGTCAACCACTACGCATTGAGACATTTTCATAACTTGTACATCTAATGCTGTTACAATTGCCTTATGGTTGGGTATTACACCAATTTTACCACGGTTGGTAGTTAGGATTATCTCTTGAACTTCTGAAGCCCAAACAACTGGATTGGGAGTCAATACACGAAGATTTAAGTTCATTTTTAATATTAGATTTCTTTGAAGTTCATACCCTTCGTGGTAGCTTCATCAATGTTACCCATCAAATGAAAGCATTGTTTAGGTAGATCATCTAATTCTCTGGAAAGGATCATTTGAAAGCCTCTAAATTTTTTTATTAGACTAACATATTTATCAGGGGAACTAGTGAATACCTCTGCTACAAAACAAGGTGGTGACAAAAACTGTTCAATTTTTCGTGCCATTGCTACCATTAAACAATCTTCTGATAATTTGTCTAGTCCAAGACTAGCTATAATGTCTTGAGGTTCCTTATAACATTGCAAAGTTTGTTTAGCTTCTTGCACAGTTTCATAATGTTCTTTGCCTATTATCAAATGTTGGAGTATAAATGACTTTGAATCTAATGGATCTACCATTTGATAGATCCCCTTGGCAACTAATTATGTCGATAGTTTAGTAGAAGCATCTAAATGTGCAAATTTTGTAGCAGGAGCAGGATCAGAGAAGTTGTTTGCAGGTACATAAATTGCTTGAACGGGAGTTATAGATCCGTCTTTGGTAGATGTCATTCTCTCTTGTAGTGGAAAGTCTAAGAAACTTGCAGGGGGCCACAAGAGTCTTGGCAAGTTGGACTCAAAGGGAAGATGCCAAGACAAGCAAGATGGTACTCCAAGGAGACAGTGGGAGAGTTGTTTCCACATCTTCTTCCCCACTGAAAGCTTTTGTGGGGCCAAAAGCCACTCAAAAAGTGAGGTATGATCTGTAAGGATCCATAAAAAAAATCCATTCATCAGATAGTAAGATCAAAACCTGGTTTCAATCATCAACAAAGCTTCAAAGGGATTCTTCCAAGCTTGGTGACTAAAACGAAACTTCATGCAGGCTGCGGTTATGTAACCGCCGATTTTTGCAGAGTGGCAGTTATAAAATTTCCGCCTCATGCAGGCAGCGATTCTTACAGACTGGCAGTTTTGTAACTGCCACTCTGCAAGAATCGCTGCCTGCATGAGGCGGAAATTTCATAACTGCCAGGCGGCGATTCTTGCAGAATGGCAGTTACAAAACTGCCGGTATGTAAGTATCGCTGCCTGCATGAGGTGGAAATTTCATAACTGCCACTCTGCAAAACTCGGCAGTTATGCTGCGGTGACCGTACAGGTACGGTAATTTGTCTCTTTAGATTCTAAGATGGTTGGAGATCCTTTAGTGCATGGAAGGACATTTACAAGATGATAAGAAGGCACACAGAGGGAATTGATAATTAGTGTTCAGTTATTTATAGGAAGGATTAGAGAAAAGAGCAATGAGAGAAAGCTTTTGAGTAGGATAGCCATTGTTGCCCTTGTTCTAATAATCTCATTGTAATCTGTCTTTGGCCGTATCAATATTGGAAGCAATGCAATTGCCTCTTCTAGCTGGTTTTTCCCCATCCCAGGGTTATTCTAGATCAAAAATATCTCTGTCTTGTATCTCCATGTTCATGTATTTTGCGTCATGTTTCATTTTGTCTTGTCTATTTCTATAACTATCGTTTTGTTAGTTTGTGGCTGTTAAACATACAAGAGTTTATTATTACTTAAATAATTATTTAATTAGTAAGACTTTAATCAATATTTTATTTTGTTTGCTTTTGGAGCCGACCACTATTGTTTCTACTATATTTTAATCTAGAACTATTAGTAAAGAGAAACATTAGAGTTATTTCCTTGGAGCAGCATTGTTTTTCATCTTTCTTCTCTCCCTGAAGATGGGCACATATATGGTACTCGAAAAGTTGGAATTTGTTTCTTTGAACATGATTAGTCCAGAAACCTGTAACTCAAACGTATTGCATTAATTCTATGTAATTTTGAACAAATCGAACTATCATTTGAAGTAAATTTGAAGTAGAACAGCAAATTGTGATTCTTTTTATTCTAACAAACTAGTACTTGAGAGGTTATATATCAAATATATATGTCTGGTATCGCTTATTGTGGGAGTTGATGAGGTTATTAACTTATTAGACATCTTAAAGAAGAAATGACAGAGATTGTTAGACAGGACTGTGTGGTAGCAGTTCGGCATGCCAATTGCCAAGGTGTAATATCCCCAAGAATGAGATTGTGGTACTCAATAGATTAAAGGAAAACCACAATGTTATTGTTATGATGGCATGCAAGGGTAATGCTATGATAATGCTATGGTAGTGATGAACATGTTGGAATACATTGGAAAATGGAGGATCACTTGCTCAATAGTGGCAGTTATAGGGTATTGGAAAGTTACCCAGTGACGACAATAGCAAGGAAGGTTACTAAGGCTATCCAAAAGTCCTCTGTATATGAAAACTTGAAGAAGAGGCTAGTTACAAACAAAGAGGTTACGCCAAGGATATATGGTGCTCTTCATATTCTCAAGACAAGGGAGACTTTGCAACCAATAGTGGAAATGACAGATTCTCCTTCATATGATTTGGTGTGTTTTTTGGCTAATAAACTTAAATCAGTAGAAGGTAATACCTCTTCTTCCATCAAAGAGTCTTCCAATTTTGTAGGGTTCATCAAATATAAGTTGGTGGAAAAGAAGTATGTTTTGGTCAGCTTTGACACAGTCTCTCACATTACCAAGGTCTCAATCCACGAAGAGGTGGATTTTGTTAGATCCTGCACCGATGAGGAGACAATGGATCTGGTTGAATTCTGTTTAAGATCAACTTTTTTCATTTTTAGGAGTGTAGTGCATACATAGACAGAAGGAGTGGCAATGGGTTCTCCTCTTTCACTGATTGTTGCCAATATTTTTATGGAGCAGTTTGTGGAGATGGCTTTCAGTTCATTTCCACTTAAACCCAGATCGTGGAAAAGGTATGTTGATGATACTAATATATGTTGGTAGCATGGTTTGGATTCATTAGAGTACTTCCATAAGCACCTTGACAGCCTTAATGATAAAATAAAATTCACAAAAGTGGAGTGTGAGGGGAATTTGCCTTTCTTGGATGTTTTTAAAAGGAAAGGTTATGGATCATTGGCTCAACATGTTTATAGAAATGGTATCCACATGGATCTCTATCTGCATGCTGGTTCTCACCACAAACCAGCTCAAAAAGCAGGTGTTCTTAGAACTCTAGCCACCAGAGCCCTTATGGTATCTTATGAGGATCATTTGGAGAATGAGCTGAAATATTTGAGAGAGGTATTCAAGAGGAACGGCTATAAAGGAAAGCAAATTTAGAGGGCCTTCATGCAAGCTAGGGAGAACCAAGAACAAAGTATGAGGGTTGAAGACTCATCGAGGTTCCTGCAGCATTCCTCCCTTACATTGGAGGTATCTCCTATAAAATATCCAAGATTCAAAAATGTTTAAATATCAAATGTGTTCATTCCCCAAAACAAGCTAAGGAATTGGTTCAAATTGGCAAAGGATAAATTAGAAGGGAAGTTAAAAAGTGGCGTATACAGGATTGAATATTCATGCGAGCTGCCATACATTGTGGAGATAGGTATATCAATCAACACAAGGATGAGGGAGCATAGCAAAGACACACATAATGAGAGGACAATGCAATCAGCCCTAGCAGAGCACTATTATTTGACCTAGCACAACATCAAGATTGAGGACGCCAAGGTGGTTATGGATGAGGATAATTATTTGAAGACAAGGCTTAAGGAAGCAGTAGAAATCAAGCACGAGAAGATTCTTAATAGGAATGATGGATTAGGTCTAAGTCAAGCACGGAGACCCAACATCAACATGATCAACTGAACACACCCCACTTCAGAAATTTGCACTATGATTGTGTTTATTTAGCTATTACAACTATTTATTATTGTACAACTCGTTGCATTAATTTGTAATAGCTAGTTACAATTAATATTTGTGAAATGCTAATTACATTTAATAATTTCCAAGGGAGTCCTCACTTCAGAAATCTGCACTATGATTGTTTTTAATTAGCTATTACAACTATTTATTATTTTATAACTCGCTGCATTAATTTGTAATGGCTAGTTACTGTTAATTTTTGTAAAATGCTAATTACATTTAATAATCTCTAAGTGATTCCCTATGGCTAGAGTTATCGATATAAGGAGATGTTAGTCTAATTTAGTTTCACAATCTATAATGATGATGGGCCACTTGAGTGGTCTGAAACATTGATGGTATAAAAAAGAACCTTACACATTTGTTTTCCAAAAGCTTTTCTAGCATTGTTGTGGACTGTGGAAAATTTAGATCTTAGCTATGTTAGATATGTTATATAGACAATAATGCACATATATTTAGGATATATGTTTAAGCACTTTCAATACCTGGATTTCAGCCATGCGATAAGCCAGTTACAAGCTTTTGAAATTTCATTGTTGCTTTATCACTATATGCTCGAGTTGGAAGCATGAAGGGAAATGGATTTCTACTTGCTATTTGTTCTGAATATTATTAAAGCAACTTCTGGTCAAGAGTAAAGTTTGAAACTTTACTTAAGATGAAAAAATTGTCTAGCAACCAATTAAACAACAATATGGTTCCAAACTTACAAGTACTACAACAATGATGATGTAGGATGAAGTTGATTGTTTTTGTGCTTAAGTTATCTAGGATTAAGGGACCCAGTCTTGGAAAAACAGTTAATTCCCAGTTAGTATTAACTAATGAAATTGGAAAATAAAAATGACATGAATTTCAAAAATTAAATTAAGCATATGTTTTTCTGCCTATAGGGAAATCTCCCTTCTTCACCTCCAAGCGTATTCCAACTGTGATAAAATTAGAATTTTTTTTGCTGCTTAAGGTATCTGGGGTTAAGGGATCCTTGACTAGGAAAAATTGTTGGCTGAGATGCAAATTCCCATTGTGTTAACTAACGGAATTGTGAAAATAAAAATATGACATGAATTTCAAAAAATAAAATTTAAGCATCTAGTTTTTTGTCTATAGGGAAACCTCCCCTCTTCAGCTCCAGGCATATTCCAACTACGAGAAGGTTAGCAAAAATAAAAGCTAGTGTCTTTCGTCATTTATCCATCACTCTTTCTTCTTTTATCATTCTCCTCTGATTCAAACATGAAAAGACGCTACTGAGTGCAAATAAAGACAATTTTTTATCCACAGTCTTTCCTTATTTTGATACCGAGTTTTACAAATTTTAATGAAGAGCAAGCTCCTCTGCCTTGGTGCAGTCTTCTAATAGTAGCTTTAATTCCATGGAGGGAAAAGGATGTGTATAAACCATCCTGCTCAACTTTTCGACCCCCCAATTGAATACTAAATCTGCCATTGTATACCCATTCTCCTGATATGTTGGTATGAGATCTCAAAATTCTCAGTTTCCATCTTAATTTCCTGAATAATATTGTTCATTTTTCAGTCATTGCTCTGCCCCTTTTTGATTGCTTCAATAATTAGCATTGTCCCCCTCCACTTAAAGTTTCTGCCATCCCTTTTCCTTATACAGTCATGTTACTTCTAAGAGGGCAGTTACTTCTGCCTTACTATTTATATTCAGTCCCAAGTGGATTGAAACTCTTACTATCCCTCCACCTCTTGCTAATCCCAAATTTTCTTTCGTAGTTCCATCAAAATTCAGCTTAACCCGGTCTCTAGAATATTTCTTCCATATATTTAGGCATTTTCAGCCTATCCCCACCAAACCCATTATCAGTTAGGAAGTTTAACAAAACTAAAAGCTAGTGGTTTTCATCATTTATTAATCACACTCTTTCTTCTTTTATCATTCTCTTCTTTTTGGTTCAAACATGAAAAGGCACTACTGATTGCCATAAAGACAATTTTTTATGCACAATTCTTTCTGCTCTTTGATCCCAAGTTTTATGATATTTAATGAAGTTCAAGCTCTTTCGCTTTGTCATAGTATTTTGATATTAGCTTCAATGCCATGGAGGGAATAGGATGAGTATAAACCATCTTGCCCAAATTTTCCACTCCCCAATCGACTGCTAGATCTAGCACCATATTTCTTGTCTTCTAGATATGTTGATATGAAATCTTGAAATTCTCAATGTCCATCTTAATTTCCTGAATGATAATGTTCGTATGAAAATTTGAAATTCTCAATTTCCATCTAATTTCCTGAATGATAATGTTCGTATAAAAATTTGAAATTCTCAATTTCCATCTTAATTTCCTGAATGATAATGTTTATTTTCCAGTCATTGCACTGCCGCTTGTTGATTGCTTCATTTATCAGCATTGACTCTTCTTCCACTCGAGGTTTCCTCCATCATTTTTCCTTAGCCAGTCCTATTACTTTTAAGAGATCCATTGCCACTGCTTTATTATTTATATTCATTCCCAAATGGATTGAAAACATTAACAGAAGTTGTTAATCATCATCTCTAAAGATCCTTCTCCCTCCTGCTAATCATCGATTTCCTTTCACAGCTCGATCAAAATTGAGCTTAACCCAATCTCTAGGACGTTTTTACCACATATCTTTAAGGTTTTGCAGCCTAATCCCATCAAACCCATTATCAATGGTAGGATGATGTTGATAATTCCAACTTTCAAGCAACAATATGATGCCAGGCCTGTATATTTTTCAGAAAAGATTCTTTTGTGGATGACTTGTCTTTGATAAAAAATAGGTTCAACCAAGTAAAACCCCTAATTTTGTCATGCTAATTTTTTTCTAACCAGTTATATTTTAATAGATTTTTCTTTGTACATTGATGATAATGTTTGAACCCCAAAACACTTACTTTTTTAACATTCTCAGAGAGTTTGGAGAGGACATACTGCTGCCTTACGCACGGCAGGAAAGTTTCAGACAGAATGGGATGCATATCTAGCTCGGTCCCAAGGCATTTCTTTGAGTGCAGAATTGATATCAAAATATATTGTAAGGCCCTTCCTTTTCTTCATGTTCCGGCCCCTGAAACTGTGTCATCAGGTAGGAGGAACAGATGTTGATCGGCGCATGGTCACATGCTTCAGAATACTCTTGCAAAGCATCAGCTGTCCCGGTAAGCTGATAACTTAGATATATTTATTTTATGAATATTGAAAAAAATGATGATCTTAGATGCAGAGCTTTTAGTGGAATCATGTGGCTCAGCAAGGAACATAAAGTTGCTATAAATACAACTCTTCATGTTAACTGCTTACCTACATATTTACTGAAAACCATCTGACTTTGTCACTCTGAACATAACATTCAAGTATTGCTGTGCATTATGGGGACAGTTTATTGGCCCTTATCTTACTCAGCACTATGGAAATTGAACCTAGGATTGAACTGTCTTCCCTCCAAGATCATAGTCTGAAATTCTCGGAAGATTATGTTTCACATCTAAGATGGAAATACTTTGTACATGGTAAAACAAATTGTCAGGTCATGGAATGGTCACTTTTAAACACTAAATAGGTACCTGTATTTTATCAGGCATTCTTTTAAACTCTGTGTTATTTAAATGTGTGAGATTGAAGCTTTCATTTTTCTTTATGGTTTTCTGATTGCCCATAGTTTTCAAAACTGCTTAGAATTTTATTGCTATTAGATCTATTTATTTTAATCCCTAAGTTTTACCATTGAAGTGCTAGTTCATTTCTGTTTGGACTTATTGAAAGGCTATTAGTGTAGCATAATGGAATCAACTAGAAACTAATTTAAAATAAAAACAATTCAATATGTATAATGAATGGAAAAAAGGAAATAGATAATTTATATCAATATCCACAAAGGACCAAAGGTCGGTCAGTGGAACTTTGGTAGAGTTTTTTGTGAGGCATGAACATCTCTAGGAATTTCATATGCAATTATTTGCGTACTGTCTATCCCCTAAATAGACTCTCATATGGGGTCTAGAGGTTGATCAAGTGCATCACAAATTAAGGGACATTTTCCCTTGCTCCAGTGCTTGCCCTCCTAAACCTTCAAAAGCCCCAAAAAATAGAGATTGACGAATCATATTATGCCATAGGACATCTAGTGACATGCCATTTTGAAACTTTGTCATAAGCTAAGTTGAATTTGAGCAACTATGCTAAGGAATTCTACACCCTAGTCCAAGCATTGAGATAATGGTGACATTATCTTTTCAGTAAGGAGGTAGTCTTGCACGCTGACCACACTTGCAGATTGGGATTCTTCTATTTACATCAAGAAGCTATGCAGGCATGACACTTGACATTCAAATTATTGGAGGATTGAAGAAAATTGTACCTCTTTCAAGTTTACTTGCTTCGTTGTCTTTGGCGTCATTCTTTCTTCAAAATTTTATGATATAGAAGATTTTGTTCCTTTTGTATGGACCATCACCACTCTGTTGGTTGTTGCGGGAGTTTGAAATCAATGAAACAAGCCTTCCATTGGATTTGAAGTTATTTTGTTGTTGCTTCAACTTTGAGAGATCTTACAAGCACTTTATTGTAAAGATCAAACAAAAAAGCTCGCACCCAATAGAGAAGAGGTGTGAAATACAGGTAGGGTACCAAGAACTGAAATAATTGCACTCCATAAAAAAAAATAATGATTCTACTTGATTTGACAATGTTACATTTTGGGATTTATATTCATCCCTTTAAATACACATGATGGTAAACCCTAGTGACTATTTACAAAGCAAACTTAGGGAAAACCATAGTTACCAGATTCGGCCGCATCTGGCCGAAATCCGGAACGTTCCGAATTTTTTGCGGGCTTCCGGATTAATAAATTCGGTTCGCCAGGGAGAAACAATGGAAGTCAACAAAAAAATTTAGAAAATGTAAATCTAGTCCGAACCCAATAGTATGTAAATAAAATAAACATTTAAGTATAAGAAAGTTTCTTATACTTTAAGTTATATTTTATTTATATACTTTCAGGGTGTTTGAGAGGGGTTTCGGACCGCTAGGAGCTATAATGCAAATTCTAGGTTTTGGAGGATCCTATCATATTTCAGAGTTAGTCAGATTCTAGGGTTTCAGGGTTTCAAACTTAGCCATATTTCAGGGTTTCAAGATTTCAAGGAGACATCATAGGAGGTATGAAGGCTGCATGAAGGGATGTATGCGTGATAGAATAGTATGAGAATATCTCTTGCAAAGTGCCACAAGCCGATCCCACCCCATTCCCAGTGCACCCCTTAAGGCATGCACTCTGTGAGATTCAAGTTTGAACTATGGACATTTTACTATCTTTTAATGTAATTCAAGTTTGAAACTTATGCATTTCTCAATTTTGCAACTGTTAAATTAATATTCAATGTTTCATTCCTTACTAGATTAAAATATTTTACATACATATATATATATATATATATATATATATATATTTTCCAAACCGGATTTTTCCGAACCTTTTCAAGAATTCCGCATTTCCGCATTTTTTTGGCCTCCCGAACGCATCCGGATTTCCGAACCTGGTAACTATGGGGAAAACTTTGACTTTATCCAATTCCCAAGGATGCCACATGTTAAAAACTCAAGGGACATGAGTCAAATTTTCCACATACTGTTAACGCCTCACCTTAAACTCAACTTGGGGATACAAGATGTAAATGTGCCATCACATAACATCCCCTCTTAACTTCAGCTTTCCCAATAACAAGATATATTTGAAAAGATGATGACAATGAACAAATGCTGAAGCCAACATAATCTGACTATGCTGTGCAAAAGGTGAGAGCCAAAGAATAATAAAAAATGACCCGAGCTAGGTGCTGATGCTGGGCTCGACCAAGACACGATGAAAGACTAGCAAAGTGATCCATAGCAAAGGAACAATCCAAATATGGGCTTCGCACCAATTTTAGCATATTTCATCATTAATCATGCGCCACAAGAAGCAAAGCATCAATGGACAAAGCTGCCACCAAACAAGGCAACGACCAATGATGATAACACACCATCAATCATGACCATGGAATAACATTCTCCAAGAGTGACAAATGCCCAACAAGTCACATGTAAACATGTGGTATCTCATCAATGCATGGGTCTTCTAGAATGCTCACATGTGATAGGAATGGAACTACAACCAAAGATGCTGTCAATGCTGCTGCTTAGAAGAGGTTAATGTAACATTCATGCTACCCAATGCACGAATAATTTTCCATTGGAACCTGACAGTTGTATTGCCGAAGAGACTGAGCAATCGGACATCCTCAAACAAGAGCTTAAATGTTTCCATGATCAATCAGCATTCCATCTATGATCAATCTTCACAATGGGCAATGATGCAAGTTTCTGCCATTTATGCTTCTTAGCCAAATAATGGGCATAGTTGTTGCAATATGATAATGTTTGTCAATGGGAATGCTGATACCTAGATTGAGAGTGAGAATGCCCCTATTTTCAAAATGAGCATGCTGATATGGCTTAGCTGTGGATAGTGCATGTTTTAATTTTTTCCAATAGTAAGAAGAAAATCTATTGATGGTACAAGATCTGTTTCTTTTTTAATGAGAACAGTCAGTCGGTGGTTCAAGATTTGTGGTAGAATAATCATGGTGACGCATCTTTGCTGATGTATTATTATGAAACTCTAGGCACTCTCTCTCTGATCTCATCTTAGGCTCAATTGGAATGACAATGTCCTGTCCATGTTTATCAAGTAGACTGCTTGTATAGTCCATCTGCTGAAGCAATTTGAAACTGATGCCTTCTATATGCTTCTCAAAATTACTGATGAAAAGAGAAGACAACTCATTAGTGGCAACCAAAGCATGATCATGGAAAGATGCATTAGAAGAAGAGGAATAAACAACATCCTATGAGGAAACAGCAGAAGAAAAAAACATCACTTGGCAATGAAGAACTAGGTCTTCCTACAATTTCTCAAGCAAATTTTCAAGCTCAAGCAGTTAGTTTAAGAGCTTTTGAAAGACAGAATTTAGTATTGTCTTCCATACCATTAAATCTAAAGACTAATCATTAACATGTGAATCATACTTTTCATAAGGTAGCAGGATTTAAAGTTTTATCAATGCGGTACTTCATATGAGCATGATTATTCCTTAATCCATCAATTTCCTATTCCCTTCACAAGGAATTGTTTAAGGAGTTGTAAATTTTGGATAGACTGTCCTTCTGTACCTACTATTTACAAAGTAAAGTGAGCTCTTTAGGAGGTTGGCCATTGTTCTCATTTGGTTTATTGGAGAGTATTTCAAGCTTAATTTGCCCAAACACTAGACATGAAGCCACAACTCATTGGAGACATAAATGACAATATTCTAATTTACTTCATTTACCCTCTTAAGCTAGTTTTCTTTTTGCTTTTTATCAAGAGGTTCTTTCTCATCATCTTTAGTAATATGCCACAAGTGGCAAATATGCAAACTATCTACCATGTTTAGCTTCCAGAGGTCAAAATTGTCACATGTAAAGCTTAAAATCAGGTTGAAGAGACTTGATCATGGACAGCTAAAAAGGAGTGGTAAGTTGGGAAAAATAATGAACAAATATCAATGAATAGATCTTGAGATAATAGGCAAGATATAAAAAGATTTGTGAAAAAGGCTAACATATGCAAATGGTATGGCCTCCCAAAGTTTGTCTATAAAAAAGCATTTTTTCCCTCACAAATTCAAATTTTAAATTTCAAATTTCAAGATACTAGGAACTAGTGGGAAAGCACATGGATGTGCCATGTGTGTCTTCCAACTCAGCTACCCAGACTAGTTTGACATTGCCATGTCAACATTAGGACTAATTTTTTTTGGCACCAAAATTTGAATTTTCAAATTTGAATATTTTGGGAAAAATTTTACAAAACGTTGACTGAAAAAATGAGGGTCCAAAAAATCGAACCAACAAAAATGCAAAATTGATATGCTCATCATTTTGTTCTTGTAGAATTGAATTGTGGAATTATATTTGAAAAATTCTATAGTATGCACATGATATGACGGATTTTGCAAATATCTTTGAGGCTAATATCTTTACGATCTTCTAACAAGATCCAACGAGCAAATATTTTTAATAATCCTCTTCTAGAGGAGACTAGCAGACGAAAACTACTTATAGTAAGAGCCCTTTGTTTGCTCGCTTTAATCAAAAGAAGTTTTGGCAGTACAAAAATTCCCAAGGCAATATTTGGGCATCTCCAATTGGATTACTGTAAAGGTTTATACATCTAAGAATGTTTACAGATGATACTTCTGTTGGTCTGAAAATTTGTGAAAGGGACAGTGTGTGTTAAGTTGAAAGAATTCATGTTTTGGTGCTCTATACTTGGTTGGTGGTGATAGATGCTTACATGTGTTTTATTTTTATGAATGGAGTCTCTTTTTACTTGATATTTGTAACAAAAAATGACAACTGCCATTTATTAGGGCAGCCGACTCCAACTTCTCTGTTTTAGCATTTCGTGCCATGTTAATACTGTTAAGCCATTTTGCGAAACCCAAGTTGGGGGTCCCTTGTTTATACATCCTGAGTCTTAGTTTGATCCCAGCTAAGAACATGAGAGGTTATAAATATGGTTACCATGTTTAGCCAAAACAGGGCAATGTTCGGTTCGGACCAATTTTTTTGGATCCACCGAACTGAACATGTCTGGTTCAGTCTGGATGCTGAAAAGATCTGGTGGACTCGATGTAGGCTTGGGAGTCATTAATAATGGTTACTACTTGTGCGCTTGAGATTTTAAGTGGCATGTGGGATTCCACATACAAATATGTGTTGGGATTATCCTAAATGCCTTTGGCTGATAAGGCAAACCTTTATTTTTTAATTTACATCCTAATTAGTCCACTTGATGTATTCTTATGCTTGATGTTTTATTTGTTAACTTACAAAATATTATGAAATTTAAAAGAAAAAAATTTACAACCCTAGAATATGGCAGATAATTTTTTTGCTGCTGGACTTACTGATATATGTTTTTTCTTCTTGCTGTACATGAAGTATGAAGTTGCAAAACAATAACAAGACAAAAAAAACAAACAATGCATATTTTGAAAATAGATTTAAAATTAATGGAAATCCCTTATGCGAGGGGTGAAGCCTTATGGGCTTTTACTCCTCAAATGAAACTAAGTCTACATTCAAACTATGATGCCTCCCACCTCCATGGCGAGCTTTAGCTTGAGGGTCCTTGGAGGCTTTGTTGGAGTTTGAGGGAGAAGGGACAAGGCATGGACATACCTTTTTGCCTCTCTCACCCTCCTCTCAACCTTGTTCATGTTGCAAATGAGCCTCCAAAGTTTAGGTTGACCTTTGTGAAGAATCCCTATGGATTAGGGCAAATTTTAGAGTTTGCCCGATCTAATAATGATTGTGATAGAACCTAATCTAAGGGTGAAGATTGTTTGCTCCACTTTTGAAGGGAAAAGTTTTTTTAAACTAAATCATTTTCTAAGGTGTTTTTAAATTGATTTAAACTTTATTAAATTGTGCAACTTATGTTTTCTGTTGGAAGCACAACCATTGAGAGGGGTGGGGGGTGAATCAGTGAGGGGTGAATCAGTGAGCTCTTAAAACTTCCTTCAAATTCTTTAGTTCGTTAGTCAAGCATCAATGCAAAATCCATAGAGCAATCAAACCACAACAAAGAGCATAAAAACATAACACATGATATAGGTGGGAAACCCTTAAAGGGAAGAAAAACCACATTGATCACTGCATGGACTACATGTCCTAAATCAGATATGCAATGAGTCAAAAAGATTGTTGAGCACCAACTCAACTTGAGGCACCAATCCCAAATAGTCAAGCACCAACTTGACAAAAAGATTCATCAAGCACCAACTTGCTAGGAAGCACCAACTCCTTGATTTGGAGATACCAATCTACAAGAGGCTTCAACCCCCTTTGTCAAGAACCAACTCAGCTTCTTCATATCATCCACTTTTCTCAGTTGCTTCTATCAACAATTGATAGTGCAATTCTGCTTTATCTGCTTATCGATCTCAAATTTATTCTGCGGTTTTTCTACTTATCAATCTCAAATTTATTTTGCTGTTTTTTTGCTTATCAATCAAATAGACACATAAGGCTCTCTTTCTCTGCTCATTATTTTCAATGTCTTTATCCTCTCTGCCTTCTCTACTCATTTCTTTTAGCTGATTCTGCATACTCTTGGGTTAATCTTCCTATGAATCATTTGATGTTTTTATACTCACGCCTCTCTGGCCATCCGTTTCTTAACAGACCTCTGCTCTGCTCCTTAGCGAAAATAATTCTCTTTTTCATATTCTAAAAAGACAATTTGATCTTGCTTATATACAAGATGTTGATCAACCTCCTCTTGAATGTCGGCCAAACAAAACTCTATAGTTGGCTATAAAATGATTTATTCTCATTTGAAAACATAATTCACATTAGCTTATATAAAATCTCACTCACATAGGTTGGCCTGAGTGAAACGAAGTTGGAATAAACCAAGCAATCATTAGAATACATTTAGAAATACTTTTTAAACAAGTCTGTAGCGGTTCTGTTGAAGTCTGTAGTAGTCTTGATGTAGTTCGTAGTAGCTCTGATTTAGTCCGTAGCAAACTTGATGTAGTCCGTAGCATGCCTGATATAGTCTGTAGCTGCTCATCCAGTAGCTCCGGACACAATCTTATTCTCCATAATCCTTAGATCACTTTCCTTCACACAGGGCAGATTATTCAATGGTCTTTAGTTTGAATTAATTTTGGAGTCTTTTTTTGTGACTCTGTATGATGTAAAATATAGATAATGAGTCTCTTGGCTAATTGTGTATTTCACCAAAAACAACTTTCATGGCGAGCTACAAACTCAGTCAGTAGTTACGGGTTTTGCAGAAATTCTTTGACATCAATGACCATATTCTTTACTGAAAAGCAAACCTTTTGACATCAATGACAATATCTCAACATTTTCATGTCGAGTTACTTTTTTAAATGGGGTTGTCACTTGAGTGACCCCCTTGGTGTAACTTCATGACTTAAACATTTTTGTACGTTGTTTGAACCAAGTTGATTTTTAATAAAGTGAAATTGAAATTAGAACCTAAAGATTGCATGTATGATATATTTATTTATAATAAATTTGAACTTCCATTTTTTTTTATATTTATATATTTTAAGTATATAAAGTATATATATATATTTTCAAAAATATATATATTTTTTATAAATTTTCCAAACCGAACCACACTTTCTAAAAAATCTGAACTTCTGAACTTTTTAATCCTTCTGAATGAACTGAACTTCTCAAACATGGTAACTATGGTTATGAAACCAACAAAACAGGAATCATCTGTTCATTTTGATATTTTTGTTCCATTTGGCAAGAATTATACTATTTTTTTTAATAATTAAAAATGTGTGTTGATGTCAAAAATTGACAGAATACAACTTTTTTTCACATCAGGATGCTTTTTTAAAAAGTTAGCTTTCTGTTATCCCTACTTTAGAAGTCTCACCTTTGCATGCTTTCTAAAAAGAACATGCTTGCTGTATGCATGTTCATGATTTTTTCATTCATGTTTATCTACTATGCATACAAGAAAAAGAACATGCATGCTTTGTGCATGTTCTTTCTTTTTTCATGCATGTTTATCTACTATGCATGCAGGAAAAAGAACTTGCATGCTTTTTCCGGATATCTCTATGTACCATGCCTCCTTTTTTTTGATTTTTCTAGAAGGGAGAGAAATAAATTACATAATTAAATTCCATTCCCCCAAATGCGGAGAATAGGGATGTTGGTTGAGAAGAAGTTCGAACATTCCTTAAGGATAACATCTTTTAACCCCTGCAATTCACGGTTATGGATGATATTATTCATGTTACCCATAACAGAGGGAGTGTGTGGGCCTAGATTGAGGTTGGCAATCCAGTCCGTGGCCTTGTTACACTCATGACAGACAAGTAATTTTAGATTCTTTGAAACGTTTGACGAGACATTGGAGTCACTAGTTTTGAGTGTGCTTGCCTTTGACCGCATCAATGATGACAATAGAGTCACCTTCTATGATTAAAGTATTGATGCTATTTTCAAGAGCCATAGAGAGACCCAGTATGAGACCTTCTGCGTCTGCAATATTATTGGAGTTAATTCTAGTGTAGAGGGTCTTATAAGCCACCACTTCGCCTTTGTCATTTCTGATGATAGTTGCAGCCCTTGATTCTCTGGGATTGCGCTTCGAGGCTCCATTAAAACTAAGCTTATGCCAATCTTGTGGGGGAGGGACCCATTTGATGTTGTTTCTTATGTCCTTTTGTTGGTGGGCCCTAGATTTTCTAAAAGTTTTCTAAGAGTGGGCCAATTGTGAAGGATGCCGAGTTCACTTGGGTTGGTCTCTTTGTTCTTAGATTTTTTTCAGAAATAGAAAGAACATTGACCATGCAACTTTCATTCTCCTTCCATTGTTGATCCTGGTTCTTGTGGATGCAATGTTCTTCAAATTTTGGCGTTTCTTTCAAGCCAAATCGTTTACGTGATGAAGTTAGGGGCCATGTCCTAGATATTTCTGAGCAGGTTCAGGTTATTGTTGCACTTCCAGGCTTGAAGGTGGGCTGAGAGAGAGTGGTTTAGAGCCCAACTAGTGTTGAAGGTGATAAGGAATCTATATCAGAGCTTAGAGGCAAAATCATTGTAAAAAAAGATGATCGACATCTTCGATATTATTATAGCATATGACGCATTGTGAGGGCCCTAGAAAGCCTTTCTTTTTGAGATGCTCTACTGCTATCCCATGAGTGGCAAGCCAGATAAAAGCTGTAGATTTTGGCCAAGCTTTAGAAAACTAGATTTTTTCCCATGGAAAGTCTGCTGAAAAAGGCTAAGGGGTGGAAAACTGTTGGCTATAGCTCCCTTTGACTGTATAAAGACTTGTACCTTTAAGATTCCATATTAGAGTGTCATTAGTAGAACTCCAAGGAATATAGAATCCTTGAAAGAGTTTATTGAGTTTTTTGTGGGCATCATTTTGTATGCCATCCTGATTTTGGAAGGTCTTTCAGGGTCTGAAAATACGACCCTCAGTGATGCTTTTGGTCCAATAGTCCTTGACCTTGTGACCCCAATGATTCTTACTATCTTTGCTAATTTTGTTGAGGTCTTCATTCATTTGTAGGCTCTGTTCAGTAAGCCATGGGTCTTTCCAAAAATATGTTATAGCCCCATTTTGAACTTTCTTGAAAGGCTTTTTTAGGAGAAGATCCCTGCATTCCTTGATGCTATTCCAAACTTTAGATCCCTTAGGAAGATCTTTGGTAGTGAAAATTATTTCTGAAGTTTCGCTGTCCAAATACTTTCGTTTTAGCATACTGCTCCAATGTTCGGAGGTCCTGATGTTGAGTTTCCAGACTAATTTTGCAATAAGCTCAAGGTTGAACTTTATAATATTCTTTAAGCCAGCTCCTCCTTGATTATATGGCTTATAGTCGACATTCCATGTGAAGAGAGGGAATTAGAAGTTCTCTTCAATGCCTTGCCAGAAGAAAGTTCTAATTATTTTATCAATTTCCTTTATGATACCTTTGGGAGCTATCATGGGAGAGAGCTAGTAGATGGGAGTAGCTCAGAGGACAACTTTGGTGAGGGTGAGCCTACCTATAGAGGAGAGGAGCTTGCCTTTCTAGCCGTTAATCTTGTGGCAAATTTTGTCAATGATGGAGTTCCACATTTGTTTATTCCCTGAACATTAGAAAAGAGGATATCCAAGCTAGGAGTCCGGGACTGTAGCTTTCTCCACTTCCAAGATTTTGCAGAGGAAATTTTGATGCCTCAGACTGACATTGAGGAAGATTACCTTAGATTTGCTTCTGTTGATGGATTGTCTCGAGGCTTTTTCGTAGCCATTGAGAATATCCTTGATTTCTCTGACTTCATCCATAGAAGGAAAGGCAAAGATCATGGTGTCGTCCACAAATTGCTAGTGAGTGTGGGTGTTACCATTCGAGGTTGCTTGATTGCCTTTGATATAGGAATTGTTCTTAAGAGCTTCGATGAGTCTGCCAAGAGCCTCAACCATGAGGATAACGAGATAAGGTATCCCCTTGCTGCAAACCTTTAGAGGAAGAGAAAAACCCTTAGGAGACCCGTTAATGAGAACCAAGAAATTAGGGGTTGTGTAACAGCTTTTGATCCACTATCTCCATTCACTTCCAAGATCAAACTGTTGTAGAATGCCATAAAGAAATGACTAGTTGACTCTGTTTTAGGCTTTGGAGATGTCCAGTTTAATGGTCATTCCCTTTATTTTAGTGGTACAAAGGGAGTGGATGATTTCATGGGCAACAATAATGCTGTCAAAAATTTGCTGCCGTTAAAAAATCCGCATTGCTCTTCTGAGATTAGCTCAGGGAGGATAACCTGGAGTCTATTGGCGATAACCTTGGAAATGATCTTGTAGACAAAGTTGCAGAGCGAGATGGGCCAGAAGTCCTTAGGGTATTTAGAGTTAAAGTGGCATTGATAGCTTTGGGCATGGCCTTGAAATTTCAGACTCTTGGACCACCTCCTTGAGTTCTTCCACTAGGAGATCCTAGAAATGTTGAAAGAAGAGTGTTGGGAAGCCGTTCGATCCCAGTGAAATGCTGGGGGTTTTCCATAATAACACCCTCATTGGTTTCCAACTTTCGGATATAGTTGCGTTGCCTTCTAATTTTATAGGAGTGATGGAAGAATTTGGTGTTTCCATCTCCTTCTATGAGCCATTTAACCCTTGATTTTTGTCTCCAATAGATTTCCTCTTTCTTGTGTATGTCCTCAAGCTTGGTTACTATTTCCTCTTCTTCCTCAAGCAGATTATCAGAGTTAAGGACATTCATTTTTAGCTGATGAATGGACTCACTTCTAGCTTCATTTTTCTTCTTTTCTTGGAAGATGTTCTTAAAGGATTCATTGTTCCACTTCTTAGGCATTTCTTTTAGGTTCTCAAGTTTTTGTGAGAATTAAAACATTTGAGTGCCATACCTATTGTTGTGAGTAGTCCAATGATTGGTGACCAGTTCCTCGAAATCTGGGTGCTCCATCCACAGTTTCTTGAATTTGAAGGGAGATTTAACGGGTTGTATGTTGTCTTCTATCCATAAGGTAATGGGCCAATGATCTGAGCCGGCCACATTTAGGACTTCTGAGGAGAGGAGGTATTTGCTTGCCATCCAGTTCTGAGAAATGAGAAGGCTGTTGAGTCTGTCAAGAATGAGGTCCGTGCCTTTTCTCTTGTTCCATGTTAACCAATGTTTAATGGGCGTAATGCCCCATAAATCTGCTTCCTTTATAAATCTGCGAAAGTTGGGATTACCGGTACTCCCCATTTTGACTCCTTTCTTTTCTGAGGAATCAATCCTTGCGTTGAAATCTCCTCCAATAAGCCAGGTGGAGTACAAATCAGATCCAAGCTTGAGAGCTATCTGCTGCCAGGCCTCTTCTTTCTCTCCTGAAATTTGAGAGCTGTAAATATTGATCAAATCAAAGCAAAGGGGATTGAAGGTTTAGTACTTGACAGCTAAGGCATTGATTGTCAATTTGCAAATTTTCAAGGTGAATTGTGTGAGGATTCCATAGAAAAGCCAGTCCTGCTGTTTCTGCAACATTACTCCCATAAAATTCTTTTTTTTAAATTGCTAGATAGTACCTTAATAAGGGCTACGAGATTCTCAAGTTTGGTTTTTTGAATCAAAACATCTGGGTTGTTAGAGTTTATAAAATACTTCAAAAGTCTTCTTTTTGAGGGTGCATTAAGACCCCTTATATTCCAGGATACTATCTTTGTTGGGGGGATTTGATTCACTTGGTGCTTGCCAAGAAGTTATTTACTTGTTTGCGGCTACCAGCCATGACATCTTCCATTGTTGCATCATGTCTTTTTCTTTTTTCTTTTTGCTGGGTCTTCCTCTGGGGTTGGCTCTGAATCTCCCATTGGATTCTGGTTAGGATTTTGTAAGATCCGTTTTGTCCTCTTCCATATCTGACTCAGATTCTTCATCTTCATCTTGTCTTGCCCAATTTCCGCCCCCACATGTTGTTCCCCGTGTTGTTTTTCATTTTGCTCTGAAGATCGTTGGGGTGAGCGCTGCCCTGTTGATCATGAATTTCCTTGATGGCATTTTGAAGAATATTTTCAAGGTCTTCCTTAAAGCCATATTCAGCTGTTATATCCTCTTTTCCTGTGGTATTCTTGCATGTAGGAAATTGAGTTTCTGGCATTGATTTTGTTTCTGGAATGGTGACACTTGTGTTATTAGCCTTCTACGTTTCTTTAGGAATGTATTGAGTGGCGCTTTTAGTCTCATTTCTGACAACATCTTTTCTTTTCGGTTTAACAAATCCATCTATGTCAATTCTATGATTTTAGGGACATTCTGTTGTGAGACATTTTTCTGGAGCATCGGACATTCCCCAATGAGATGACCATACTCATGGCAGCATTTGCATCTAAAGGGAATGCTTTCATAATCTAGATTTTGAATCCATTTCATTTCTCCAGCTTTTAAGGTGATGTTTTTAGGAAGAGGCTTGGTAAGATCTATCTCTGCACATTCTGGCATGGCTAGAAAGACCTTTTGCATGATATTGCTCCGAAGTTTCAGTAGAGTTTCCTATTGTATTAGCTATAGTTTTAAAGACACACCTGGACGAAAATTCTTGGGGCAGGGCATACATGCGGATCCAAACTGGCGCTGTTGTTGGGAGTTCTTCCGTTGGCTTGAACGTAGTGTGCCAGTCCTTCATGAAAAGTCTTGCATTTCTGAAGAAGTATGGGCCCTCTCTGAAAACTTTGTCTCTATTAGATTCGTTTGCGAAGATCCCTATGAAGTAACCTCATGTGCATGCTCTTAGCTCGAATTCTCCATTCATTTTCCAGGCTTTACGCGTCTAGGTGTGCAATTCTTCTAGAGTGAGTTGGATGCCTAGAAATTTGCAAATCTGGCTCCTGCCATGCAGGTTGGCTCTGTTGTTTTTGATTTCTCTAGGATCAAACATTGCTACTTGATTCTCTTCTGGCACTTGCTTGCATGATCTTCTGGGTCTGCAGTCAATGCCCATGGTCTTTTCTTTCCTGCCACTGCCATTAGGGCATTGATTTTTTTTCTTGAGAATGTATTGCTTGTTCCTACCAGCATTTGTCTGAATGTTTCCCCCCCTCTGGACGTTCATTGATGGATCAACCAATTTAAAAGCTTCTGAGAGAGATCTAAGCAGAGAGAAGAAGATTCTGGTAGCCAAAGTAAACCTTCACCCAACCCTAGCAGAGCTCATTTGGTTCTGCCATATTGATAGCATGCAAGAATTATACTATTAAATATTCCTAAGTAATGAAGTTTTCCTTTATTGGCAAGTTAAATCTAAGAACTTTGAGGAATAATTTGTTATTTAATGTTGCCTGCAATTTCCAAATTGCTAGGCTCAAAATAAATACTGAAACAATTGAGATACATTGCATTTTCTCCCCATTCCACTTCAATTCCGATTGCCTTAAATTTTGATATAAGCAGAGTTGCAAGCAAAGAAAAACACGGAGTTAGCTGTAGCTGTACATATGCAGTACACTCAATTGTACTACGCATTTATAAAGTACAATGATATAAAAAAAGCTTCTAAGTGATGAAAGAAAAAAAAAACTTCTAGATGAATGAAGCTTCTAAGAGAATAAAGATGCACATAGAGATACTAATAAATTTAAAAATATACAATAAGCCCATGTGACTATGCAAAAGATATAACGAAGTACATTAAGCCCATGTGACCATGCAAAAGCTATAACGAAGTACATTAAGCCCATGTGACTATATTTATTAAAATGCACTAGCCCATGTGGCTATGTCTCATTTTTTCCTCCCTGATTAGAGGAATTTGTCTCCAATTTCAGAACCACTTCGTAGCTTCCATGAGGCAGCAGAAAATCAAATCTTGTGGAGTACAAAGTGCATGTGGACCGCAAATAGTGACGGAATCTCCGAAATTCAAATGGATAGAATCCAAATTATGAATGGGAGTAGGAACACCTATGAGGATTGTTGGAGAATGAAACGCTTTGTTGATGCCAGAAGAGTCCTCTTATGAATATTCAATCTCAAAAAATTGATAATCTTCATGGGAGATGTTAATACTACAAATATAGTTTTGTAGTTTTGTGAGAATTGGATCCATAGTGTAGAAATAAATCGTAGACGTGTCTAAATGAGAAGTCGTGGGGTGCCTTCCTTGCCTAAGATCTGAATCTATGGTGGAAATTGAAGTAACAGGAAAAGATGCCAACATTGAAGCTGCAAAAATCCCACCTTGGAGCTGTGAGGAAACTTGCTTGGGATCAGGATCCATCATCAACAGAGCAAGGGGATGAACAATGTGGAGTTCATCATTGGTCTGCGGAATTTCTAATTGAACCAAGGAAGCATAGTGGATTGTAGTTGGAAAGATAGACTTTATCACATGTAGAATATGTTGTGGGATGGTTGTATTCTCCAAAACAATATCTTCACCATGGATCATGTGGCTAACCATCTTAAGAGTGCATGATATGTCATGGTTAGGATGGTAGAGATCCTGTAAAGGTGGCATTGAAGGACAATCATCAATTTTCTTGACAGTTGCAGGAATTGAAGATTTCACACTCTCTTGTGTAGGCAGAGCCATGTTTGTAGGTGGATCTATTGTGGAGATGTCATATGATTGTGCATCTGATTGATTATGCGGAAGCATTATCTGGAACAATCTCATCATTGCTTGCATTAGCTTGGTCTGGTTCTCAATATGAATGTCCCAAATCTGTTCAAGAGTGCCAACATGATTGACAAAGATCTGCGCAAGAGCGGTAATACTTGTTGAGGATCATGTGTCCAACTATACCATGGCGTAGTTCTCATCTCCTTTCATGGCGCATATGGCATAGAATTTTTAATATCTTATGCATAACCTGAGAAAAGTTGTTTGGTATTCTTGTCAAGAACTGCCTATGTAAGATTGAAAGGCCTTTCTAACCTTTTCCCTTATTGCACTGTCACTTTTGCTCTATAAACTATCCTTCCCCAAATCATTTTCTCTTAAGATCTTCACAACAAACTTATATCTTACATTGGTCTTGGGTGTTGGGTTTTATTTTTTGACTGTTCTCTGCATCTAATATCAAAACTTATTTTTCAGAGCCTTAGAAATATGTTACTTTCTCTTTTTCTTGCTTTCGTACTGAAAAGTGTAAAAAATTGTAATCTTAGCCTGACACTGAATGTTTTTCTTGGTTTCATTTGCTGTTTTGAGTTGATGCCACTTTTATCTTATATTGGACTTTGGTGTTGGTTTTTATTTTTTGACTGCTTTCTGCATCTAATATCAAAACTTATTTTTCAGATTCTTAGAAATATGTTACTTTCTCTTTTTCTTGCTTTCGTATGAAAAGTGTAAAAAATTGTAATCTTAGTCTGACACTGAATTTTTTAATGAATTGTTGATATATTGCAGATGCAGAGCAGAACTTTTGCTCCTTGGCATTTGGCTCTGTTGAAGAGCAAGGAAGATGGTTCTATCAAGCTTGTAAATTACTTTCAATTTGTTTCTTTACGCTGACTAAAGATGCTGGATGTGCATCATCTGTGGTCGTTGCACTAGCAACGCGTTTGATGGTTTCCCTGACTGATGTGAACACATTTGAACACATTTTGAAAAAACACAAGGAAGATGGAAGCCTGGTAGCATGGAGTCTCATAAACTGGATATCAAATGGAAATGCTGGCCTTTATTCTTCAGTTCGTCTGTACATGATGAAAGATAATAGTCCCATCAATAGGAATGACAAGTCCATGGGACGGATAGATGACAGATTTATTGCAACTGCAAGTGCTATAACTATGGTCCTGCGACCTTTTCAGACATTGCAATTTAATTTTTTTAAAAGTATCTGCTCTGTATCAAATCATTCAGATCTTCTTGAGAGGTATAATGCTGGAATAAAATGTGCAGCAGAGCAATTCTGTGTATATGTACTTACAATCCCTCATCTCACACAGCGACTTCCTGCTGCACTGCTACCTGCTCTTCAACACTCTGAGACTTTCTCTCATTTTTTGAAGACATTGGTGGTATGTAACATTTAATATGGGAGGAATTACTGTCCCTGCCTCTTTTGTTACAAAACTGTAAATTTCATACCTGCACGCAGATCATATCATATTTATAGAGATTACTGACCTGTGCAATTGAGGGAACAACAGACAATGCATTTTTTTATTAATTTGGGTCTGAGAGGGAAGGAAGAATAGATGAGCGGTTACTATTGTAGAATTATTGTTTGATTAGACCATTGTTGTTATCCACTTGCCTGCCATGGAACCTTGCAACTGAATCCCTCAATTTATTGCCTGAGTTATACATGGTTGCATCTAAATTCTCTCTCATAATGTATCTACCAGCCAAATACATTTTCTTAATACGATGGTTGATTAATTGGTTGCTGGTTGTGATATTTATTCTGTATACTTTTCTTCAAAGTTCCCATCCATGTTTATCATTTTCATGCCTCATCTGAAGGGATTAACTAGGCTTTGGCAGGTCATGGCAGATTTCAAAGGAAGTTATCTTCCCAGCAATATCAAATTTTGATCATTCGAAGCCAACAGGGATTCCAAGTGCTGGGTGGGCTCTGGTCAATGTTGTTAGTTTGGCATCGGGTTCTGTGGAAAGCTTCAAGTACTCTGGACATCTTGTGAAGGGCTTAGATTGTAGAGAATATGTGTTTGCTCTTTGTAGCATTTTAGAGGATTTGATGCCATGGATTGAGAATAATAGGCAAGAAAAAAGGAAAATGGACGAGGATGAAGAAACATTTGATGGAATCCATGTTTTGGGTGCTGTCAAGCACTATTACTCAACTAATGCAGAATGTGAGGATGCATTTACGGACTTGAATTTGTCATTCATAGAGTATCTGAGGCCACTTCATGAGCAGTGGCATCTGCAACTGTTTTTAGCTACAATGATAAAGGATGGTTTTCCTGTGCGTGAAACACAACATAATGCTATGTGGAGTCAAGAAGGCACAAAGAGGAAACTGGAACTGCAAGATGTTGCCCAATTATATTCATATCTTCTTGCTATGTTTTCTTCTTTCAATTCCTTTGGTGGACCTTTGCCTATTCTTAATTTATTAGCCTTTACTCAAGGATTTTTGTCGCAACTGTGGGAGTGGCTAGAGAGATTTCTAATTCACAAGAAAGCAAGTCTTTCAATGGTTCACAAGCATTTACAAGCCAGTGCAAATGCTGGTGGTGATCAAATTCAGGATACACAAGGAAGTTTAGTTAGAAATGTAAGCAGTAAGTGGGCCTCTGTATTTTTAAGAATGAAAGGGAAGTGTTCAAATGAAGATAACACCTTTGCAATGAGTAAGGATGCCTCTATTCAGCAATGCACTGATAAGGATATTGCATTGGAAGTATGGGACTTGGAACCAATGAAGAAAGGTCCTCAAGGAATTCCAAAGAATACTTCAACGATGTTGCTTTTATTTTGTGCAACATATGCCCATTTGCTAATGGTTCTTGACGATGAAGAGTTTTATGAAAAACAGGTTTGATTTTCTTGTTTGTTTGGCAATTACTACAATTTGTGGTTTTGGTATTTCTTTTGTTTCTTATCCAACTGCGTCAATTTGTGTTGAGCGCTTACACTGATTGAAACAGGTTCCTTTCACACTGGAGCAACAAAAAACAATTGCAGCTATGCTTAATACAATGGTTTATAATGGATTTTTGACTAATTTTGGGTACCATAGCAATCCTCTGATGGATGCTGCTGTTAGATGCTTGCATTTCTTGTATGAAAGAGATTGTAGATGTAGGTTTTGTCCCCCTTCTTTGTGGCTTGCCCCTGCTGTCAAATATCGCCCTCCAATTGCAGCTGCAGCCAGGGCACATGAAGCTGTTACAACATCCTTGAAGTTGCGTGAGCCATCTGTAGCTCCATTGATGGGTTCTTTGGTCATGACTATTCCCCACGTGTTTCCTTTTGAAGAGAGGTATTTAAATATTTTCCTTTCTTGTGCATGTTTTATGTCTATTCTTTGTGATGATAATATCTTATTTTTTAAGTAACTGAACAATGGAGAAAATGTTAAACACGGATTCATATATGTTTGTCACCCTGTTTACCTTATAGCCCAAGTAACAGGGTTCGCCCCCTCTATTTTGTAATCGGATGTGTCATGTATTTCTCAGTGCAGGATGGATGACGGGATTTGGTGCAAACCAAAGAATTGCAGATTGCATTAAACAAATGAATGAGAGATTACATTATTAAATAGCCAAACTTGTGACTATACATTTCATATTGAATATGACTTCTCTTCTACCTATAGAGACTCTCTAACTTACCACTACGAGACAAAAACTCTCCTACAATTACTTCTAGGATTTATAATATTATATTACAATAATTTTACATCCCTCCTCGAATCTGTAGGGGTTATTGTGAGACCAAACACCCCCCTAAACTTTTCAGAAATTTCTCGTCCTAGTGCTTTTTTCAGGGTGTTTGTTAGTTGCTCTGCAATAGGATATTGTAACAACTTTACATTGCTATCTTTTGCATAATGCCAAATTAGATGAAATTTGGTGTTGATGTGTTTGGTTTAGTCGAGAAAGACTGGATTATTTGCCATTTGAATTGGAGATGTGTTGTTAACCATGAGAGGTGTTGACGAACCTTGTTGTCCCTGTAAAGTTGAAAGAAATTTTCTGAGCCATAAAATCTCTCTGGTTACCTCTGAAGCTGCCATGTATTTTGCTTCTGCTGAAGAAATTGTCGGCATTGATTGCTTCTTTGACTTCTAGCTAACAACGTTTGTGTTTCTAGATATATTAGAAAGCTTGAATTAGATTTTCCATCTTCAAAATCAACAACACAATCATAATTTGAGTATCTGATCAGTTTGAAGTCACTTGCTTTGACCAAAATTTTGTGTTCCTTTGAGACATCGAAGAAATCTTTTTGATGCAACCCGTTGACTTTATCTAGGTTGCATGAATCGAGAAAGAATACCAACAACGAAAGAAATTTTGGTCTAGTTGTGGTCACATAGATCATATTTCCAATGAGTTGTTTGTATTTAGTAGCATCTACTAAATTTATGGTATCTTCTGATATCAATTTTATATTTTTTTCTATGGGTGTATTGAGAGGCTTACAATCTGTCATTCCGAACTTGCTCAGAATTTCACCAATGTACCTCTATTGAGTGATAGAGATATACTTTGGTTTTTGAATTACTTCAGTACCCAAATAGTAATGAATATAACCCAGATCTATCATTTTAAAGCCTTTCATCAATTCTTATTTGATTTTTGCAGTGTATCTTTTATTGTTTCTTGTGATGAGCAGATCAAAATACAACCATTTTGTCAAGGATTTTAACAAAAAGGGTTGCATCTTCAAAATGTTTGAAGTTCATGTTCAGGAGGTGCTGAGCGAGTTTGTCATACCACGCTTATGGGGCTTGTTTCAAACCATACAATGATTTTTCTAGTTTGCACATTTTGTGCTCTTAGTTGTTTACTACAAAACCTTTAGGTTGTGTTATGTATATTGTCTCTTTGAGATCACCATTTAGAAATGCAGTTTTGACGTCCATTTGGTGAACTTTGCATCCGTTGTGAGCTACGAGAGCCAACATGGCTCGAATAGTAGTCCATTTTGCTATAGATGCAAAGGTTTCATTGTAGTGAATTCCTTCTTTTTTTACAAATCCCTTGGTGACAAGCCTTGCTTTGTGCTTGTCAAGTGAGCCTTCTGCTTTGTGCTTGTTGTGAAAGACCCACTTGTAGCCAGTAGGTTTACAACCGATTGGACGATTAACCAATTTCCAAGTTTCATTCTTGACCAATGCATCATACTCGCTTCTCATTTCATTTTTCCATGCCTTAAGCTTTTCAGCTTGTTTGAAAGAAGTGGGTTCAGAGTCAAATGCAACATTGACTTCTTCAGGGGGGTCATCCAAGGTATCTTGAAGTTCATCTAGAAACTTGTCTGATTCCTATGGGGATGTGTGTGCACTTTTTGTCCCTGTTTTCCCAATCTCATTAGGTCTGACATTTTTCAATGTTTGTTCAACCCATTTTGGAATCTTTTTTTGTGTAGCTTGTTGAATTACAGGTGCCTTAGTTTTTGAATTTGAAGCTCCTTCATTTCCTGCCATCAAACCATTCTCTGATGAAGTTTCATTGTCTTTTGCAAGGGAAGTGTTGTTTTCAGTTACACGAGTCAATAGAGATTCAAGTGTTTCCCAGTTTTAGGTTCCTCCTTCACTGTTTGGAACCTCCATATTAACTTCTTTGAAAACATCAAATTTGGCATATTTTCCCAGTTGATTCAATTGTCGACTGATGCTTGCATCATGCATTGCGGTTTGACAAAAGACATCCCTTGTGATGAGAAATTTCTTGGTGTTCTTATCAAATAACTTGTATGCTTTTAAATAGAGTATCCCAAAAGCATGCATTTGTGACTCCTGTGTACCAGTTTGTTTCTTTTCTTCTTTGGAATCAATGCATAACATGTGGATCCAAAAATCCAAAGATGTTGCATTGAAGGGAGATGATTACACTAGACTTCATATGGAGTCTTCATCTATAGGGCTGTTGATGGTGACTTGTGGTAGAGGTATACTACTGTTTGAGCTGATTTTGCCAAAAAGTGAAGATTTACTCTTTTGAAGAACAATATTCCTTGAACCATATTCATGACAGTTCGGTTCATCCAGTCAACTACTCCATTTTGTTGTGGAGTGTAAGGGACTGTGAGATGATGCTTGATTTTGTTCTTCTTGAGATAGGTTGCAAACACCTTTGAAGTGAACTCAACACCATTATTAGTCCCGAGTGTGTCAATTTTGGATTGGGATTCATTTTCCATCATGGTTCAAAAAATTTGAAATGTTTCGAAGGCCTTAGATTTCTTCTTCAGAAAATATATCCATGTCATCCGTTGTAGTGATTAATGAACAACATGAAATATTTATGACCACTAGTGGAGAGGATTGGGAGAGCACAGATAGGAGTGAACCAATTGCAACTTCTTGTTGGCATTCCATTCTAAATTTTGAAAGGGTTCTCTTTTGTGTTTGACCAATATGCAGTGTTCACACTTTTTAATGTTTTTGGGTAGAGTCGACAAGCTTACAACACCCTTTTTCTACATTGTGTGGATGCTATCATAGTGCGTGTGACCAAATTTGGCATGCCAGATAAGACTAGCTGACAGTCCTTTTGCAAGGTAAGCAAAATTTCTTGATAGAGTGCTCATCTCTAAGTTTAAACAATTTTCTTTCCTCATATCCAGTTAGAATGACTGTGTTATCACATTTTCATGTGACTTTCACCTCTTCATCATCGAGTAGAATGGAATGGCCTTGTTGTCAAATTAACACACAAGACAAGTTGCTTTTCAATTGAGGAAGGTATAGTATATTATGAAGACTGAAATTTGGATGTTTTGGTGATTTAAGTTGGATTGTACCCTTACCTTGAGGTCGTAGACTTGTTTTATCTGCGAAATACACTGAACCAAAGTTTTTTTATGAAACTCCTCAAAGAAGTCCCTTCAGAAAGTCATACTGAGTGGCACTCGTGTCTAAAACCCAAGCATTATCCCAAGTTGTAATTTTCTAAAGCATTATTCACTTCGTTAGAGATGGAAATCATGCAATTACAAGAGAACTAAGCTGAATCAGGTTTTGAATTTTTCGTCTTTCCTTTTTTGGTTTTCTATTTTCTATAGGTTTCAATTTTCTCCCATGGTGTCTTGCATTCACGGGTCTTATGACTCCCTTTTCTATTGCAGTGTTTACAATGCAAATGTTGTTTGTCATGGATTTCTTGATTGTTTTTCTCCGATTTGCCGCCTTGCTCTTTGTTCTTTTTGTTGTCCTTTTCATTTCTTGTATTCTTGGAAGAATTGCCCTTTTGATTTGCATAACAAATGCTTTCTCTAGTGGACTCTTTTTCTTCCAAAAGTTTTTTCTCTTTCATCCATTTTCTCAACCAACTGATCAAATGTGAGTCTTCAGCAGATTGCTTGCTTACAATGACTCCAAGTAGGTTGAGTATGTAGGAAGAAGAGCCTTTATGAAGGCAGTCATAAGACGTCAATTTTTATGCCAACGACATCAACAGTATGCTTGACTGCATAGATTTAAGAAGCCAAACTCATTCAATCCCCATTTTTCAACTCAAGATTGAATAGTTTCAACTAGAGATGGCATACTTGCCGGTTACTCGATTAATTGCCGACCATGAATCAAACCCGGTTTGCTTGAAATCGCGGTTTTTTTTGGGTGCCTGATGAGTATTGGCACAGTACTCGCGATTAATCACGAGTACTGTGCCAGTATTTGCCGAGCACGGTTAATGCCCTTTTTAAGTCCAAAACGCGTTGAGGCCCTGCAAACATGTTTAGGACATTGGTAATGCGCGGAAAAAGCACTTAATTTTGTCCTATAAAAGTATACATGCCCCCTCATTGGATTCCCACAACATTTGGAGCATTTGGAACGAATTGGAGGTAGAGGTGGAGACATAGGCACAATGTTCTAGGCAGAGCGAGGATGGACAACTAGTGGGAGGACTAGACTCTCTTTGTCTCCCTTGGTTTTCCAGAGATAAGGGAAGAGAAAATGATAGATTCGTGTAATTTGTACTTGTAGATTCTTGTATAAGTATCGCTGTATCAGTTTGTTGTTGACACTTGACAGTGTCACTTTTGTATTTGCATGTATCATGATTAACAAATTTTGCACTTTATTTGTATTCAAATCTAATATAAAACACTTCCCCAACGTTCTACAGACTCATTTGATACATTTTGCAATCGTAATTTTTATAAAATTTATTTAAAAAAAATAAATTTAAGTATTTTTTAATTCGCTGAGTATTGCTGATTAATGGTGAGTGGTTGTAGATTAATCACCGATTAAAATTTTCTTGGCCTATGCAAGTACTTGTCGAGTACATATATGCAAACTATAGTTTCATCTATAGCTGTATGAACTCCAATTTTGAGTAGCAATCATATAGTTCCTTCAATTTGTGAAAGGCTTTCCAAGTGGTGTTGCACCCTTGAAAGTGACGAAAATATCTGCATCAATTGAGACCTTTATCAAGGCCAGTGCTTTAGAGTTCTTCTATTTCTATGATGAAATCTCTTTTGCAGTCTTCAGTTTGGCAGGTTGATAATCGCCATCACAAATGTTGAATCACAAGTCATTGAAGATCAATTTGTTCTCCAGTTGTCTAGACCATTCTAACCATGTTTCTTTCTTAGGTATATATTTGTACCAACAATTGTTTTGATAGAATGCATGTTAGCTGTATTGACAGATGGAATGGTTCTTATCACTTCAAAAAGGTCCCCTTTTCTATAAACCACTCGACTAATATATCAAACCTCTCTATATGCTCGACCTTCTTATATACTCATCGGTACGTGGGAAAAACTCATCCTTTCTATATACCCGACGGTATGTGAAAGAGATGTTAAAGCACGTAAGAGCAGAATGGTACATGGTACCTAGGCAGTACATGAAAATGATTTGCTTTATCTATGACACCCACTTAATGAGAAGTCCTTGTATGTGGGTGTGATAACCCTATATACTCAAATTGCTCTTGATCGTTGTTGGGATTTACGTCTAGTGATAGTCGCAAATAGGTAACAGAGGCAATGTGAAAATGAGTTTTTCTTTATTTTTCCTTGATAGTTTATAAGGATGAAGCCACAAACGCCGTTGTTGCAGCTATTTTAAGCTATAAGTGCAATAGTTTGATTGGAATGGCTTGACTCATAAACACGAATTAGAGGCACTGTTGATAATGAATGTTGCGTTTTTATTTGTTTTGCAGAATTTGTTTTGTTTTCAAATTTTTCTTGATTATAGAAACATGAATTAAATTTGTTGGCAATTTGACCTATTTTGCTTTTGATAAGTCAAAAAATGAATAAAAAAGGCCAATTATTCCCTTGTGGGAATATTCTCGACTCACTTGTTATGCTTTTTTTGATAATAAAGCATAAAATTTGAAATTATCAACTTATCTGGGATATAATTGAAATGAAAACAAAGTATATAAGGAACTTGAACTTATCTCAACCGTTTTGGGCCTTGTGGTATGTTGACACGCCAAGTTGGAATGCAGATTTTCAGAAGCAAAGAATATACTTGTATGGTGCCACACAGGCCTTTGAGCAAACAACATGACTTGTGTTAGAGTAGATAGTCACCACCAACGCCTTGTTTTAGTCTCTGATGCCACACAGCCCAAGATAGGTAATATGTCACTCAAGAGAATAATATACAGCCATGCAGATCTGCCAAAACTTCCATGCAGTCCTCAAGAGCATACTTTGTCATCTATGCAAAGTTCCAATGCAATGCAGGTCTGACAGACAACTTTGTTAACAGCGGATGAATCACTACACAGGTACGCGCAGTCCAAAAGAGAATCCAAAGCACCTTATTTCTAGCTGCATGCAGTCCAAAACGCCTTCAACACAGCCGATGAATATTATGCAGATCTGAAACAGCGTGTAAGAACTTCCACACAGGTTTGTTGAATTAATACGCCATGCAATAGCAGAAGTAACGCATTATTCAGGCCTGAACAGCATTAAAACAGCCAAAAACATCCTTCTACAGCTGAGATGCCTCCTAGAACAGCTTCTATGAAGTCCTGGGTATTGAAAGACTGAATTTTGGAAGAAATTGATTGGCTGGAATAATGGAGAAATGCAATGAGAGAACCTGTGCACTAATACCAATGCCAGGTTAGGATGGATGATGGGATTTGGTGCAAACCAAAGAATTGCAAATTGCGTTAAACAAATGAATGAGAGATTACATTATTAAATAGCCAAACTTGTGACTATTCATTTCATATTCAAGATGGCTCTTCATCTACCTACGGAGACTCTCTAGCTTACCACTACGAGACAAAAGCTTTCCTACATTACTCCTAGGATTTAGAATATTATATTACAATAATATTACAGAATGTAGATTGTTGTCTATATATAAAGGCCAATTTTCCTTAAATTAATTGGAAGCATTTGTATTTCTGTATTTATTGTAAAATGAAATTTTTAGTGGAATATCGTTAGGGTTCCACATAGCAAACATGTTAAATTTAGAAATAGCTATATGAGTATTACAACTCATGAAAGAAATCGAAAAAACATCAAACTAAATTGTAGTAGATATTAAGCCACCTTAGCCATTGGAACTACTGGCCCAACCACAAGAAAGGCTGCCTTAAATGCTGGTACCATTGGCTTCACCTGAAAGTAGTGGACCCAACAAACGTTGCTACCAATCACATAATCTTATATGGGTAGACTCAAAAATGACAGCCCCAATTTTGTTGTAAAGGGTGGTGACTTGAGACAAAATTTTGGGTCAATGTGCCTGACTAATTCAAGGTAGGGTAATGGGAAATGTTGTGATGGGGAAGTCATTGGTGCTACCATAATCAACACATGCACATGTTTTTGAAAAATAGCTTTGGGCAACATTAGGAGACACTTCTGGCTAGTGCAACAGGTCGGGAACTGGAAAACCAATAGGTATTTGCGTGACTTGGTAGGTACATTCCAAGCAACAATAAGAGTTGCTTTGGGCAAGGATGTGACTAAAAGACTAATTAGTCTAAGGAAAGATAACCATTAGTCTCTTTGCATCTGTATTTGCAACTAATGTTTGCTTCCATGTTTATGTTTTTTTTCATTTGTCCAGTTATACAAATGTTGAAGGAACGTCCAATAAGATCAGTTTATGTAAACTTTAGGCTGGGAGAATTTTCATGGAGTTTATTTTGTTATTTAAATATTTTTTATAGTGGATGGATCTATATTTTGTCCTAAAATCATTCCCAAAGTTGTGACTTTTCTTTGCTGCTTGACCACTTCCCATTCCTCGTGCTTATTGCATGGCACAAAACTATTGCTTCTCTAACCAACTTTTTTGGCGGTTGATTTACTCTAGTCACGATGAGTGCTTTTTATGATATTCCTCCTAACCATGCACCATGCACCATGCAACAGAAGAAGCCTAGATGATATTATGGGCAGTAGATTTGAATAGAATAAATAAACAGACTTTTTTGTGTTATGTTTTGGCACTATGTGATTAATAAAGTATTGATATATTGTGTCCGGCAATTCCTTGATGGTGTAATTTATTTGTACTTAACTAATCTTTTGTGATTAGTCATGGTTGGTACATGTGGGTTCCAGGCAGGTGTCCAACGGACAGGCCTCGTATGGTTGACTATGTGTTCATGATCAGGCACTTGTTATAGGAGCTCTCTTTGGTATTCTCCTTGGTTGTATTGGTCTCCACGTTGCAGAGTTGTACATTGTACTTATCACGAATAAAATAAAAGTTTGTTTTGTTGTGAATATTGGTATGGTTGCTTTGTGAACATATTAGTTTGGTATATTTCTTTGTCATTTGCTGCATATAAGTTTGTCAAACATGACATTGTCAACTGAGATGAAGTCTTGAGGGTTAGCATGCAAGGTGTTATTGAGAAATGATTTATGAACAGAGAAAAAACTTTGCAAAGAGAAAGACCGGTTAATCGAATATTTCAGTTTTCTATGGATGATTAATGTAATAGACTGTATCCACAAGGAGCTTGTGACACTATCATTACACCCAATGGCGTTAGGAACAATTTGGTTTGAAACGAGCATGTTGACTGGTTGATGGGGAATCTGCCCCAATTCTTGGCACACCACTAGTTGTTGATGCATGATATTTGTGAAGAATGAGAAGAAGATGCTGAAAAAGAGTGCATTGATTGGAGATACTAAGACAGAATTTGACAGGAAGAACAAGACCAATCGAAAGAAAGACGTTGAGCTTGTGAGCCCCAACAAGAAAAAACATGTTTAGTGATGACAAAAACTCTAGGGAGTGCAAGAATTGAGAAGGTTTTCACGAATGGAAAAACACAAAACCATAAAAGAGTCCGTTGGAGGCAGCCAGGAAATTTTTTCTTCTAGATGAAGTGCAAATCCTCTTTAATGTTGTATCAGAGGTTGTGTATCTGATGTCCTCTTCTTGGGTGCGAAAAGGAATGCTTAGAGAGAAAATATCATAGAAACTGTTCTGTGAGGTCCTTGAAATAATTTAAATGGATGCCATTTGCAGTTGTAGTTATTTGTTCTACCATTTGTGGCTTCTGTGTGCTGGGCCATGCGATTGGGGATTGTGCCCTAGATGCATGAGGTGGAGTCCTTGGTAGCTCTGTAATCTATTAATGTATGCTAATGCAAATTAAATGCTAGTATTAATTTTTAATACACAGAACTAGCTTGCATTATATTTAGTAGCATGACTACTAAATAAAATTATTAGTAGAATGTAAAGCATTAAAAGTTTAAGAAATAATATTAATGAAAGCTGCATAACCTTGATTATATTTAAGATATACACTCATAGCATTTGTGGTCTTGAAAATGGAATGCCTAATATTTAGAAATAATATCTAATATTGTTTTGTGATAATTACTTACTACGTTAAAGTAAGTTTACTGGATTTATATTTTATGTGTAAACAATATGCAGGCATTTACTAAGTTGCTAGTTTCCAATACTTGGGGTTAATTGAAAAATATTATTGATGTTTTTAATAAATATACTGTCAATGTTTTTTGATATGTTACATTATCAATTTTTCATTTTATATCTATTATTGTATTGTGATAATTACTTAATACATTAAAAGTAAGCTTATTGAATTTATATTTTTTGTGTTAACAATATATAGGCATTTACTAAGTTACTAGTTTCCAATACTCAAAAAAAACAAAAAAAAACTTTCAGGGAAATATAAAAAAAACTTTCAGGGAAATATAATGTAGATATAATTTTATTTCATAAATAAAACATATTTTTCAAAAATCTAAACCAAAATTTTCTATAAATATATTATCACTTTTTTTAATTGGTAAAATGGGGGTTGAGATGGGTTCCCTGTCTATAAATAAAAGTAAACAATGCATTTATTTGCCCAAGAAAACCAGTGCCTTCGTGCTGAATATATCGATTGACATTTCATTAGTAGGATCTAACTAACATCCAAATTTTCCTACATAGCTACCGCCTACATATTGGGCACATACTGGTACTTGTGCCTTGCAGTATCTTCTACAGGCTAAAATTAGCCACCTATACATATTGAGGACCTGCATAGAGGCAGTCAGATCATAACATCAAGAAAAAAATTACAATAATGAGACTTCAGATGTCAAAATTGGGTTGCAAATTCAACTGGCCTGACTAGGCCAAGTCCATGAAGGCTGGTGCCTTTAGCTTGCCACCCTTTCCTCCTGCTGCCGTTCTAAGGGTGATATCTGTTGCTGCTGCACCTGCTCCTTACGCCTGCACCTGCAATGAAGGGCAGGCTCCATCTTTGCTTCTTCCATATTAGATGTCAATAGCAATCATTTTCCTGTGATACGTTTTATTCTCAGTGTCCCATATGCCCGACCTTAAAAATTTCAAGAATCTTTCCAAGCTTCTCCTCAGACAAAACATACTTCTCTAACAACTCTTATTTTGAGAGGATAGGCCCTTTATAGATAATGGAGATAGACCCAAGTACAATTTGGTGGACATGGGCTTGCAATGCTTTTAAGAAGGATCCCTGGCATGGTCTAGAGTCGGGGCATAAAATGCAGGTGCCTGTTTTAAAGTGGGTAGAGCCCTGGAGCTTATCAGGTAAAATTTTGCCTCCCTCTGCATAATTCTAATGTCCCTTGAGTTTTTAACAAAGTTGGAATTATGGGCACAAAGTGTCTCGAACCTACCCCACTGAGAAGTGATGTCTATATGCAGGGCAATCACTTCTGCATCCTTCTTTGCATTCTCTTCCTCATCTGGTTGTATTACTGCCCGTGATGGGTACTCTGCGGCTTTTGACACTTGGTTCAGAATCCAGTAGAAGCGTGTTTCATCTTGCACAGTCTTGGCAAGCTTCTGCAGGAAGTCCTCATCAATGGAGGCTCTTGTTCACTTATGCCCAATGCTGGCAGTCCCCTCCTCCCTCAAAACCGATTTGATCATGGCCAGAGTACCTTGGTCTTCAGTTCAGAAAATATTCTTCAGCCAGTGATCTGAAAATGCTCCTCCTTCCCCTCTACTCTGGGTGCCATAACTGCTGCTTGGAACACACAAGAACAATGAGAAAATGAGCCCTGCGCAATCGAAAAGGCCAACAAAAAAGCAATTGTGGCAATGGAGAAAGATAAAATAAATAAATAAGGCAGCTCCTTACAACATAATGATAGTTTCCCAGTTCTCGAGTGTTCTGCCAAATCCACTTATATAGTGTATTTGTTGGATTGCTTGTTTGTATAGCAGATCAGCCTCCTTTCTCCCTTATCATTGCTGGTTCAATTTGTAATATTTAAAGGTGGTGAATTCAGGAACGAATAAATGACCCCACTACTATAGGGTTTTACATAGCTAGAAGATTATTGATTAGAAGGGGTTGAAGCCCTCCCATTCCTCATAATTGGAGCTAATTATGGACATTAGGGGTGATTGAAGGACACCAGCATTAGCCAACTAGTCTTCCTGGCAACTCACTTCTATGAAACAATGCTTGAAACTTAATTAGGCTCCGAGCTACTTGAAGAATGCCATTGAGTTTTCAGCTTGGTGTAGAGCCTCCGTCTACAACATTTATTATAGGTTGCAAATCACCCTCAACCGACATAGTGTTAGAATTTTACATGTGATTGCTCAGCTCCTGTTCTTCTTACCATGGTGCACTCAGCAAATTGAGAACGACAGTTTAATAAGTCATCCAGTGTTATTATTAGACATGATAAACCTAGAGTTACTGTTATTGTTAGACATGCTTAATTTAGAGTTGCTGTTAATGTTATTATTAGACAGGCCTTTCAGATTTCAAGTTGCTTTTATTATTAGACCGTCCAAATATTTTGTAACTCTAGCCTTCTTCATCTATAAAAGCAAGGCAGGATGGGTGAGTGATTCATTCAGTTAGACAGTATTTTGTAATTCTTTCTTTTTGAATAATATACAAATTTGATGTGTTTATGTGAGGAATCTGTTTGCTTTACAATACTATTTTTATGCAGATTTGGCTTACATAGTACAATGTCTTGAATTTTTCAATTAAATGCAGTGGTTGCACTTGTGAATTTTCAGTCCATATTTCTGAATCGAACATTATGCTGTTTTGAGAGGTGTTTAGTTAAGGTTTTGTTCACTGTAAGTGCCAGACGTGTGCACCTTGAATTACAATTTAACATGATATTAGAGTGGTGCATCTAAGATCCTCCAAATCTGTGTATGAAGTGGGCTGGTACCTATGAGAGGGAGATGTTAGAGGATCTCAACAAGTGTGATGCTCTAGCTTCAATGATTGAAGTTGATTTGTTCCTGTGATAGGCGCTTGGACTTGTGAAGGTGATGTTTTGATTTGATTTCAAAGTGATCTGGTTGTTGAAGTGTGTTCTAGAAGCTACAGGATGACTGCTCTCGGTCTCAAAGAGTGTGACCGGTTAGAAGGCACTTCCAACTTCACACCATGGAAGTGCAGACTGCATATGCTGTTGGAGGAGGTTGATATTTGGTGTTTTGTTGAGAACAAGGTTACATCTCCTACTGACCCCGTACAGCTGGCTGGGCACAATAAGGAGGCAGCCAAAATGAAGAGAATCATCCTTGAGTCTCTTAAGGGCCACTTGATCCTTCACATCGCAGAGAAGACAACAACGAAGGAGATGTATGATGCCTTGATCACTCTTTATCAATGTGAACGTATCCCATAGGACGCTTTTAAAGAACAACTTCACCAGCACTCGCATGAGCGACACTGATATTGTGGTGAGCTACTTGATCTTTACCAATGTGAACATATCCCATAGGATGCTTCTAAAGAACAAGCTCACCAGCACTTGCATGAGCGACACTAATACTGTGGTGAGCTACTCGATGAAGACCACTGAGTTGAGAGATCAACTCATAGGTATAGGTATGAAGCTTGAGGATGAAGAGCTAGTTCCCATAGCTCTGAATGGATGCGTGACACCTTGGCAACACTTCATGTAGGATGTGTGCGCTTGGGAGGACATGCCCGCTTTTGAGAAATTGGGGGATGTCTTTGTCTAAGAGGAGACAAGGCCAGAGATTATTGTAGCAAGAGAGGATGAGATCCAGAACCCAACCGTCATCGGGAAGGTGAGGAGAGGTAAGAAAGGAGGATCTGGGAAGGGTCAAAGTGGGTAGAAGGAAGATTCAGTTTCTTGCAACGTAGGTAAGAAAGATTTGAGTCAAGCGAAGTGCCTCAAATGCCACAAGATGGGCCATTATGCCCCTCAGTTTTGTGAGAAGAAGAGTGGGAAGGGAAAGCATCAACAATAGAAGCAGTTTGCAGTGAGTGCAGAGGCTTCTCGATGGTGTTATGACTTTCCACCAACACCGTCTTTGGTGTACGGTGTTATGTTGACAACAGAGCATCTAGACATATGACCTTCAACAATAAGGCTTTCAACAAAACTCAAGAGCAGGAGGCCAACATATAGGTGGAGTTGAGCAGTAAATCCACATATCCAATTACAAGAATGGGCTTTATCTCCTTTTGCATGCCCTCAGGGGATGTTCTTGAGCTTGATGATGTCTTGTATGCTCTTGGTTTAATTAAGAATCTTTTTTTAGTGTCAGCCATGACAAATCTAAAGTGTGTGGCTGAGTTTGATGATCAACAGGTTATTACCAGAGATTATAGCTGTGAGCATGGCCAAGTTTTGGCCAAAGGTGTGTGAGAAGGAGGCCTATACAGGGTGTTTGCTGATCTAGCGATTCATGGTGCTTTGGGGCATGGTAATTTGTTTGCATGATTGGGTCACCTACACTATGGAGCACCACCAATCTTGAAGGATATAGTGTAGTGATTGATGGATTTCAAGATTGAGAAGACACGAGTGTGCGAGAGTTGTGCACTTGGCAAACATGGTTAAACTGCTTTCCTAAGTAACGAGCATAGATCAAGAGAGATTCTTGATCTAATTCATATAGACATGTGGACCGATGACTTCAGCCTCTTTGACAGGTAATCTGTATTATGTCTCTTTCACTGATTATTCTTCTAGAAAAGTCTAGATTTATTTATGAAGACTAAGGATCATGTGATTTATATAATGTTTCTTTCATTGATGATTCTTCTAGAAAACCCTGGATTTATTTATGAATACTAAGGATCCGCGTTCTCAAGTTTCAAGAGTTTAAGGTCCTAGCTTGAGAATCAAATAACTAGGAAGATCAAAGTGTTGAGATTTGACAATGGAGGAGAGTACACCTCCAAGGACTTTGATGCATTTTGCAAAGAAGCAGGGATCAAGAGGGAGCTAACCGTACCGTACAACCCACAGTAGAGTGGGGTTGCAGAGAGGAAGAATAGGTCCATCATTGAGACAACCAAAGCCATGATGCCCGCCCTGTATATTCCCTTTTGCCTATGGGCAGAGGCTTGTAAGACAACTATCTACATTCTAAACAGGTGTCCTCATAGGATTTTGAAGGATAAGACACCCAAAGAAGATTTCACAAGTGAGAAGAATCAAGTATCACACTTTGTTCTTAGGTGCCCTTTTTATATTCAACTACTAGATGAGAAGACTAAATTGGAATCCTTGAGATTCAAGGATATATGTGTTGGTTATAGTGAAACCTCCAAGGCTTACCAAATTTATAGTCTAGCATAGAGGAAGATAGTGGTGAACCAAGATGTGAAATTTGATGATGTTGCATGGTTCTCTAAGTCTTAGAAGCCTCCTAGTTGTGGACTTAGAAAAGCTTGCTGTCCTAAGTGCTGATTCACAGATTACAGCAAAATCAGATTTAGATCAGCAAGGTTCTGGTGAAGTAACAAATGCCACTTCACCATCTAGTTCAGCTAGAAAGCGTAAGTGGCTCACCTAGACATTACAGGATGCACACGGGCACCAAAATCTTCTTTTCGGGAGAGTCATCCCCACAAGAAATTTCCGTTTTATGTTTCATTGATTTGCTCTATTATTGATGTAGAGGCTTGCAGTTATGAGGAGGTTTCAGTTGATAAGGTATGGCGAGATAACATGATAGGGGAATATAACTCCATTTTGAAGAATGATGTTTGGGAGATTGTGCTGAGTCTAGTGGGGAAATCAATGATTGATTCCAAGTGATTGTACAAGATCAAGCATGCAGTTGATGGGAGCATTGAGAAGTACAAGGCCATATTTTTAGCAAGAGGATTCTCCCAAAGAGGGGGAGTTGACTACGATGATACCTTTGCTCTAGTTGTCCGTTATACTTCTACTGAGACTATCATGTCTATTGCATCAATTTTTAGTTGGGCATTATAGTAGATGGATGTAAAGACTGATTTTCTAAATGGTTTGGTGTAAGCATAAGTGAAAATTAATTAGCTTATGGGTTTTGAGGTGCATGGGCGAGATAATCACGTGTGTAGGTTAAAGAAGGTTGTTTATGGACTGAAGTTGGCATCGTGTGCTTGGTACTCACGGATTGATGAGTACTTGTTGAGTTTGGGCTTCACCAAAACTTTTGCAGATCGATCTTTATTACTTGTATGATAAATCTGATCTACATGTTTTGGCCCTATACGTAGATGATTTGATCATTACAAGTATCTATGAGAAGCTTTTTGCATGGTGCAAGGAAAAGTTGGCCAGCGGATTTGACATGAAGGACACAACCTTATGTATTTTTTTTTTGGGTCTAGAGGTTTGGTAGGGTACATGTGAGGTCTTCCTTGGACAAGGGAACTACACTGTTGAGATTTTAAAGAGATTTCAGACATTGGATTGTAAACCCCTCGCGTCTCCTACCTTGGTGTCTGCTATGGCTTCAAGTCTGAAGTTGTCTGCTGATTCAGATTTAAATTTGGTAGACTCTTCTTTATATATGAAATTGATTGGTTTTCCTATGTATCTTATGAATACCATGCCAGCTATTTGTTTTTTGAAAAGAGATTTCTGGATCCATCATGTTAATAGAAAATAAATCCAACATGTCGGATCCGATACGTGAACCCATCCTTAGGAAGAAGTTAAAAATGAAAAATGCTCTGAGGAATCACAACGTTAGCGAATCCCTAAATAATATAAAATATTGACAATAAGGGACTAAGGTCGACTCTCCTTAAACCAAAAAAAGTAATAAAATTAAAACTAACCACAAGTTAACTTCTAATGTTTAATAGATCATTGAAGATCAAGTCAGCTTTAGCTAGTTCGTATATTATCTCGTGTTTTTAGATGATTCATTATAGGTTGCCAAGAACTGCCAATACCAATCTCGTTGTCTCTGTTTAAATCGACTGGACTGTTTTCTTTAACAATGAGTTTTGCCTTGTCCATATCAACTAGGTGTTGGGTGACATGGGAGTATTTTGCTAAGGCGGAACTATCAAGTTGGGAGTTATGAATATCTCTAGTGTGCTCTTGGAGCCTAGTTTGAAAAGACGTACCCGTTTCACCCATTTAGGGCATGCCACAGGAACAAGGAACTAAGTAAACACCTCTTTGTGCCTTAGGATCCAAAGGATCTTTAGTGGAATCCAAAGAAGTGCGAAGGGTGGTATGAGGTTTGAAGGCCATTTGTATACCAACTTTCCTCACAATTCTCACTAATTTTTTTTGAGATTCCCTTTATATATGGGATAGTGATCCTAGGAGCTACTGAGTCTTCATTGTTGTCTCTATGTCTCCGCGTGCTTGATTTATGGAACACTCTTTCAATTTTCCATCTTTTATAACCATTTACCATCGAGACCTCTATGAGGTGTTCTTTCTCCTGTTTTAGGTGATTTGGGTCTGAGTTCCTTATTGCCCTTGTTGATAGAGAATTAAGAACAACAAATTTATGGCAAGGGTGATGGTGTGAGTTTGCCTGTAGATACATATCAGTGTGCATCTTTCTGTAATCCTCATGAGATAATGTGCCATCCGGTTTCTTTGAGAGAAAGATATCAAGGGTAATTTATTATTTTCTTCTTTCTCCATGGAGAGCTGGATTTGGTTTGTTTTCCCATTTTTGTGACCTTGAAAATTATCAAGTTCATCACTACCATGGGACCATTTTGCATTGTTGTCATCTACAAACCTATCCCACCAATCGGGTTTCAGTGGATAGGATTTTAGCGCTTTAAACGCAAAATGTTCCATGAATAAGTTAGCAACAATAGGTGATAATGGCGATCCCATTGCTACGCCCTTATTTTGCTCATAAATCTCTTTTTTGAAGGAGAATAAAGTTGACCTTAAACATGATGGATCCAAAAATATCTTTTGTAAACACATCATGGAATTTACATAATCTCAACTTTTTGTTTTGCAGTAATACCTTGAGCCAATTCATGTTTAAACCGAGGCAAATTAATTAGAAGGCTGCAAAGCATGTGCTCCGATACTTGAAGGCTAAAGTTCATTGTGACATGAGGTATGTCGAATATGGTGAGTTTGTGCTGCATGGTTTTGTTGATTTTGACTGGGCAAGAGATGCAAGGACTAGGAAGAACACTTTGAGATTTTGTTTCAGCTTGGGCACAAGTATGATTTCTTGGGTTAGCAGGTAGAAATCATCAATTGCACTCAGTTCAATAGAGTCAGAGTATATGGAAGCCACATTTGCTTGTTGTGAGGCCATGTGGCTTTGCAAGTTGATGGTAGGATTGATTGATAAGATGTTGGAGCCTACAATTGTTTACTGTGGCAATCAAAGTTGCATCAAGCTGTTTTTAGAAAAAAGTGTTTCATTATTGCTCTAAGCAAAATGATATTCGGTACCATTTTATTAGAGACAGTTCAGAAGGGAGCAGTGATCCTTGAGTATGTTTCTTTAGATTTGCAGGTGTGTAATGTTCCCACGCTGAACTACTACTATTTAATAAAGGAATCGCTGCAAGGAATAGTAGCGCAACATTTAAGTGAAGAAAACGCTGCACTTTATGAAGGAACAACAATGCAACAATATTAGTTATTAATTATTTAGTTAATATGTTAAACAACATTCATTGAAATGGAAGGACGATACCTTTGCGGAAGTCACACCTCTTCAATGTAAGGTTGAAGGTATAAATAAAGCATTATGGGAATGGAAGGAAATCATCCAAACATTTATGTATTAAACATTTAACTCTGAATAAGCTTAATGCTTACGATTACAATTGAGGACGAAACCCCTCAACGGTAAGATTGGATACAAGGACAAAAACCCTTGTAATCCCAACTCAAGGACGTAAACCCTTGAGATGTTTATTGTGATATTCAAGATCTGAAATTATATAATAAAATTCATTTAATTTAAAAAAATTATTCTGAAGGACAAACTCTATATTAATTTTTTAAATGGAATTTCAAGGAAATCAAAATTTCGTATAATATTTCGGTTCAAAATATTACAGTGGTATCAGAGCTCTTCATCCTACCAACTTATGGAACATAAACTTCATGCAAGGCGAGGATAAAGAAATCCGCTATTATTTGAAAAATAAAAATAAGGGTTCCAGTCAGCAAAGAGAAAAAATAGAAAGGGAAGAAGAAAGCACAAATATGGAAGAAAGGAACGGAGATGATGGACGGATTGATAGGCTTATTCAAGGTCAGGAACAACTGGATAATACAATTACCCAATTAGCCCTCGCAATGCAATGTATGACAACTCATAGACATCAAAATGATGAAAATGGTCGTCCTAATATAGTCATAATCAAATCTTACGCAAAACAACTACGAGTTTTTCAAACGAACCTTTTCAACCCAAATTTATTTCAAGAGTAGAATCAAGTATGGAAGAAGAAACCCAAACTTCATTTGGAGAGGACCTTACAACTGATTTTGAAGAATATCGAGCCCTTTTAGATGATTTACAAAGAGAAATATCGCTCACAAAGTTCATGGAAATGAAAAGAAATCGTAATGGCACTAGAAAGGAGCGTAGAACCCAAAATAATCAAAAAGATCTTCAGCATGCATTGGGTAAATTAACTTTGTCAACTTTTGATGGCTCTAACAAATGCACAACTCAAACGTGGATCCAAAAATTAAATACATACTTATCTCTCTGACCTATGATGGAAGAAGCAATAAAATTCGCAACCCTTCATCTTGAAGGAATAGCTCATGAATGGTGGTACCATGGATGGATTACGTAGGGGCATGATCTTATTAAATCATATGACGAATTTACCAAGATGTTGATAGAAAGATTCCATAGAATTGACCCCGAAATTCATTTTCGGGAATTGATATTATTAAAACAAAGTAGCAATGTGGAAGATTGTGGCAGAATTTCAAAGGCTTGCCATGATAGTTTTAGACATTACTGAAAGGAGGCTCATAGTATTTTTCATGGAAGGATTGATTGAGCCACTCAAGGGTGTAGTCAAAGCCTTTAATCCTCCCTCTCTCCAAGAAACAATTAAAAAAGCACTAGATTTAGAGACACCAACACCAAGGAATAAAATTGTGCCATTTATACAACCAAGAATAACCAATAATGGACAACCATGAACCATGCCTTCAGGACAAGGGACAACACCCTATAGCCAGCAAAGAAAACCATTCCAATCAGGAGGATTCCAACCAAGAGACCCAACTAAAACGAGTAAAAAAATAGAAACAAGAAATAAGCTAAGGAGGAAAAACGTATGGTTCACTTGTAAGGACCCTTGGGTACCAGATCATCGTTGTTTGGGAAAGGGACAAGTCCATTACATCAGAGTTGTTTCAGATGGTGGCCCTGACGAAGAAGAGGTCATAGCTGAAGAAACAATACATGAATTAGAAGAAGGGGCAAAGACATTGGTGGGTACCTTTACGACTTTATCAGGAGCTCCGAGATACCATCCCTTTAGAGTAAGAGGGAATCTACAAGGACAAAAAATCACCGTATTAATAGATAGTGGGGCCACCCACAACTTCATTGACGAAGGGTTGTTAACAAAAATGGGTTTAAAAACAAAAGAATTTCAAGGTTTTAAGGTCGCAATTGCTGATGGTTTTACTATTCCATGCACTCGAAAAATTCCACTACTCCATCTCATGTTGGGGAGACATCAAATAAACGATGGTTTCTATGTAGTGGGCATTGGCAAAACATATTTGGTATTAGGTGTACAATGGCTACATTTCTTGGGGGAATTTACCCAAAACTATCAAACCATGGAATTAAAATTTAAAATAGATGGCATGGAAATAGTTCTTTAGGGTATGGCTAATGGAGCTCCTCAAGTGGTTATAGCCAAGAGGATGGAAAGGGCATTCGGGAAAGACCAAGTTTAATGGGCAAAACAATGATTTGTGAGTTCTACAAAATCCGAACTGCAAAGACATCATGAAGATATTCAACGCATAATCTCTAAACATGCTAAGGTTTTTGAGAATATTCCACATGGGTTGCCATTGGATAGAGTGTTTCAACATATTATGGAGTTAGAAACTGGTACCAAGCCAATAATAATTACACCTTACTGCCACCCCATAATCTATAAAGATGAGATTGAAAATCAAAGAATTATTGGAGATGGGACATATTAGGCCAAGTTCAAGTCCTTTTGCCTCGTCTGTGGTCCTAGTCAAGAAGAAAGATGGCACATTGAGAATGTGCATAGACTACCGTCAATTGAATCAAAAATCTATTAAGAATAGATATCCGATACCAAGGATTGATGAATTAATCGATGAGCTTCATGGAGCTAGTTTCTTTTCTAAAATCGATTTAAAATCAGGATACCATCAAATATGAATGCGAGACGAAGATGTTCAAAAAATAACATTCATATGTCATTATGGGCATTTCAAGTTTTTGGTTTTGCCTTTTGGATTGACCAACGCTCCATCCACCTTTTAGTCCTGTAAGAATCATATATTCGGTAAACATTTGAGAAATTGTGTTGGTTTTCTTCGATGATATATTGATATATCGTACGTCATGGGAGGAGCACTTGAAACATTTAGACATAGTACTAGAAATATTGGAGTAGCAATCTTTTTTTGCTAAAATGTCTAAATGCAAGTTTGGAATGACGAAAATTTTATACTTGGGGCATGTCATCAATAGACAAGGAGTGCACGTTGATGAAGATAAAATCCGAGCTATATTAGAGTGGCCCCCTCCTACTAACATGACTCAATTAAGAGGATTCTTGGGGTTATGCACTTACTATCGAAGGTTTGTTAATTGGTTCTCTCAGATAACTGCCCCTTTGATTGATTTAACCAAAAAGGGTGCTTTTCATTGGACAGAATTTGCTAAATCAACATTTGATGATCTTAAAAAAGAAATGAGTTCATGCCCCGTGTTGGCTGTACCAAATTTCTCATTACCCTTTGTGCTGGAGTGCGACACATTAGGTGAAGGAATCGGTGCTATCTTAATGCAGCAAGGTCATCCAATTGCGTTCGAACGCCGGAAACTGAAAGATCATGAGCGCAAGTACTCTATATACGATAAAGAAATGTTGGCAATCATGCATGTGCTGGCCAATTTCCGTCAATATTTGGTATGTGGAAAATTCGTGGTGAGAACGGATCATAATAGTCTGAATTTTTTCCTAAATCAGAAGGATTTAAACGATAGACAACAAAAATGGGTGAGCAAGGTCCAAGCCTTTGATTTCGACATCGAATATGTGAAAGGAAATAATAATGTTGTGGTGGATGCATTATCGAGAAAACCATCTTTGTGCTCCATATCTACAATTGCAGCTGATTGGAAGGTTTTCATAATAGCTGAATATGTTAAAAATGAGTTCGCTAATGCGATTTTAGAGGGAAAAACTGTGGATGAACGATATAAGGTAGTAGGTCTCATTTTGTATAAAAACAAAATCTTCTTGGTACTAGAATCAAAAGTTAAGCATAAAATGTTAAAGGCTATCATAACAACCCTTTGGCAGGTCATCCAGGTTATCTTAAGACATATAAACAGGTAAGAGAAATGTTCTTTTGGAAAGGGCTTAAGAGTGAAGCTCTTAAGTACATTCAAGAGTGTCCTACTTGCCAACAGAGCAAAATAGAGCACGAATTTCCAGCAGGCTTGTTGCAACCCCTACCCATCCCTACTAAAAAATGGGAAGGTATTTCAATGGATTTTGTTATTGGATTGCCTGTGGTTCAAGGGAAGAGTTGCCTCTATGTAGTTGTTGATCGTTTGATGAAGTATGCTCATTTCTTTCCTCTTCCCACTAAGTATGATGCCTCGTTGGTAGCTGGAATATTTTTTAGATAAATCTTTAAATTACATGGGCTGCCAAAGAACATTGTTAGTGACAGAGATAGCAGGTTTATGAGCTCATCTTGGCAAGAACTCTTTCACCTGGCAGGCACTGAACTGACCCCAAGTACAAGTTATCATCCTCAAATGGATGGCCAAACATAAGCCATCAATAAATGGATTGAAGGGTATTTAAGGAATTATATATCAGGGCAACAAAATGCATGGATCAAATGGTTGCACTTGGGAGAATTTTACTATAATACCTCTTATCACATGTCAATTGGAATGACACCCTTCAAAACTTTGTACGGGTACAATGCGCAATCTTTCGTGGACTTGGCCATTCTAGATAGTAGAGTTCTAGGAGCCAAAGACTTAATCCAACAAAGTCAAGATATCCTTGGGACTTTCAAGGATAATCTTCAGCAAGCACAAAATCAACAAAAACTTTTTGCAGATCAACATAGAACATAACAGAATTTTGAAGTAGGGGACATGGTATATTTGCGTTTACAACCCTATAGGTAGACCTCTATCAAGCAAAGTGAATCTGAGAAATTGAAACCACGTTTCTAGGAACCATATAAAGTCATGAGGAAGGTGGGAGAGGTTGCTTACGAGTTATAATTACCAGGTTGTAGTCGAGTACATAATGTTTTCTATGTTTCACGCCTAAAAAGGGCACTTGGCTAACATATTACTCCTATAGAGCTACCACCATTAGACGACGAAGATAAGTTGATTTTAATACCTGAAGCTATCCTTGAGGCTCGTGAAAAAAGGTTAAGGAATAGAAGTATCAAGGAGTATTTGGTTCGTTGAAAAAATTTACCACTCGAAGATGCCACGTGGGAAGGAGCATCAATTCTTGAACATGCAAATTTACAATTGCTCGAGGACAAGCAATTTGAGGATGGGAGGTCTGTAATGTTCCCACGTTGAATTATTGCTATTTAATAAAGGAATCGTTGCAAGGAATAACAACACAACATTTAAGTGAAGAAATCACTGCACTTTATGAAGGGACAACAGCGCAACACTTTATGAAGGGACAGTAGTTAGTTAGTTATTAATTATTTAGTTAATATGGTAAACAACATTCATTGAAATGGAAGGACTCTACCTTTGCGGAAGTCATACCTCTTCAATGTAAGGTTGAAGGTATAAATAAAGCATTATGGGAACGAAAGGAAATCATTCAATCATTTATGTATTAAACATTTAAATCTGGATAAGCTTAATGCTTACGATTACAATTGAGGACGAAACCTCTCAAAGGTAATATTGGATACAAGGACGAAAAACCTTGTAATCCCAACTCAAGGACGTAAACCCTTGAGACGTTTATTGTGATATTCGAGATCTGAAATTATATAATAAAATTCATTTAATTTAAATAAATTATTTTGAAGTACAAATTCTATATTTATTTTTTAAATGGAATTTCAAGGAAATCAAATTTCCATATAATATTCCGGTTCAGAATATTACAAGGTGGCAGATATTTTGATGAAGCCTTTGGTTGAGGGGAAGTTTGAGATGTTGGAAGAAAGACTCGGCTTGGTAGAGAACACCTTCCTCGCAAAGAGGGAGCGTTAGAATGCTACCTGTGATTGCTCAGGTGTTGTTCTCCTTAGCATGGTGGACTCAGAAAATTCAAAACAATAGTTCAACAGACATCTAGTCTTATTATTAGACATGCTAAGTTTAGAGTTGCTGTTATTATTAGACATGCTTTTCATATTTAGAGTTGCTGTTATTATTAGATTGTCGAAATATATTGTGACTCTAGCTTTCTTCATCTAGAAAAGCAAGGCAGGGTGGGTAAGTAGGGCAAAATTTTGTAATTCTTTATTTCCGAGTAATATACAGAGTTGATGTGTGTTTGAGTAAAGAATTTGTTTGCTGTACATCACTGTTTTTATGCATATTTAGTTTACACAGCTCACCATTTTGAATTTTTCAATTAACTGCAGTGTTTGCACTAGTGAAGTTTCAGTCCAGATTTCTGAGTCTAAGAGTACGCTGTTTTGAGAGGTGTTTAGTTAAGGTTTTGTTCACTTTAAGTGCGGATCTGTGCGCCATTAATTAAAATTTAGTAGATAGACAGTCTTGGGAAAGGGCAAGTTTAAGTCACTCCAACAATGTTGCAGCATTTGATTCATTATTTGTTCCTTTCGGTATAAATAATGTCACTACCCCTTAAAAAATGCCTTTATGGTCTGGAAGAATATACCTGGCACCTACTAGCCTAGGATTGCCTTTTGAAGCCCCATCAAAGTCCACTTAGCTTGTTTCCACATAGAATTCTTATTTGTGGACACATTGACAAGGATGAGGGTGATGCTTGGCCACCTTTTCAGAACCTGCTTCTCTTGACTTGAAAGATTTTGAGGGTTCACTTCGATATTTGTAGAGGCTACAGAAAACTCGATTCTGACCCAATACCTTTCCGAAGAACTTGTTATTTCTTCAAAGATCCTCTTGTTTTGTTCAAGGAAAACATCCAATATCAGAGTTGATGGGGCAACTTTCCATTTGCTCAGGTAATGCTAGGGTTGATAAAACTTTTATCTGGACCCATTGAGAAGGACGAGGTTGATGCTTGGCCACCTTTCCAAAACCTGCTTCTCTTAACTTGAAAGATTTTGAGGGTTAACTTTGATATGTGTAGAGGCTAAGGAAAACTCTATTCTGACCCAACACCTTTCCCAAGAACTCGCTGATTATCAAAGATCCTGTTGTTTTGTTTAAGGAAAACATTCCATATCAGAGTGGATGGGGAAGCTTTCCAAAGGGAGCCCAAATTTTTGCTTAGGTAAGGCTAGGGTTGAAAAAACTTTTGAGAGGGGAAGGGGTTGCCAGTGGGAAATTCATTTCTGCATCAGCTGCCCTTAAGGGTTGAATGTATAATGCATTGAATGCAAGTGCTTTGCATTCTCCTCTTGTTCTTTGCACAACACATATATGGATGGGCCCAGTAAATAAATCTTAGCCGACCCGTCTTGTGTCAAAATTCTGTTTTGAGTGACAAGCAAGAGAAGCTACATTCTTTGGGTAACACATTTTGTTCAGATCGGCTTGTGAGGCCAATCCTTATCCAACCTTGAGGCGTTCATAGTGATCCGTACTATTATTTCACTTGATATCTCTCTCCTCTTGATCCGTCATTGGCATAGATTCCTTACCTAAGGCACCAACATAAATCTTTTTGCATGAGAATTCAACTTAGTTGATTATGTTTGCTGTTGTCTTACTATTTGGCTTAGCAAAGAAAGAAGAAAAGAAAAGAACGAAATTATATTAATATCCATGAATAAGCAAAAGTAGGTTAACGGGACTCAAGAATACACCCAATTATTGATAGAAAGTAGCTTAGGAAACAATAGAATGTCTATGTATCGAGTTGCTGAAATTATTTTAGGTAGCTGCAAACATCAAATGAAACAAGCGAAGAACTGAAACACAAAAAAAATCCCAACAAAAGGGATTTACCTTGGAGAAACCCAATGTCGGAAAACTCTAGAGGAGTAAGGGCTATGCCTTCTCTTGCCACTATCTCCTTGAATTTTTACAAGCCAATTTTCTCGAGGCTTCTAAGGACATCAACAATGTTCTCCTTGCTTGCGTTGCTCTATAACTTGCTTCAGGATGCTCTTTGACATTGCACATACCTGCTACAACTCCCAAAATATTTAACCAAGAAGAATCACAAGACCATCAAAGGGTGTACATATACACAAATCCTACACATGGACCAGATAGACAGTCCAAATGACATTAGCATTCGGAAGGACAAAATTCCGTGTTTGATCTTCATTGGATTTGTGGAAGTATGTTGTTTTGACTTTTTTATTCATGTTTGGCACAATACAAACTCGTCTAATTGCCTTGTTTAGTGTAGGATGGGTTTGGCTGCAGAAAAACATGATTGATGAGGTTGGCTGTAAATGAGATTAGTGGGATAGTTGAAATTGAAACCATTTTACTTTCACGAACCAATTTAGATCACACCTCTCCAATTAGGAGGCTTTTGTTCCTCAAAATCTTAAAGACTTGAGATATGAGGGAACGATTCCTCCAATTTCTTCTTAAAATACCATTTAGCTTTGCTTGGAAATTAGTTTCAAACCCACTTGCCAACTTCATGCTTTCCACTTTATGTTCTCACCTCCTTCTGCAAAATTTCATCCTTGTTCACTTCTTCTTGAGCATTAGGTGCTAGGTCTTCAATGGTAGGCAACAAAAGTCATCCATCTAGCTTAAAAGGCTCAAAGACATGTAAGCTCTTAACATTCAAAACTGAATATAATTTTATATGGACGCAAGTCTAATCTGAATGCATTACTGCCTATTTGTTCAAGATTCTCAAATGGACCATACCGGAGTGGTTTCAGCTTTTCCGCTTTACTTTGGAGTATTTCTTTCTTAATTAAAGTCCTTGACTTATAACTTGTGCTCAACTCTATGTTGATAATGTTCTTCTATATACTTAGAATTGAGTCTCCTTTTAACTCTCTTGCACTAGGAGGTATATTTGTCTTATCTTCTCAATGGAATTTTCAGCTTGGCGGATTTCGGAATCTACTCTTTCTTGCTTCCTTTGTGGCTGTCGCATCACAACATCAAAAGGACAAAAGGTTAAGTAACCAAACCATCTTTTAAAAGGAGAGCTATTAGTTGAAGAGTGAACTACCACATTATGAATGTTGGATATATGTCAAATTTTCATCCCAAATCTGAGGATTCTTTTCACTCCTTGAGGCACTCTTTCTTCTTCATAAGCCATACTTTTCACTTCTTTATTCCACTTTCTTGTGGATATTTTTTTCTGCAAGGGATGAGGTTCACCTTCACCTCTTGCACTAGCTGTTCAAGTCAAGGGCATCAATTTGCAAAACGGCCACACCTCAACACAAACCAAGGAACAAAAAACTGCTCTAATACTGATCTTATCCGTAATTAGCATAGTTATTCTGTAGCTAATTCACCGAAATGAATCTCATCTTATGCGAATTTAACATAATTTATTATGTTTGGTGTTTGTTCACCGAAATGAATCTTATCTTATTCGAATTTAACATAGTTTATTATGCTTGGTGTTCTCTTGTATTGTTTTTAACTTTTAAGAAGACAGTAAATTGGCCACGAATTGATTTTTTTGAGTGCTGAAATTATTGCAGGGAGTTGCATGCACAAAATGAAACTAGTAAAGCGGTTAAACAACAACAACAACAACAACAACAACAACAACAAAAATGAAAATAAGCTCGGCACAACTGATTTACCCTAGAGAAACCCAATGTGGGAAAACTCTGGGAGAGTAGGAGCTATTCCTTCTATTGCCTCGAACTCTTTGCAATTTTACAAGCCAATGGCTTTTGAGGCTTCTAAAAACATCAATTATGTTCTCCTAGCTTGCTTTGCTGTACAACTTTGATTGAACACACTCTCCTACACTGCACTTACAGTCTTACATGCTACAACCCCACCAACCCTCAACCAAGAAGAATCATCTAACCATTAAAGCACTGAAACAACAAAAAAACAAAGCTTGGCACAAGGGATTAACCCTGGAGAAACCCAATGTGGGAAAACTTCGGAAGAGTAAGAGCTATTCCTTCTATGGCCTCTATCTCGTTTCAATACTACAAGCCAATTTCTTCCTTGAGGCCTCTAGAAACATCAACTATGTTCTCCTAGCTTGCCTTGCTGTACAAATTTTCTTGAACGCACTCTCCTACACTGCACTTACATGCTACAGCTCCCTCAACACTCAACCAAGAAGAATCATTTGACCCTCCAAGGGTCTACGTATACACAAACCCAACAAAAGGACCAAACAGGGAGTCCAATCAAAATCAGCTGCATCCCTTAAGAATCTTATTGCCATGAATGAGAACACACTTTTTTCTGAACCATTCGACAATGACAAACAAGTAATCATGCCCTTTCTTTGACAAAGGCAAACCTCCCACAAAATCAATGGAGGTGCTTTCCCATGGTCTAGAAGGAACTGGTAGTGGCATATACAATCCCAACCTTCTATTACTATGCCTGCTTGAGCTACACCAAAACACATCCGCTTGTGAATTTTACATCATCTTTTTTGCATGTTTGGCCAAAACACGTGTCTTTGAAAATGTACCCAAGGTCTTTTTCACACCAAAGTGAACTGCAACTTTTGAAGTATGAGCCTCTGTCATTTGCTGAACCCTTCCTTCTTTAAGAGCACACATCTCCGCAAACTTGTAGATCAAATCTTCATAGGGATAGTGCTGTTCCTTAAGATTAAAATCTACACTTTTTGCCCCTTGTACATGCCGGTATACCTCTCCAAAATCTGCATCATATTTCACCATATGCCTCATGGACAAATGATTCATTATGCGTTATGACACCAAAAGGTGAAATCAAATCTGGTCTAGACAACATATCGTCCGACTTGTTTGTCAAAATTTTCTTATACTTGATAACTACGTGAAATTGTTACAAAAAATCCATTTATTTGTGGTGTTTTGTTTGTGCTTGCAATTATTGGAGTGGTTTGTGATCCATGTGGATAATGGTTTCTTTCCCCATTAAACAATTGTTTCATTTATTTATTGCTTGAACAAGAGCATACAATTCCTTATGTGCAATAATTAATTGCCCAATGAAAAGATCTGAATGATTAACAAACTAACTTACTGCCTTGTAATAGGACATCCCCCAAAGCATAATCAGTTGCATCCGTTTCAACCTCAAACAATAGTTGCAATGATCTTGGGTCCAAGACGAGACTTGAGGGACACCACACTCAAACCGATTCAAATGTGTTAAATGTATGAGAATGATAGAAGGTCAATCATAATCAAAACATAATAGCAATAATACACTGTGCTAGAACTATAAAGGCAGGATTTTATAATGCAAAGTTTTGTACAATGTTCCGAGAGGTCAGATGTATGCCGCAAGGGTCTTTCTATGCTTGATTCTGCTTGTTACAAAAAATAGGTAGAATACATTATTATACAAGTGTGATAGGTAAAGCGAGGGTGGTGGAATTACATGAAATGCAATATTCAGATTCTTTATTTTGTTGTTTCTAGAAATGCCATGGAACAGCTGCGCAAAACAAGATTGATGCTGTCGGAGATATACGACATGATTGGAGAAGATTTAGGATATCGTGATATGGCTACATGTGCTTTAAAAGGGCCTGAAGCTGGTGGTGTAGTCAGACTATGGTGCAGAGTGGCATTGTTTTATGACAAGTTGTTCAAGGTGCAAGATCCTCTTGGATCAGTGGCCTCTCCTTGCGAAGCAGTAGTCCCAATTGCATGAAGTTGTGGATGATGTGGAAGGTTGGTGGAAACTTGAACTTCTGTGAACCATTTCCCTTGAGAAGGTACTTGACCCGCTTTGATGAACTGAGAGGGATGTCTTGTGCATTTGACTCTGGTGTCAATCAATTTGATCCATTTTTGCTGGTATGCTGCAATCATGATAAATCTTTTCTTGTTGAAGTCTCTGCAACATCAAGTGAATCCAACAAAGGTGGAAAGTAATGGCACAAGAGTTCTATATAGAACACTGGATGAAGTGTGTTAATCAATTTGATCCATTTTCGCTGGTATGTTGCAATGAGGATTTATCTATTCTTGTTGAAGTCTCTGAAACATCAAGTGAATCCAACAAAAGTGGAAAGTAATGGCACAAGATTTGTACATAGAACACTAGATGAAGACCAAGATAGTAAAGTAGATTTAAATCGTATGCATTATCTCCAAACTTCTTAGTAATCATATATGGGCCAATCTGAAGTGGGTGAAGCAAACAATAAAGGCTTGTGAATCTTTCTTTCTGCAAATGAAGCCATTCTCGATCACTAACCTAAAAGTTGTCTGGTTTCTTCCTTGAGGCCTCTAAAAACATCAACTATGTTCTGTTAGCTTGCCTTGCTGTACAAATTTTCTTCAACACACTCTCCTACACTGAACTTACATGCTAAAGCTCCTTCAACACTCAACCAAGAAGATTCATTTGACCCTCCAAGGGTGTACATATACACAAGCCCAACAAATGGACCAAATAGAGAGTCCAATCAACATCAGCTGCATCTCTGAAGAGTCTTCTTGCCATGAATGATAACACATTTTTTTCTAAACCATTCGACAGTGACAAACAAGTAATCTTGCCCTTTCTTTGACAAAGGCAAACCTCCAACAAAATCAATGGAGGTGCTTTCCCATGATTTAGAAGGAACTGGTAGTGGCATATACAATCCCAAAATTCTATTACAATGCCTGCTTGATCTACAGAAAAACACATCCCTTTGTGAATTTTATAACATCTTTTTTGCATGTTTGGCCAAAACACATGCCTTTGAAAATATGCCCAGGGTCTTTTTCACACCAAAGTGACCTGCAACTTTTGAAGTATGACCCTCTGTCCTTGCTTCTTTAAAAACACACAGCTCCCCAAACTTGTAGAGCAAACCTTTATAGGGATGGTGCTGTTCCTTAAGATTAAAATCTACACTTTTTACCCCTTGTACATGCTGGTATACCTCTCCAAAATCTGCATCATATTTCACCATATGCCTCATGGACAAATGATTCATTATGCATTATAGTGCCGAAAGTTGAAATCAAATTTGGTCTAGACAACATATAATCAGACTTGTTTGTCACAATTCTCTTATACTTGATAACTACTTGAAATTGTTACAAGAAACCCATCTATTTATGGTGTTTTGTTTGCTTTAGTTTTGATTGTGCTTGCAAATATTAGAGTGGTTTGTGATCCACGTGGATAATGGTTTCTTTCTCCAGTAGACAATTATTTCACTTATTTACTGCTTGAACAAGAGCATACAATTCCTTATGTGCAATAATTAATCACCCAATGAAAAAGATCCAAATGGTTAACAAACTGACTTACTGCCTTGTAATAGGACATCCCCCATAGCATAATCACTTGCATCCGTTTCAACCTCAAACAATAGTTGCAATAATCCTGGGTTCAAGAGGAGACTTCAGGGACACCACACTCAAACAGATTCAAATGTGTTATGGATGCGGAAAATGCATGAGAATGATAGAAGGCTGATCATAATCAAAAAACAATAGCAATAATACACTGTGCTAGAACTGTAAAGGCAGGATTTTATAATGCAAAGTTTTGTATAATGTTCCAAGAGGTCAGATGTATGCCACAAAGGTCTTTCTATGCTTGATTATGTTTGTTACAACAAATAGGTAGAATACATTATTACACAAGTGTGATAGATGAAGTGAGGGTGGTGGCATTACATGAAATGCGATATTTGGATTCTTTCTTTTGTTGTTTCTAGAAATGCCATGGAACAGCTGCACAAAACAAGATTGACGCTGTCAGAAATATATGACATGATTGGAGAAGATTTAGGATATCGTGATATGGCTGCATATGCTTCATAAGGGCCTAAAGATGGTGGTGTAGTCAGACTATGGTGTGGAGTGGCATTGTTTTACGACAAGTTGTTCAAGGTGCAAGATCCTCTTGGACCACTTGCTTCTCCTTGAGAAGCAGTGGTCCCCATTGCGCAAAGTTGTGGAAAGTTGTTGGAAACTTGAACTTCTGTGAACCATTTCCCTTGAGAAGGTACATGACCCGCTTTGATGAACTGAGAGGGATGTCTTGTGCATTTGACTCTGTGTCAATCAATTTGATCCATTTTTGCTTGTATGTTGCAATCAGGGTAAATATTTTCTTGCTGAAGTCTCTGCAAGATCAAGTGAATCCAACAAAGGTGGAAAGTAACGACACAAGAGTTCTATATAGAACACTGGATGAAGAGTATCAATCAATTTGATCCATTTTTGCTGGTATGTTGCAATGAGGATTAATATTTTCTTGAAGTCTTTGCACCATCAAGTGAATCCAACAAAAGGTGGAAAGTAATGGCAAAAGAGTTGTACATAGAACACTAGATGAAGACCAAGATAGAAAAGTAGATTAAACTCAAATGCATAATCTCCAAACTTCTTAGTAATCATATATGGGCCAATCTGAAGTGGGCGAATCAAACAATAAAGGCTTGTGAATCTTTTTTTCTGCAAATGAAGCCATTCTCGATCACTGACCTAAGAGGTGTCTGGTGCTCGATTCTGATCACAAATTTGCTTGTATTTTGCATTAGCCTTTTGCAGAATGGTTTACACTTTCTGTTGAATGTGCTTAATAAAGTTGACAACTTCTTCAACTTCCTTTTGAGCTAAAGGAGTTGATGATGTTAAGGATTGTGGCATAGGATATGCTATATCAATGGGTTGCAATGGTTAGATACCCAAACAAACTCGAAACGGGTTGTGTGTGGTTGAGCTGTGCAAAGCTTTGTTCTAGCAATGCTAATTTAATGGAAGGCTTTCTTAACTATGGTACTTTTCAAAATTTACACTCTAAGAAGATGCACTATCATCTTATTCATTGCTTCTATTTGTTCATCAATATTAGGATGAAATATGATAGATCTGTTTAGCTGATCCGAAAATGGGCATAACAAAACAGACTTGGTTTTCTCCAAAAATAGGATACTTTATAAATTTCTTAATTTCCCGTCATTTTAATTTGAAAATTGGCATAATAATTAAAATCAGCATTAAAAACTGATAATAAAACAAACAAGTGATAAAAATGAGACAAATACAAACCAAATTGATAACGGAGTTCATCCCTGATGGACTACGTCTTCGGGTTTGATTAATTGAAGAACCGTTCCATTAATTTTCCTTTACAAAGGGCTATTTCTCCCATTAAGAGGATCAAAATTTTGTTCTGTCGTTCTGCAAATATTCTTCCAAGAACGGGGCTGACTCTCCAGATAAGGGGTTACATCTTCTCCCAAAATGGGGCTTACAAAATTCTCTCAATAAAGGGGTCATATCCTTTAAAAATGACTAGAAAGGGCTAAAATTCAGCTTTTTAATACAAATTCATTATATTTATAATGTTTCTGGGTTGCTTGGATTGTTGGTCAAGGCCTTAGCCTTTTACCCACAGAAGAATGAGTTCAAACCCCACTTGAAACTCTCCATTCCCTTTGTATTTAGTAAAAGGAGCTCGAAAATCAAGTTTAAATGTCATATCTTACCTTCCTCATACCAAAATTAGGTGTGGTTGAGTTGGTAGGTCTCCAAATTAGGATTAAAGGAGGTTAGGGGGTCCAATCACATGCTTGGATAAGCTTAAGTGCCCTTTTTACACCTCCCTTATATCTAGAAATCCTCAAAGGATAAATGCAACTTTGTTTATCCGCATCTTATCGTTAGGCTTTGGCTTGATGGCTAAACCCTTCAAATGGATAGCGTGGGGGATGGGTTTGAATCCCATTCTCACCCTTAAGCCTTTTGAATAGGCTTTGCTACATTTTTTAGTGCTTTATAATATCCCACATTCGTGGGTAATGAAACAAACAAAGGCTTTTTATAGAATACATTAAACATTGTGAAGTGGTTAATAGACCACGTATCCCTTGGAACTCGCCTTGCATCATGCTGGAAACGTGTGTATTTGGACTTGTGTAATGTGGAAGCCTTGGAGGATGGTCCTGGGGGCTCTTTTGGACGCTCCACGTGGCAGATGTGGAGCCTTACACGTCCATCTCGCCACCCTTTGAAAACATTTGCAAGTTTAACCTCACATTGATGGTGGGAAGGCAATAAAAGGTTCTATATACAATTTTACTTCCGTAGTGTAGAGAAGATGGTGACAGGGTCCCCCTCCATCCAAAAACGAGGACCCCTCAGGTTGAAGGGCTCCCAACTGGCAGATAGTGTGTGCCTGACAAATAAGGACACTCTTGTCAAAGACTAGAGGCTAAAACCAACAAACCCCTTTGTTTATCTGTCCACCACATGTCACCACATGAATGGTCCACAGGGCAAGCTAGCATGGTCAATTCTCTGCCACATGTCAAGCCCTGGTTGGTCCACTTGGTAGGCCATACAAGTCCGATTGCTACTGACTCAACATTGTACCTTGTGCATATTTTTTTACTTGTTTGTCTCAAACTTAAGGGGGCCATAACTTTTGCATCCGATGTCGAAACGACTTCATTCAAAAAGCACTGGAAAGCTCTTGACAAGCTCTATGCTGTGCAGGTTGTTTTGTAAAGCTTGCAGACCATATGGATGTGTCAAAAGTGGAGATCCTCTCAAATCATTAGCTTTGTGTCCATCATGGACCAAAATGCTCTTCAAAAATTGCTCAAGAATTTTCCATCTCTATAAAAGATGATAGTGGATGGAAATTCACAATGAACTCATACATTCTGACAATGCAGTTGAGAGGTTTCTGGAGCTGAAATTGATTTCTTACAAGGTTCAAGAATAACCATCTTAGAAAATCAATCATATACTACATAAACACAATGATTATCATGCTTGGTTGTAGGGAATCCTGAAAGGAAATACATGGAAGTTGACTCCCAAGGTTTGTTTGGTACTGGCAAAGGTGTGTGCAATCATTGTTTCTTGTTAACCAACTAAGCAATAGTACATACGGTACATGATCTTATGTATTTTGCAATATCTTCCTTGTGATGTGGCTAGAAGAAATACTTTTTCAAGATTGCAAGTGTCCTTTTAACTCCAAAGCCACCTGCAACTTTGCTAAAATGAGCCTTCCCCATGAGCTTTTGGTGCTCTACCTCGTGCGGTATATACGTATCCTAGAGGATATACTAGCTTTGTTTTTTTGCCCTTAATATACTCAATGTCAAATTCATATTCACATAAGAGATCTAACCAACGCCTTTGCCATACATTAGAGCATGGTTGACGAAAGATATATTTCAGACTCAAGTGGTCAATGTTGAGCTCAAATGGCTTTCTCACAAGGGAATGCCTTTACATTTGCAGCACGTGGATAATTGCTGCAAGTTTTAAGTCATGCGGCACATAATTCAACTCATAAGTCTTAGAGTTTACATGAATTGTTGGCCACTATCTATGCATCCTTCTCCACAAGTATCTGTAATCACCTGAGAAATTACTGTTCCGATCTAGGACCTTCAGGATTGTATCTGAAGTTACTCTTCCCTTCAAGCGCTGAAAGGCTTTCTCAAACCTCTCTGACCATTCAAATTTCTTACCTTTCTTTTGCAAAGAGGTAACAAGGTTTGGTATTATTGAGAAACCCTCCACAAATTGTAATGAAATTACTTAGATCAAGCCAATTCACAACCATGGATGAAAATATAAATATCAAGAGCAGATCAGCAACTATAGATCGAAATTATAAGAGTAGAATAGAGCAGAGCCACACCAAATGTTGACAACAAAGTAGAATACGAGAAATATAAGACTATGCCACTTTGAATGAGCAACCCTCTACAACCGTGTAGTAAGAAAAAAATTCGTAATATGATTTTCAAGTACTAACCATTACCTCCTATATATACCCTACTTAGGTTATGGTTATTTCGGAGGTTGACCCTACTAACAATACAAAAACATAGAGAATTATGATAGGACAAGGTAAAAGATTATGTTAGCCTTAAGTCGGCCACACATATCCCTATATATGTTATAGGTAAAGGGTGTAGCATGCCCCTCCCCTTTAAAACAATGTTGTCCTCAATGTTGACTAACTTTGGATGGTTTTGTAGGAATGCTTCATCCTTCCATGTTGCTTCCTAGCTTGTTAGACTCTATCGCTTGATTAGATACTCCCTAATCTCACTTGTTCGTAACCTCTTAGTGTGTGTCTGAAGGATCTCCTCAAGTTCGAAAATAACTCTGGGCTGCTCATCCAACTCTGGTAACTCAGTTTGGGCGGATACTTTGTCCAATTGCCTTATTCATGCAGGAGACATGAAATACTAGATGTATGCATGTAGGCTAAGGTAACTCCAGCTTGTATGCGACACTGCGAATATTCTGTGGGATTTGATAAGGGTCGTAATACTTAGAAGAGTTTGTTATCCTTTTTTTGTTGCTTCAAAATGCCATTCACTGCAGTGTTGATCCGCTTGTTGCTTCATTCGGTTTTGTGCCATTGCCAAGTTCTCTCTTAGACTAGCTAGTGCTTCATGTTGGTGTTGAATGTGTTTTTCAACAACTCCTACCTTTGGCTGTATCCTCAAGAATGAGATGATGGATGGTGGTTGGTATTCTTACAATGTCAAAAATGGAGAGTTTGGATGACGTATGGAAGTGTTAAGCAACTGTTCTGCATTTCTCTTGTTTATATGATGCAAAACGACAAAGATAACCCTTTAGCATTTGTTGACCACCTCTGTTTGCCCATTAGATTGAGGATGATATGACGAGCTATAGGGTTATCTTTGGATCATGATTACTCACCATGTTCTAGGGGGTCCCATGTAGCTTCTAAATTGTATTACAAAAAACAAATGCTACCATACCTGCTACAAATGGATGAGACAAGGCACAAAAATAGGCAAATTTCTTGAGCTTGTCTACGATTACCATGATAACATTTTTCCTTTTTGACTTGGGCAACCCTATTATGAAATCCATGGAAACCTCCTCCCACCATTGGCTAGGAATAGGTAAAGGTTGGACCCTTGGTTTGCTAATAGACCATGCATTCAGCCACAAATTTCTTGATATCGCCCTTGAGTGCTTCCCAAAAGGAATGTTGCTTTATTTTATTATGAGTTTTCAAGAATTCTGAATGCCTCCTACTGGAAATGCATGGAGGTTAGTAAGAACTTTGTGCGTAATGGCAATTTTTTTGCACAGGTACAAGCTATTGTTATACTAGAGGAGGGCATTCCCTTTCCATACAAATTTTTCTAAGACACTAGAGTCTTGTTGGAGATTTTGAATTAGAATCTATGTAGTAGTGTCATTCTTTCATTTAGATCTTGCCTCAACCACCCAATCTACCTGCCGTATGAACATTGCACTTGTGGATTCATCCCTCCTGGATAGTGCATCTATTACTACATTATCCTTTCCTTTCTTGCATATGATTTCAAAGTCACATCATAAGATTTTGGTCATCCATTTTTTTTGTTCTTTGGAGGACAACCTTTGTTCCAAGAAGTATTTTAGGCTATCATGATTTGTCTTTACCTTACAATGTCTACCCATTAAAGGCATTACCAAAAACTCACTATGGCCCTCATGAGTTTTAAAAACTATTTAATGTATATCCTCATCTCTAATACAAATTTGATGGTAACCTGAATGAACATCCAAACTCATAAAGTAGACAACACCATGCAACTCATCTTGAAAATCATCAATTACCGGAATAGGAAACTTATCTTTGATAATGTACTCATTGAGTTCTTTGTAATCATGGCACATCTTCTAGGTATCATCTTTCTTACGCACCATTACCACTAGAAATGAATATGCACTTTGGCTATGTCTGATAATAAACAACCTCAAACATCTTTTTTACCATCTTTTCAATCTCACTCTTCTAGACATATGGGTTCCTATAAGGTTTGATTTTGGCAGTTGACTCCTTGGTAGTAGTGGAGTGGCATGATCATGATCCATTTTTGCCGGTAGTCCTTTTGGCATAACTCCAAAAACGACTGAGAGGTTGTCAACAATCATTAGTGAATTTTGTTGTGTAGAAATCTTTGTTGGTTGTACTTCTAATGAAAACAATTGTGCTACAAACCCATCTGTGCCCTTTTTGAGAATCTTTTGCATCTGGTGAGGACTAGCTAGCTGTGGAGTCTTTGCACGCAATCCACACAATTCAAATGTCTTGCCTTCAGAATGAAAACACATGAACAAATCCAGGAATTTCATCTCTTTTGTTCCCAAGGTTGTGAGCTATTGGACTCCCCAAACAATGTATGCCCCACCCATGGGAATAGAAAACATATGAGAGTCTAGCCTGTAATCTCCCATGGAAATTTTGATACTATGGCATTTCCTTGAACAATTGACTGTGCCATCATCTGTAATCATGACCTTAAGTTTTGGAGTTGGATAAACAAAACAGTTCAAGTGTGCTGCCAACTTATTGTTAAGGAAGTTGTGTACTCCCCAAGTCAATCAACACTCTCACCTTTTGTTTCTTTAAGAAATTCACTAACTTGAGAGTTTGTGGGGTGCTAATGCTTGAAAGTGCATGGCACGAGATAGTTGGGTGGGTATCTCTTGATTCCTCTTCCGTCTCATCCTCAATCTCACCTGCCACTTCCTCATCCTCTTCTTTTTCATTGGCGCCTTTAATGTAGAATAATTTATTTACAACACATTTATGTTCGTTGTATTAGTTGTTACAATTGAAACATAACCTTTTTGCTTGTTTCTCATCAATTTGTTGAGGGGTCAATCTAGTAGGCTTGGGGAATAATTGTGCTGGCGTAATGCAATCTCAGCTAGTAGTGAATCCCTGTTGTTTGACTAGATCTCTTTCCTTTGCCCTGCGTGCAAAGACCATGGACTCTTTTGTTGAACTTGGATTAAACACGTGAACATCTAGCTAGATGCTATCCTTGAGCCCACCCAAGAATAGGTCATTCAAGGTGTCCTCTGTGATGTTCTCCACGCTTATGGACAAAGTTTTGGAATTGCTTAATATAATCCTTGATAGTCTCTATCTATCGCAGTTCTGCTAACTAGTTGAAGTAGGCTTCTGTTACACTATTGCAGTAGTGCATCTACAATTCATCAATAAAGATAGACTAGGTAACAATAAGGTCTTTTTTCTTTTGAGTGCATAATCACCTATGCCAAGTGAATTGCTCTAGTTCCAAATACAAAGATGCCATTACCACCTTCTGTGCGCATGGGGTCTGATGTAAATCAAATAATATCTCCCTTAGATTGACCTAGGTGACTAGATCCTTAACATTCTACTTGTGCATGTCTATTTTTGGTTGCATGTTTTGTGAACTTGTATTTGAACTTGGATTATTTTGGTTGGAAGACCCTGATTGGCCTGGTAGAGAATTATTGGATGGTGGCAATGTTGGCATATTAGCCAAGGCCGTTGTGATAGTTGCCAATGTCACATTGATGTTGCTCAAATCTCCTTTTATTGTGTCCAAGTCATCTTTGACCTGATCCAATTTTTTTTTTTCGACCATGCTTTGCACTTCTACTTGGAGTTAGGTAACCAACCCAAAAATCCTTATAGCAAAAATTTCTAACTCCATTTCTTCCTTGCTAAGCGTTTTTCCTGGAGTAGCTGGCCCTTTTCCACAACGTTTAGTTTGTGGGCTGACCATGCATGAAATCTAGGTTGTAGGATTATGGATTTAGGGTTAGGGTTTAGGGGTCAAGAAAACCATGTCAGAGGCTTATAATGTTGCGATCATCTCTCCATGATGAATCCAATGGTTGCTATTGTTAAAGAGTGAAAAATTCTTGAAAAAAAATGTATTGGAGGTTTATAGTTATACCATTGCGATTTGATTGCCGAGATGAGTCTAATGATTGATATTTTGTGCAAAGGTGCGAATTTGTTTTCTAGTTTAAAAAAAAACCTCAAGCTATATTGTGCTAATGGAAAAAATAAATTCCTTTAGGATCACAAATTATGTTTTTTCGATCTTTCTGCCCACAAAATAACTGCTACGTTAGATTTAAAAAAGATGCGCCATAGAGCCTTGTCCAAATCAAAGCTCTGATACCACTTGTAATGAAATTACTTAGATCAAACCAATTCACAACAATAAAAAGATCTGGAAGTTGAAGTGTGAGATATGTGAAGAAGAGAAGGAAGCAAGTGTGTGGAGAATAAAAAGACATCATACAAACACATGCAAATTTGAAGAATGGAATTAATTCCTTCTATCATTTGAGCATAAGCAAAATTTTGTGGAGAATAAGAGGAGATTGAATTTACCATCATTTGTTGATGAAGCAACAATAGTACGGTGGAAGATTGTTTCAGTGGAGGTCAGTGCCTTAGATCAAAGAGATGGGTGTCTCTTACTAAGTTGGTGCTTAGCAATGGGGATTGGTGTCTTTAGTAGATTGGTGCCTACAAAGTGCTTAGCAGTGGGGATTGGTGTCTCCAGTAGGTCGGCGCCTACAAATTGCTTAGCAATAGGAGATTGGTGTCTCCAGTAGGTTGGTGCATACAAATTTTGTAAAAAGATTATTATTATATGGTTGGATTTGGACGGTAGTTCCAAGTAGCTATTCATTTGTGGTTTTCTCCGAAAGGCTTTCCACGTAAATGTGGTGTCAATCTGTGTCATTTTTATGTGAATGCTTTGATTGTTGATATTAAGTTTTATTAAGTAAAAGATAACATTATATTGATTCACCTCCCCTCTCAATATAAGTGTGCTGAACAATTGGTATCAGAGCAATTTCTTCAAAAACAACCTAACCGCTAGAAGGTAGATCTCGAGAGCACACATGGCTGGACAAGAAGGTTTCTCACAAACAAGGCTCCGTTTGACATAACAAATTATGCTTTTTGGAGTATAAGAATGAGAACCTATTTAATGGCTTTAGGGTTTGATATTTAGCAAGCAATAGTAAATGGTTATACTGCTCCATCATCTCCACCAACAGATACAATGGGAAAGAATGCTAGTGAGAATAATGCCAAAGCCATGAATGCTATTTTGTGTGGCTTATCAGAATCAAAGTTTGTAAAGATTATGCAATGCGATTCATCAAAGGAAATGTGGGACAAACTTCAGAACATCTATGAGGGTGACAAAAAAGTGGAAAAGACTAAACTTCAAACTCATAGGAGACAATTCAAGAGCTTGAAAATGAAAGATGAAAAAAATGTTGTAGCATATCATTTTCATGTGGATGAGATTGTTAACACCATCAGAGGACTCAGAGAAAAGGTTGAAGATACAATGATTGTGCTGAAAGTATTATGGTCTCTCCCCTTAAGATTTGATGCCAAAGTCTCCGCCGTCGAAGAAATGAGAGATCTAGATACGCTAACAATGGATGAATTGCATGGGATCCTCATGACATATGAAATGAGGACCGAAAAGGAGAATTCTTCTAAGAAGGAATCAACTTTCAAAGCTTCTAAGAAAGGGAAATATAAAGAGCTTGAATCAAGCGATAACACCAGCGATGAAGAGGATGAGAAGGCCTTGTTTGTCAGAAAGCTTAAAAAGGGATGTGGCAAATACAAAGGTAAGCTACCTTTCAAGTGTTTCAATTGTGGTAAAATAGGACATTTTGTTGATAAATGTCCACATAAGGATGATAGCGATGATGAAAAAAATTATAATGAGGAAAGGAATAAGAAGGAAAGCAAACCTCAATACTATAAAAGCTTCAAACAAAACGAATATAAGAAAAAGTTTGGTGAGCACAAGAAAAGCCTCTATTCCAAAAAAGATAGTAGCTCACCTGAAGAGAGCAATGAGAGCATATCAGACAATGGCAGAGAAGAAATTCTGTTCATGGCAATAGAAACAAAGAGTGATGTCGTGGTAGATGAAGACAACTTTGTGAGTGAAGGAAAAGAAGAGATGGATTTAGAAGAAGAAGAATATGATGAAAATGAAGAAGTGGATCTTGAAGGAGAATTCATTTGTGCCTTAAGCGTGATCAAGAAGTGTAAGAAAAAGAATTTGAAACAAAAATTACAGCTTCAAAAATATGAAGAAGAGGATTGTGTTTTAAAAACAAGAATGTCACAAAGTGCCGAGGAATCAGAAAAGACTATCATCAACCTTAAAACTCAACTAGAAGAAGCAAAAAGGATAGAAGAAGAGCTGAGAATCCAATTAAAGACAAAAGAAGAAAATTGTGAGGATAGAATCCGAAATTGTTTTCTTGAGGGAGGAACTGGAGAAAATAACCACTAAGTTGAACAAAAGCCTCAACTTTGAGAAGAGTATCGAGATCTTAGATGACATTATCAATTGCCAAAGGTCACCATTCATTAAGCATGGTCTTGGCTACGAAGAAAACCAGAAGATCATTAAAGAAGGTCAGAATTCAAAAACTATAGAACCACCAAAGAAAGTATATGTAGAGAAGCCCAAGAGCTATGCTTATGTACTCAAGGGGTCTGTGAATGGTGGAAGCGACAAGAAGAAAGAGCATGACACTTCTCCCAAAAATAACAAGGACAAATTCATAAAGTCCTTTCCTCTAAGACAGAGATATACGACCAGGTTTCAGAGTTCCTTTTATGGTTATTGCTATTTCTATAATCATTTTGGTCATAAAGCAAGAGATTGGAGGGCACAAGCAAGAAAGGGTTTTGTATGGAACAATGGCAGAAGTTTTTATGGGTCTTCAAATAGAAACTACAATCCATTTGCTCCTCTAGTAGATTACAATGTCAGATGCTATAAGTGTAACAACTTTGGACATACAACACACTTCTGTAGAAGTGGTTCTATGAAACCTTCTACGTAGAAAAAGTGGAAGCCATGAGTAAACAAAATGAAGAAACTTCAAAAGTATAGAAAAAGTAGGAGCAAGAAAATAAGGAGAGACCCATGCTTGTGCAAATTGCATTTCATGCAGAAGAGGTATCACTAAGCTCATAAGAAGAAGCACCAATTCAGGGGGAGCTAATCACTGTATTATCTTTCAGCGCCATAGATTCTTTGGTGATATGCATTTAAAAGTCAAAGAAAAAGATCAACTAATGAATATTCTTTGTGAGAGCGATGATGCAAGTGATGGTACTGCTTTTAGAAACAATATAGAGACGCAGGAACATAGCATAATGAAATTAGTCAGGGTGCAGAATAACTTACAACAGGCATGGGCTAGCGTCAAGTGCAAATTGCGGAAGGTAGTTCATATCCGGCAAGTGATCAAGCTGAGAATGTTAATGAGCATATGGAGCATGATATGCATATAGAAAAGGAAGTGGAAAAAAGGAGTTACCACTTGAGCAGCTAGAGATAATGCATATGGATGTAGATGATGTCATAAAGCCCAAACTTGAACAAATTCAAGGAGAGCAAATGAAAAAAGTAGTCCTTATCCAAAAGGATATAGAAAAGCAGAAAGACAATCACTTAGTTATGGTGATGTTAAAGATGACATGGATGTTTCCCATGATTTATTTGTGGATGGAAGTATAATGAACATCGCTTTGCCATTGATGTCAAAGGGGGAGAATTAACGAAAGAGGGAGCAAAGGAGGAGAACTACAAGGGGGAGTTTCTCTACAGATTTGCCATCAATGACAAAGGGAGAGATTGTTGGAATATTGTCATTAATGTCAAAAGAATTATAATTAATGTAATGGAAGTCAATGGAATTGTCAACGTAAATATTCATGGAATTGTCAATGGAATTGTCGACGGAAATGTTAATGGAAATGTCGATGGAAATGTCAATGGCCACATCTTTTGGTGAAGAGGTGCCTCTTGGATGGGACGTCTCATGTGTGAAGATCCTTTGAAGGCTATAAAAGGCAGATAAAAGGTTGAGAAAGATATAGAAGTTGAAGTGTGAGATATGTGAAGAAGAGAAGGAAGCGTGTGGAGAATAAAAAGACATCATACAAACACATACAGATTTGAAGAATGGAATTAATTTCTTCTATCATTTGAGCATAAGTAGAATTTTGTGGAGAATAAGAAGAGGAGATTGAATTTGCCATCATTCATTGATGAAGCAACAATAGTACTGTGGAAGATTGTTTCAGTGGAGGTCGGTGCCTTAGATCAAAGAGGTGGGTGTCTCTTGCTAAGTTGGTGCTTAGCAGTGGGGATTGGTGTCTCTAGTAGGTTGGTGTCTACAAAGTGCTTAGCAGTGGGGATTGGTGTCTCTAGTAGGTCGGTGCCTACAAATTGCTTAGCAATAGGAGATTGGTGTCTCCAGTAGGTTGGGGCCTACGAATTTTGTAAAAAGATTATTATTATTATATGATTGGATTTGGACGGTAGTTCCAAGTAGCTATTCATTTGTGGGTTATCCCCGAAGGGTTTTCACGTAAATCTGGTGTCAATCTGTGTCATTTTTATGTGAATGCTTTGATTGTGGATATTAAGTTTCATTAAGATAAGATTATAGTGATTCACCCCCACCTCCCGAAGTATAAGCGCGTGCTTAACAAAATGTACTTATAAATATCAAGAGCATATCAACAACAATCGATCGCAATATGTTGGCCCCTTTTTTGCTAAGTAGTGTTCTTGCGCCAACATGTCAAATCCAGGCACAAGGCAATCATGTGTAATGATTGCTCGATTTTTGTCTTTTTTGTGCCAGCTGGAGGAGTCTCGTGAATCTTGCGCCCGCTAGCCAAACAGTTGCTTCTCACCCAAATTTTGGATGGACGACTCTCAAGTATGAGCATGGTGGCAGAGTCATGGAGTCGGCGGAATGATCAACCCCAGCGACACCTCAGCACTCGACGTGCGCCTGTCTAGCCTGGCTCAGATTCTTCCAAAGGCTATAAAGCAAACTTGGAGCACGGGAGGAAAGGAGGGAGAATGAAGCATAGCGAAGCTCTGCACAAATGTATTTAGAGTACAAACTAGGATAGTTAATGCTTCTGCTGGTAGAACCAACCTTGTATAGTCCGAGCTCGCCTATGATCTGCTGGACATGAATGTTATTATGCCGAACTTAGGCTCGGATTGATCTTGTAAACTATCAATTTGAAATATGAATGAAATCAATCACTTGAAGGATATATGTGTTGAATACTTTCTCTGAATATAATCTTTAAGATTTGAATATGGTTGTGATCTATATGTTCTTTACTAGTATTAGTGGTAATTAGATGAATCACTTGAAGATCTGCGAAGCCAATTGTAATGACCATTGCGATGCATAATAACCCACTGTTGGGAATAACCCAGCTTGCGCTAAAAGCCTAGTGAACCCGGGCCTTTCAAGATAAATAAGCCAAGTAACTCAAGTAAAGATGAGAATGTCATCTAGGAACCTCGACCCAGTTAGCGCCTAGATCAACTGCCAGACTAAATGTGTGTCGCTATGGCCGAGAACCAAACCATAGCTTCATCTAGTGCTTGTTAACTTGACCGTTGAACAACCTTGCGTTGATGAACCCCCATGACATGCCCCATTGACCAAACCACAGTTGTGCCATGTTCCAACTAGCCCAATACGGGCCCTGGTCCTTTCATCGTTGCACTTCGGGTGAGCGCTCAAGGTTTGCGCCTTGGGTGAATTGGATGCTAGTGCAGGGATGCGCTAAATGTTGCGCTTAACCCTCTGTTAAGCCTTGCACATAGTTACCTTAAAGCACCGAACTAGCAGGGTGAGTTACTAAGAACAATGGGCACCACTATAAGAGACTAACTCTTTCTACAACACAATAATAAGAGCAAAATAGAGCAGATCCATGCCAAATGTAGTAAGAACAAAATTCGCAATAGGTTCCTTAAGTACTAAGCAGTACTTTCTGTATATCCCTACTAAGCTATTGTTACTGCATAGGCCAACTCTACTAACAATATGGAAACATAGAGAATTGTGATATGACATTAAAAAGTTTTTTAATCACAAGTCGACCACACATGCTTATACACGCTATAGGTTAAGGGCCCCACAAATTTCATGTAATAGCTTGCCAAGCCCATAATGTTGTAGATGTCGGACTTTTCAAGGTGTAGGCCAACCCATGATCAGTTGGATCTTGGCTGGATTTGTAGAGATGCCATCATCGTAAATGATATGTCCAAGATAATGCACCTTGGTTTGAAAGAATGAATACTTTGATAATTTGCCAAAGATTAGGTGTTGCCTTAACTGTTGCATCGCTAGCCTTAAGTGATAAAATTGCTCTTCCTACATTCTTCAATATATTATAATGCATTGATGAAACCCAATTCAAACCATTCAAAGAAGTCCTTGAAGACGTTCATCAAGTTCTTGAACATATTGGTGCATTAGTGAGTCCAAACGTGATCATTGTGAACTTGTAGAGCACATAATGAGTTTTGAAGGTTTGTTTCGGAACATCCTCTTCATGAACTCTTAGTGATATCCAGAACTCAAATCAATCTTCGTAAACATTGCTGCCCATTGCAATTGATCAAAAAGATCATCAATGTGGGGCAATGGATACCTATTTTTCATTGTTGCCTTGTTTAACATATGTAATCAATAGACAAATGAAGTGTACCGTCATCCTTTTTGATGAAGACCATTGGTGCTCCCCAAGGGGACACACTAAGAAGAATTAGTCATTTAGATAACATTTGCTATAACTTAACCTTTAAGTTGAGTAACTCAGTAATCGCCATTCAATATGAGGCCTTAGAATGTGGCTCTGTTCTTGGTAGGATGTCAATCGAGATATCAAGCTCTTGTTTTGGCAGAAGACTAGGCAACTTTTTTGGAAATACATCTTTGAATTCATTTAGAAATGGGTAGTCCTCAAATGCAAGCACTTTTTAATCACCCATTTTGCCAATGTAAAACAAAATAGATGTTAGCAGAGATTCTTGGAAACCCTTAAAAACATGCTAAGCAGGTATAACTTACGCATAATTAACAAAAGGACATAGTTGATGCCGTATTCAGATTGAATATATTCATTAATCAAATCAAACAGATTGATGTGCAAAACAAATACAAGTTTATTATAACTTAACAATCGGCATATACCCATATAATTAACAAATTAAAGCAAACAAAGTACTCATTGCGCACATAACAATGATAAAAGATACTTGTTAGTAATTTGGCCTGTCAAGGCCAAATTACTACCCCTATTTTCCGAAACTTTCTTTGGAATGGTCAATTTCCCCTTGTAGCTGGTCAATTATAGTCTCAAAGTGCAAAATTTTGGCCAAAATGTTGAAAAACGGGGTAAAAGGTGTCAAAAATGATATCAAGAGTCATCAAATTGTGCTAAAAGAGCTTTAATTATGTTCAAAAGGGTCAAAATAGCCTAATCCCTAAGTTTCAATTTATATAAAGTTCATTTGGTATGTTTTAATAGCCAAGAAAGGCCCAAATTCACTTCCCACGTGCCAATTGCTGATTAAAAAGAGTCAAAATTGTAAAATTTTGCATGAGAGCCACGAATTCCTTCTCTAATGTTCCATTCAAAGCAGTATACAAAGCGATGGAGAATGAGAAATTGGCTTTAAAGGGCAAAAAACAGCTTTTTTCACTCATTTTCAAGCAATAGTAGGGAATCCGTACGAAATCCGTACAATCAATGGCAGGGTAAGATATCTCCAGGGCATATACTAGATCCCTCAGCAATTTCATGAAGTTTTTTGGCTATACAGGCCCTTAACCATCCTTCTTTTGCTTTCCTGCTTATTGGCACAGAGGGACATACCTGTATATTTTTTGATGGTACGGCCTGCTGGAGGAGGGTACAGCTCTCAAATTTGTGGTGAAGAAATTAGACTCAGAGGACTTCCTGATGGTTCAAATGGTTTCTCAATTGGATTCTTCAGGCTCAAGAACCATCCAGTTGAAGTCAGGGTAAATAATGCTGCCTAATAACCAGAAAGGCAGTTGTTTTTCTTCAATTTCTCTTCACCTGGGCAAAGTTACAGAAAAATTTAAGTTGTTCCGGAATTGTGAGGACTTTCTCTATCCTTCCATGGTCTCCTTCAGGGGTTCTTAATTCAATTCAAGGTCAAGAAAAGGTCACAAAGTCAGCCAGTCGATATGCAGTTTGACATGCTTGCAAGGTGAATTGTACGGTCTTGGAGGTGAAGAGTAGCCTCAAATTGTCAATGTTTTTGTGATTTTCAAGGTTTTCATCAAGATTTCATGGTTTCAATGTATAACTCTTAAAGATTCTCCAAGATTCATGGCTAAGGAGACATCTCCATGCTTCAGGTTGTCTCAATGAGCTAGTTTAGCATAAATTAAGGATTTTTTGCGTTTTTTGAGGTTTTTGGAGAAAATCATGTTTCATTCTCAGACCATATCTCTCCTGTAATAGTCACCATTTTGATATGGCATGATGATCATGTGTTAATTTTGTCTATAACTCCTTCCCTTGGTCCTATCATGCTTCCAAATGCTTGTTTTCACTCCATTTCCTTTCACCTCATTCCACTTCCTTAATCTACCTTTTCACTGTGTTCTCACTTCCTTTTCACCCTCCTTTCATGAATTTCCATCATCCTTCCATCAGCCTTTCATGCCTAGCACCCCTCATCTCACCTCCATTCCATAGTTCCATTATCAAGCACTATCAAAGCATGATCAAGGGATCAGGGCCAATAGCAGCTATCAAACATAGTCAAAAGGAGTTTTACAGAAGGTAAATACCTCAGTCAAGTGTGGACATGAAGTCTTAATGGAGATTCACAAGGGAGAAAGACCTTCCTCAAAGTCTAATGGAAGCTATAATCTAGGATGCAAGAAGGAAGCTATAATAGGGCTTAAAAGACTATTTTGGTCCTTCATGTTTGACACCCTGGTATCAATATATCTGTCTACAGCAGGGTTCTACCATCAGAGAAATCCAATTAATTGTCTAAGGCTTTAAGGTCAATGATCTCTTTATCATACTGATACAAAGACCTCATCATACAAACATTAAAGGAGGAATTAGACCAATTTCCTTTGTGGACTTCCTTAACAGTCGCTTACAGGCTGTGTTCCGTACAGGGTGACATCATGAAGGAATGCTCATGGGCTTGTTTAAACACAAGGTTTACAATTGAATATGCTCTTGACAACCTAGGCCAATCAATATCAAGATTTTAAAAGCATGATATGAGCATCTAAGTCCTATAGCACGAAAGATGACCTACAGGCATTGTACGGGCAGTACCCTACAGCCATGGTGAAAGGATGAGTCGATTACAAGCATCTAAGGGAGAGGTTGAGTTTGTTGAAGTGTTTCAGGTGGAAGAGAGCATTTTAGTGATTTTGGAGTCTGGTTGAGGCAAGACCAAGCTAAAACTTATTTGATAGTCCCTATACCCATTTACAGTGCCATAGTAGGAGGAGGCCTAATTTCTAACTTTCAATGACTAGTTGATTATGAATGGATATATAAACCTCTGAGACTGATAATTTCTTAAAGTTTCAAATGTTACTAGGTACCTTCAATCTAGAAAAGCTAAAGGAATTCAAAAATGACCTATAACCCCAAATGTAGACCTACAGCCTCAAATTCCTCTACAGCACAGTCATGGTCTTTTGGTGTTTGAACATGTCTTGGGGTTTTGAGGAATAAAGGAGGTTTTGATGTTAATTGCCTTTCATTACAAAGAGAAGGGTTAAGCATATAAGTTTTGATGGAACTAATGGATTTCAGACAATCTCATCCTACAGCCAACCCACACAGAATGCACCTACAGCAGGCTCAGTCCGTACAGGGTTTTTACGAGCTCAAAACACAGTCAAGTGTTTAATACAAGGTTTAAGATCAAATGGAGGGTTTTGTGCTATCATGAGGGCTATTTGAGGAGTATTGAAGCCATCAAGTTCATGAAGGGTACAACATAGTATTCAAAAAGCATTGGAGAGGAGTCTGGGATCACCTACAGCCATCAAAGGCACAGTCACCTTTTCAATTTGATAAAGAGAATTGGACATAGTGGTCTGAAAAGAAGTTTGTTGATACATGGAGGGGTTTCTTGAATAACAATTGAATGAGTATAAAAGATTATGAAGAGAGGGATCTTAAGCAGAGTCAAGCACCAAACTCACTCGTCTAAAAGATCATCCTACAGGCCTGTACCCTATGGGGAGACTTAATGGAAATAAGAATGGTTTCGGAGTTTCTAGAAGGCCAATTTGAATTGACAAAGGTATTGAAGTGCTCATTGAGGGAGAGATCTTCATGAAGAAAACAAGTCAAAAGGGGCATTCCAAGTTTAAAGAAGGATTCACAATCCTACAAGCTCACCTACAACCATTGTACGGACATGCCTATAGAAAATGGAGTGGACTGTGTTATGCTAAAATAGTGCCATGACAAGGTTCTTACAGCCTTGAAAGCACAATGGTACTTTGGCAGTGCATAGGCATAAGGGATTCATCAAGATCTCTAAATATAATCATCATTCATTTGGGGTTTTCAAAAACTACAAAACCAACCTACAGGCAGTTCCTAAGTGCCCACAACCACCACATTTCACCTACAGCCAGCCCTCTAAATAGAACTTGCAGTTAGGTAGGGTTTTGACTAAGGAGGACCTCATGAAGAGTGTCTAAAGATTCTCAGGAGATAGGTCATTGAATGAGTATAAAAGATCAAAGGTATGGTAACACATTTGAAAACCTACAGTCACAGTCCATACATATACCTACAGCAGACTTAGGAGAGTCACCTACAGCCATGGTAGCAAGATGAATCAAATGCAAACATAGGTTATCTTTTCCAAGGAAGGGAAGCTTTGATTTTGATAGAGATTGATAAGAAGGATGAAACATGCTATTAATCCTTGGAAGTTTGTAGTTTCAATAACAATACACTTCAAATCACTAACTTATCCGTACACTCCGGGCAAGCCATAGCTAGATAAGGGTTTGGTGATCTATGAAACATATCAAGGAGGTTGAAGGCATAAAACATTGCCAAATCAAGAAGTGGAAAGTTGATCTTTGTCAAGTCATGATAGCAATGAAAGGATAAGTTTCATTTCAAGGAAGGTACCCTACAGTCAAGTACATCCTCATTCTACAGGCCTGTATCATTCAAAAGGATGACCTACAGCCAAGAAGATATGTCTGCTAGGTGAAGAGTCATTTCAAGGCACAGAGGCTATTTCAAGCATCAAGGTACAAATGAACATTGAGATTAGCATCCTCATGAAAGTTGCAGTGGAAAAGAGCTTAAAGTTGAATAAAGGCTTAGTAGGAGTCCTAAAGTAGCCTACAGCTCCGACAACCTACAGTCCTCCTTAAGCTGCAATTCATTCATAATGAGATTTGGTGCATGAATTATCAAGGAGAGGTCATGGTTCTAAGCATAGTCACAAGATTCGGATTCGAGTTCGAGTTCGACAAGGATAAAATTCGATTCAAGTTCGCCAATAGATAAAGTTCGAAAAAAAATTCGCCATTAAGTTCGACTTACATAAAAACATAAAAAATATTTAAAAAAAAGTCAAAAAGAAATCCAATAAAAATTAAAAATAATTGTAAATAAATAAATAAAATAAAAAATAAAATTAATTTAATAAATAAAATAAAAATAAACATAAAAAGAAATTAAAAAAATGGAAAATAAAAATAATTGAAAATAAATTTTAAAAATAAAAGGAAATAAAAATAAAAATTAAAATAATTAAAAATTAGTTTAATAAAAAAATAAAAACAAAAAACGTTAAAACCCAAAAAGAAGGAAAAAATAAATAATAAATAAAAAAATAAACGAAACAAAATCCCCCTCTCCTTCTCGGCCCTTAAAACAAAAGGAAACAAAAAGTTTAAATGTCAAATCGTTAAAATAAAAATGAAAATAAAAACCCTAAAATCATTACACGATAAAGTTTTATGTTTTTAAAAAAAATCATAACAAATAAAAAACCTACCTCATGCTGTTGGGTCACCGATCGCCACTCTCCGAACAACTCTCCTCCCTCAATAGATGGCGATAGCTTGCAGCTGGGTGTTGAGACCACTCGCGGGCACAATCTTATTTATTGAACACTTTCTCTCACAAGGGCTCATCGGTGCATTGAATCTCACAGAGTGCATGCCTTAAGGGGTGCACTGGGAATGGGGTGGGATCGGCTTGAGGCACTTTGCGAGAGATATTCTGATACTATTCTATCACGCATACATCCCTTCATGCAGCCTTCATACCTCCTATGATGTCTCCTTGAAATCTTGAAACCCTGAAATATGGCTAAGTTTGAAACCCTGAAACCCTGGAATCTGACTAACTCTGAAATATGATAGGATCCTCCAAAACCTAGAATTTGCATTAGAGCTCCTAGCGGTCCGAAACCCCTCTCAAACACCCTGAAAGTATATAAATAAAATATAACTAAAATTATAAGAAAACATCTAGTTTCTTATAGTTAAATGTTTATTTTATTTATACACTGTTGGGTTCGGACTAGATTTACATTTTTAATCCGGAAGCCCGCAAAAAAGTGGAAAGTTCAGGATTTCGGCCAGATGTGGCCGAATCTGGTAACTATGGTTTTAGGGCTCTTCGTCCGAACATGAAATTCGCCGAACAGGGCGAACTTGAGCGAATTTTTAGTGAAGGGCATTAAGTTCGCCAAATTTCGAATTTTTAGGTAAAAATTCGGCGAACCTTGTGACTATGGTTCTAAGTTTGAGGTCACCATGAGCCTGGATAGGATAAACCTGTCAAACATGAATATCTCAAGGGAGCCCTATGATGACCTACAGCCAGGCCAATACAGGGTTGTAGCCTTCAAATGAAATTTTTTCCAATGCAATGGTCTAGTGAAGGGTTTCTTGTCTCAAGACATTATGTCAAATGAATAGTGATGATTTACAAGCACTTGGAGAGAATGAAGGGTTTCTCAAGGGAATGGATACGGTCAGGTTCACCTAGCATTGATCACCTACAGCCCTAGTAATCAACCATACCTTCAGGTTTGTAAGTTATAGATGAGAGATACAGTGGTATATTATATAGGGTCATTTGAACAATGTATGGAGATTGAGCAGGCTAAAGAGGAGTTATCTCAAACTACTAATTTACCACTACCTACAGTTATGCATCTCCAAGCAGGTAAACAGGCCATTGTACGGACTTTTGGCAGTTTGGAGGCTTAAAAACTTGAGCTAGTCAATTTTGCTTTGAAGAAGATGTGTTGAGAGATCTTTTTGGTCTAAATGGTTTTTAATCATCTTTTGAAGATGGAATAGACACTGAGCATGTTTTAAAACTATTTCAACAACCTACTGAATACTAAAGAGCAGTCATTTGATAGGTTTAATTGCTTGTTTGGAGGTCTTGATATGCTTGAAAACAGGGGTAGAGGCTGTTTCCAAACCCCTGAAGAGACTTTTGAGCTTAATGAATATGATTTTGACCTTTATAGCATCTAAATCCATGAAATTTGCCTTCAAGACATCAAAACTCAGTCAAAAAATGCAGACAGTCCATGCACGGAGGTCAAAATTTGGAGAAAACCAAAGATTCTGGGAGCTACAGGTGGAGTTAAGACCTCAAATTTTGTACACAGGGTCATCATGAGTTGGGGAACCATCGTGCCAAATTTCATAGCCATTGGACAAATGCAAATATTTGCTGTTTTGTCTTAGACCTCAGCCTGTTTGTTTGAGGTCACCATTGGAGCATGCTTCGTCCCGGAGTGCCTCAGAAGCTTTTAGTGCCAAGTAAAGGATTGATAAGTGTGGGATGATGTTTTTACATCATAATCAGACCTCTGGAGAGTGTAACAACTCCAAATTTTACGCAAACCATGCTTACACAGTGTTTTGCAGGCGCACTTCGACCAAAAAGACATTTTTTGAATTTTCATGGAAAAATGAGTTTCAAAGTGTTTTGATAGCTTGGTGTAGGTCCCATAATGATGTTTTCAGGCTTTGTGGAGTAATTCTTATTTTTGTGAAGTTTTTCACTTTTTGTAGTTTAGACACCCTTCCAAGCCACCTGTTCAGATGCTCGTTTTGTTCACCATGTGTGGAGTTGGGCCGAATTCTCCTAGTATGTTTTGAGGACTCCTATTCACTTGTAATTCATCAACAATTGAGATCAGTTGAGGGGCTATCCTTTATGAACAATCGCTAAGAGCGTAAGCAGCTCAGAATGTAGTCAATTTCTCGCAGGCAAACTTCATTCACGTGGTAACTTTTTATATCTTTTGCATGGGAGTCCAATATTTTCAGGGATGTCAGATGGGTCAACGTGCTACACATCAATGGAAGCGGTTTGGGATTTGGAGGTCTGTACCTCATGAATCATCATTTTGAAGTTCCAGTTTTAGAGCCTTCCTAAGCACCTTAAAAACAGGTTTTGAGAAAAATGGATTTTATTTCAATCAAATCACCATGAATCAACTTGAAACCTTTTCAAACGTCTAGTACACTCCGAGAGGATTCCAGAAATGTGTTTTTTATGCATGGAGTTGTACAGATGGGGGCAAAAATCATGTTTTTTGTGAAAAAAACGTGTAAAATGAAATATAGGGCAATTTAACAGAATCTAATCATTGGATCTAGAAGCTTAGAACTTGTTCTTTGTCTTCAAATCTTCAGTTGGTCAGAAACCATCCCTAAGGTGCTCCTATCAGCTCAAGCAAAATGGCCAGTCTGCTGGAAATTTGTGCAAAATTGGCCTAGTCAAGCATGTTGACTAATTGGTGAAATTTTTCTCATCAAAATCATAATTTTGATGATGAATTATTTTTCAGGGGTAATTTGTTGTTGCAGGTTTCATGGCGTTTTTTGCAGGTTTCATGGTGTCCAAGTTTGCAAAATAGACTTATTTGGCTTAACTAGTCAATTTGACTTAATTGATCAAGTACAAGTTTGAATTTGGTGTTGAAAGATTGTTCAAGGAGTTCATTTGAGTTTCACCACCACCTTGTTGCTGTTCCATGGAGCTTACATACACTTGTCACTCACCAAGATTTAAATGGACTTATAAAATCAAGTTTTGGTGTTGATTTTCATGCAAAGGGGGATGTTCTTTTGTTCCAAATCAGCTCTCAAGCACCTTAAATGGAGTTTATGTTTGAAGTGTGGCGTAGCATTCCATGCAGGAGTGTTTGACTTGTCAAACTTGGGCCCACCTCCAAACTTCTACGCCAACTTTGGACTCATGCATGAAATTTGGAGTTTGGAGAATTTAATGTTTATTTAAATACTAATCTTTCAAACTTGGCCCCACCACTAAACTTCTACGCCAAAGTTTGGAGAGGCATGCAAATTTTGTGAAAAAAAAGCATGTATTGAATATTTTAAACATTGTAAAAGGTGTTAAGTCTTGAGTTAGTCAACCAAGACTAACCCTTTCCCTTTTTGAACTCCACTTAGGGCTGTTTTAGGTTTTGAAGCATGTATATTGGTTTTTTCAAGCCATTTTTCATTAATTGCTGAAGCTAAGAGAGAAATTGTAAGCTGGACCATTATCAATAAAATAAGTTTTTGTTCTGAATATGAGTTTTGACAGAAGATAGTGTGTATTTGATTGTGCATCAGCGTATACGTGAGATTTATCTCCTTTTTGCAAGTCCCTTCCTCACCTATCTCTCCCTATCTCACCTTTTTGCAGGTCATTTGAAGAGGTTTTCAACCCTTCATCCGAAACATTTTTGCTTAAGGACAGAAATATAAATTTCATTGATTATATGTGTGCATTGATTTCAGTAACTTCAGAGGATTTGGACAATTCAGGGGTATCACTCCTTTTTTAAATTAGAATTTTTTTTACGTTTCCTCTTTCTCGTTTTACCCCAAAGTCAAAAAAAAAAAAAAAAAAAACAGTAGATCTGATATAATTGATAAATCAAAAGGGAACCAGCCCTCTCTGGAGGTTCTTCTCATCAAAGAGTCACCCACTCTGAGAAGTTCCAATTGTATCAACTGGAGTGAGGGTGTGCTTGAACATCTTCAAGCAGGGTGCACTCCAGAGTGATAACAATACTTAGGAAAACCATTTCAGAACTGTATGTATTAATCTCTATCACATTGGAACCATATATAATTACAATTGAGTACTATATATAGAGTTTTACTCAGCATGTTCTCTTCACATTCGAACCTTTTGATATGCCCAAGAAGAGTGACTGCGCATTCTGTCATCTAACCTTATGCTTACATAAGTCGAATACATACAAAAGATTATACAAAAGACAATAGATCAATTTGCAAGTGTCTATCAACTCTGCTCTGCGATTTTAGTAACCCTGTTTCTTCACCCAACACTTTCTGGGATTTAAGCCGTTGTCTTGTCTTGAGACAAAGTCACAACAAGATATTTTGTTCTAAAGCTGAAGGAATAAACAAAAAACAAGAGTCGAAATTATCGTTCCAGGTGTTGTTTACCGGTTTACACCTTTTGCGTGCTACTTAGTCGTCCTTTTGGATTTTCAACTAAGTAATGTACTAGCCTATCGTCATTTAGGATTTTCAATAGACTAGCATAACTAGGTGGCCGTCCTTTATGAGTTTTCAACTAACTTGGCCCTGCTCCTAATGTTTAAGGTTATCCTACAAAATTGTGCAAACTTGCAAAAATTGCAAAATTGGATTGCGCAATACCTACTGAGTAAATGGTGGTATACTTTGAAGTGGCTGTGCAATACACTGTTGTTATGTTGATTTTTCTTGTGCTGCGGATGAACCACTTGGTTGCGTAGAATCTGATGGTGGAGGTTGTTGTTGCTGCTAGCTCTCTGGTTGTGACTTTGTAGCTAACTTCTTTTGCTGTTAGCACCTGTTGCAGTTGTTGTGGTGGAATGAATTGAGGCTCATCCACAAGTTGGGCAATGGAGGGATCAATTTGGGAGAGATCTTGCTTTAGCATCTTCCAGTCCATTAACACTTCTCACACCATAGTAAGCAATATGCGTAGCAAGATCTGAATCACTGTCAAGTTTTGAACATCGTTATCCTCTGTGATGGTGATTAGTGCTTTAGCATTTGATACTTTGAGCTGGGTGTCCAGTATCAACTCCTCCAATCGATCTGCATGCCTTTGAGCTTGGAGGCCAACAAGTGTACATTACAGAGTTTCATTGTGCCAAGTCTGAAGTTTTTTTATGGTATTATCCCTTGAATACAAAAATTGCTTGAGGGCGCTGCTCATTGCTCTAGAAGTAGCGGTTTGACTGTCCATGATAGCTTTGGCTTTGTTTGCTATTGCATATTTAGGTTTAGTGGCAACCAATGAATTGTTAAGGTGTTGTCTCCAATTCAACATACCTTGTGCTATCTGTTTAGCTTGATGCGCAACGATATACAAATCCTGTGTATATTCCTCTAGAAGCTTGCAGATTGCCTCCGTTTCTTATTTGATATTTTGCCCTTGAGCTCACAGTGTTTGCAGCTACTGCACAACCTGCCAGTCCTTTGTGAGTTGTGTTAGTAAAGCTATGAGTTGCTTATCTTCAAACATCACTTCACCTAAAACTCATGTTACCAATGTGGGGCAGTTGTTTTCAATCAGCTGATGCACATTTGTAATTTGTCGGCTCAAATTTGCATTGTCGTCTCGGATTTGGAAAACTTCTTGCTTTAAAGTCGAAGCCTTCTGCGCTATTGACTCTTGGAATGCAACTGCACCTTCAATTTGCTTGGTTAGTGGCAGTTGGACAACATCCAAAGATGTTTGATGTGTAGTAGTAGCAAGGGCCATGGATGTGGTCGCAATCATTATAGGAGCCAACGTGAATTATGCCAAAGGAAGAGAAAAGATGGTGTGTTGGGTGGATGATGTGGGCACATCCCACAACCACTTGCTTGTGATTTGGGGTATTGGTTGTGAAGCCTTCTCCAACACACCTCTTTGTGGTGCCAGTTTCTGTTGTTCTGTGCGCTCCATTTCTTCCTTGGTTTTTGCCTTTTTGTCTTTAGCTTCAGCTTTAGCCTTAGCCATAACGTCTACCTTAGCTTGGGTTTTGGCTTGTGCCTCAGCTTTAACCTTAGTTTTGGCTTCAACTTTAGCTTTGGCTTCCATCTTAGCCTTGGTTTTGACATCTGCGTCTGCCTTGGCCTTGGCTTCAACTTCAATTTTGGTTGTCTCTGGTTGCTTGTTCCTCGACCGCACGCTTGGTTTGTTCTTCTTTGATGCACTACTCTTCTTTGGCCTTTTGTTCTTTCTGAGCCTTTGTTAGTGCCTCTGCTTGCTCCTTTCTGTTGTACAGCCTGCCCTTCTTGATGTTTTCTTCCTGCCTCCTCTTTTTTTTGCCTTCATTTCTTCGGCTCATTTCTTATGAGTCTTTGCTTCCTCACCTTGTTTCTTTGTAGCCTCTACTTTTTTGGCTCTTTTCGTGTGAGCCTTTGCTTCGTCGACTTAGCCTCGGTTTCTTCAGATCTTTTCTTTTGAGCCTCTGTTTCTTCGACTTGTTACTTGTGTTGTTCCTTCGCAGCTTGCTGTCCGTGTTGTTCCTCTTGCATAACTCCCTATTGCTTGCGCTGTTCTTCGTCAGCTGCCTTTCACTTTGCTTCTTTTTTTCTTTTTTTCTCTTTTTCTCTTCCTTTTTCACCCTCCTCTCACCTTCCTTTTGTGCTTGTGTTGGATCCTCCTTTTCCTGCGCAACTTCTTGTTGGGGCCCTGACTGTTGCAAACTACTTTCTTCTAGTTCTTCCATGGGGGTTGGAGAATCCAGTATTGTAAGTGATTGTGAATCCTCCGAAGTGGAAGTTTCCACAATAGCACCTCAACACACAATCATCTTTTTTCTGGATGTTGGAGGGGGTTTGAGACTACTTTTGCCTCTTCGTAGTTTTGCCCGATGCTTATTGATGAGACTCTTGTTCTTGCTGTGCTACACTTGTCTCTGCTGGTTCTATGAAGTATATCATTCTGTCCTTGATCGTTGGAGGTCAGAGTGTAGCAAGCATCCGTAGTCTGCGCAACAATAGTGGTGGTTTGCTTTCTTGTGCTGGCAGCTCTTGCTGTGCAACAGAGGATCCCGTAGTTGGATCTTTGTGGAATCTTTCGGCCTTCAACTTTTACCGAGCTCTTTCTTGCCCTACAGTGTCAACAATGATAGAAGGGGGAGGTTGAGTGATATTGACCGAAAGGTCTTGTCTTACCTAATTTCGCACTTGATAGGTTCGCACTGCTTTTTAGGAAAAGAATAATTTCTCTTCTTGATCTTCGTGGAATATTTCAGCGTTCAACTTTTATCGAGTTGTTTCTTGACCTAAAGTGTCAACAATGGTAGAAGGGGGAGGTTGAGTGATATCGACCCAAAGGTCTTGTCTTACCTGATTTCGCTCTTGACAAGTGCACACTGCTTTCCAGAAAAAAATTCCTTCTCTTCTTCGTGCTCATACACAATCGTCGATGTCTTCTAGCATGGATTTCAGGACTTCCTACTCCTTGACTCACAACTCTGCAAGTCGCACTCAATTGCGATTTTAGGGACATGTATATTATCCAATCAAGTCTTTGCTTGGCATGTCCTCTTCTTCAAACTATTTGGATTTAAAAGAGTCATGGAATGGAAACAAGCACTATGAGAAAGATGAATTTGTGAATCATAGTAATGGCAGTACTAAATATGACGAGAAATTTAATTTTCAAGAGCTCCCAGAAGAAAGGAAGATGACAAATTCCAAGATTGACTTCCCTATCTAGGAGCAAACGGATGAGGCATCCAACATTGAACTAAGGGAATGCCCAAACATACTTATCCAAGAATAAGTTGATATTTATGGAGACTTGTCTATTGGGAAGAATGACATAAAAACTTTGGATATTAGAGATGCACACGAGTTATCTATCCAAAACACTAATGATGATGTTGATATGTGTTGTCTACGTCAAAGTGAAGTTAAACTTCAGTGTATGCAAGAGAAAGGTCTTAAGGATTGTTCCTCGAACACAGGTTCTAAGTTTAATAAACCAATTGATTTTCTAATTAATGCACACTATCAACAACATATCATGGGCTACGGTCTTAAAAATAAACAAGATGGAGAGCCAACCAAAATAATTGATAGAATATGGAAAAAAAGGTACACCAGATAACCTTGATGCCTTGGAAGACGAACAATCATTAAATGCATCTCACTTGTTGAAAGATACTGAAAAGACTTCCAGTGATATTATGGATAACAAACAAGATTCTACATGTGCACCTTTTCTTTTAGATTTGTCTGGCTATCTTGGAGTAATAGGAAATTCACATGTTGAACATGGAGAGTCCTTGGAGGTGTGCTTAAAACATTCAGAAATCAATAAAGGCAATCAAGCTGTAACTGTTAATCTTGGAAATGCTACACTCGAGGGTTGTGACTTAGAGATAAATTACACACAACCATCCACAACAAAAAATGAACGAGAAGCTGATTCCATGTCTACTTCTTCGGTAGGAGGGGCTCAAGTGATATTGGAAGAAATAAACTTTGATGATGGGCTATTAAAGGATGTTGATGAATGGCATGCCAAGGATGTGGTGAACCTAACAACTGGGCAAAAAAGTCCAAATTTGTTCATATTAAATATAAGGGTTGTGTATCCATACATCAAGCTATTAGAAGATGTAGGTCCTCAAGCGTGGTTTTTTAAGGAGCTTGAAGTTATCCATAATTCAAATTTCATATTCCTAGAGTTACAATATCGTGAGTCTCAATAGTTTGAACTTGGATTTGCATCTAAAATGGTTAAACCTTCGTTAGTGTATAGGGAAGAAGACATTCTTCATGGTAAGTTTGTGTACAAAACATGGGATCCAAACTTGATATTAGAAAGTTTAAATTTCTTAAAATCACAAAATATGCAAGTTGACATAGTGTCCCAATGATTGCCCTATGAATTGTCAAATGTCCAACATAAACCATGGTTTGGTGGTCTTTACATTGTTGAAAACATTCTATTTTCTATTTTCGAGGAAAGGAAAAGGCCCTTGTTGAGAGACTCCACTTTACATCTGCCACTTAAACATAATTATATGCTAGAGCATTATTGGACAACAAACTTAATTAGCATGAAGAATTTCAAACAGAACCTTGAAATTCCAAAATGTGTAGTAGATGATCATCCGATCAAAGTATGGCATCATGAAGTAAATAAAATTCCTAATACAAAGGCCTAGTTCATCATAAACTGTGATAATATATTAGGGTTTTAACCGGTAAAGTCCAATGTACTGTGAGAAATATATGCTTCACTATTCTTGGATGTTCTTCAGGAGATTTCGTATCAAACAAACGTGGCTCCATTAAATCACATAATTTGTGCGTCTGGAACCTGCATTTCTAAAATCAAGATATATGGTTTGAGCAAAAAGCTATTGTTTTTAGCATTTAAATTTGTCAAAACATTTTAGGGCATAGAGGGAAGTTCTGATTTTGTAAAAGAGAACAAAGAAAGGAGTTATAAAAATGCTAGTATGGAATCTAAAATGCACTCACAATATTTGAGCAAACTACCCAACATTGATAACCAATTTTCTTGCCTCTTTTCATTGTTTCTTCCAGACACGACAACATTTCTCTCAGATTTGTTTAGGTTCATCAATATCATCGTTCTTTGCCATGGTAAACTATCAGAGGCGAATGTTGATAAAATTATAGATTCGATTGAAGATACATTTGTATCAGCATTACTTGCACAAGTTCCGGTCGGTTATCAAAAGCTAGATCTTTTGCATAGAGCTCGACAAGTATAAAACAAAGTAAGAACAAGTTTGATATGAGTACTTCTGTTCATATTATTTTCCAACTAGATCTATTTTCCACGAGAGCACATGCTATGGTAACCCTGTTTTGGTATATTGTTCACAAGCCATTTTATAAAGAGCAGCTAGGATATTTTGTTTGGTGTTCCCTTACAGTGTATCATAGTCATGTGGGATTTCATTTCACCGTTAAATCTTCCAAGCATAGCTCACTATATTTACCAGAGAGAATAGATTCATTTCCCCCAAATTCAGAGATGCAACCATATTCCAGGGAAATTGAATTAGTTGTGAAGTTTAATATGTCATGGCTGCAAAAGGATTATCAGTTTGATAATTTTAATGAAGCTGAGTTATCTGCAGAAGATTCTACAAATATAATATATGTGCTATTGAATGTGCAGGAATTTATTTATACATTTATACTTTTCTATGATTCTGAACAAGAGAAAATCGTGGATCAATGTCAGGGCATTGAAGGATCTATGTTTGCATTCCATGGAAATTCTACATATACTTGGTACTCTATCATAAGGAATGGCTTAAAGGGTTTGTGTAAGATAAAGTACATGTCTGCTGGAAATGTTTGCATCCACCTCTCGATTGACAAGAGCTATTCATATTTTTTTTGCTATGCTTCACTGTTGAGTGAAAACAAGAAACCTAAAGATTCCAGAGTGTTGGTTCTTTGTAAAATTGTCTCATGTAAAACTTATACAAACTTTTTTGACATTTTGGTGATTCCCAATGAGATTGAGGTTGTACAGTATTTGCTCTTATGGAGTTCATATGATCCTTCTACTTTTGCATTGTCAATAAAATATGCAACATGGAGAGGAGCCTTCTTGAACATTTTAATTTGCAATTGCTTGAGGACAAACAATTTGAGGCAGGGAGGTCTGTAATATCCCAAAGGAGATCGCCGAATTCAAGGAGAGTCGTTGCCATTTCGCATGAAGAAATTGCTGCCAAGGAGTAGCGCTGCCATTTAATACAACAGTTATTAAACGGATATGAACGGAAATGTCAAATGAAATTGTTGTCGGAAGTGAATGGAAGTGTCGCATGACATTGTTGCCGGAAGTGAATGGAAATGTTGATGGAAATGTTAGCGGAATTGTCGACGAAAATGTTAACGGAATTGTCGACGGTCACATCTTTTGGTGAAGAGGTGCCTCTTGGATGGGACACCTTTGTGAGAAGTTTTTAAAGGCTATAAAAGGGAGAAGAGATGTCAAGGTATTAAAAGCATCCAATTATGAATTCAATCATCTAACTCGTATAAGCGTCATGCTATACAACCACTCTCAAAGACGAAAACCCTTGTGATTATAACAACCCAAGGACGAAACCCCTTGTGGACTTATATTTTATTTTAAATGAAATATTTATATTTATAAAAAAATAGGTTTTCCGAGAAAACCAAATTAATGTAAAATATTTCGATTTGGAATATTACAGATGTTGAGGTTAGTGATGGCTATAAGGTGACTGTCACTAGACTCTTCCCTGATCCAAAAATAGAAGACACAACTATGACAGATTTTGGGAATTTCATAGACTCTACTAGCCCCACTCTTTGTGCTCTTCGAGACAAACACAAGGAGGATACTCATACATGGTGTACTTCCATGGCAAGGATATACTTATTTCCAATAGTTTGCAATATAAATTCTATCACAAGTAAGATTTTTAACCCCTTTTTTTTAAACTTTAAACTTTTAAGTTTTTTCTATTAGTGTTTAATATTTTACATCGGTTTTTTCTCTTAATTTTATTTTTAACTTTTAATTTTGCATTAACTTTGCCTCTATTAGTTGGGAGTTCATCTTCAGCTTGAGCAGAACTAGCATACATACACTTTTATCCATTCATTGAAGCACAACAAGTTGGTAGCAAAAAAAGTGAAGGGGTTGGTCTATGTGCTTTCCAACCTAGGCCTTCTATCACACAAGCATGATGAGTACAAGGAAGGGCGATGAGGGGTTGGGACATAGAGCCAGAGCATCCTGACTTGGATTCTTCCATTGCCCACCTTTCATTACTCGTTGCAGAGCTAAAGAGTTCTTTGCAGGACCTGCATAGTACAGCTAGTGGCAGTGGCATTGCTATTGCCTATGGTTCTATTGAACCACATGATGATGTTGATGCTCTTGATGAAGAACAATGTGAATATGCTGTATTATCTTAATTTTTGTGCATACATTTGCACTATATACTTGTTATAATTTTGACCATTGAATGACATGACATATGGCTTGAATTATCAATAGTGTTTTCAACTGTTTTATGGTAATTTAACTAATTATCTCTGCTCTATGCATATTAAAAAGGCTCCTGAGAAACTTAACCAGGGGATGTACCAAATAAAAATGGAAGAATCCCATGAGCTTGTACCCACACTAGATCAACACAAGACAATGCTAGCTCACACAACCTCACAGACCAGTTGATTGCATTAGTGTTTCATAGACTAGGTTTAGGAAACAATGAATGGAAACAAGGAGGGATTCTAAGACCCACACCGAGCCTACATTAATGACAGAAAGAACACGAATCCATATTTGCAAACAACTTGAAAACACCTTAGAAGAGGCAAGGAAGGAGGACAATGGATATGGAAGAATCTCCTTTACAAGGCCATCATGCACAACTCACTAAACATTGATCCAAGGCAAGAGATAGGTAAAGAAAGTCTTTTATTGCATCAAGATGTAGTTTTTACAAATGCTTGACAAGGTTTAGCCTAATCAAGATGAGCATATTTTGCAATAGCTCAGAGAGTCCCTTGCTCTTCAAGATCAAAGAGTCCTTGTGAGAGTCTAGAATCCGAGAGAGAGAGAGAGTTTATAAATGGGAAAGAATGGGTAATATAGAGAAAGGGAGAAGAGAGAAAGGGAGCATATGTACAAAACCCATCAATGAGTTGTTACCACATATTTTGAATTCTAAACCATCTTTGATCCAATCAGAACTAATCCTTCATCAACAAGCTAACCTTCGTTTGCTCCAATAGTCTTCAAGCTCTTCTCATTGGCTGAGAAATACACTAGAAGTTAAGAATCTGTTTTGAAGATGATGGGTCATGATCTTACCAAGAAAGAAAAATCCTTAAAGGCTTTGAGAAGAATCAAATGCTCCACTGTACTTTCCAATCCCCAAATCCCTTTGCTTTGATCTTCTACTCCATCTCCTACTTGCCTTGTTTATGAGAACAAAATCCTCATATCTATAATTCTGATAGAGCCATCACCATGTCTGCTTTGTATGGCCATAGGTACCTATTTGCCGGAGCTATGATTGTGTCAAGGGATGAGACACTCCACCATATCTTATTTATGTTTGCATTTGCCCTAGCCTAGATATGAATCTTTACTATAGATTGAAAACCAATTCAATAAATTGGTTTTCGTATACTCATTATATCGATGAAAATCCGCAGATCCCATAGCGTCATTCTTGAACTGCATTTAGGTTTAAACAAACCTATCATGCCTCTGAACTTTAATGGCGATAGAGCTTTGGTATGAACAATCTTGACTGTATGGCCGCGTCTGCTTAATGGTTTTTCATCTAAGCTCTAATGGCGACACAACCCTTTGAAAAAATTGCTCTTGGTTCGACCAAAACCGTATTCGACCTCCATTTGAAGTTCTTCTAGCTTTGACTTTTAATTTTGACCACCGATCTTGATCTGGTTCTTTGAGATTATGACACTTGGCAACTGTGCGTTTATCCTCAGGGTATGCTATCAGTTTCATCTGTTCCTACGCTTGCGCCACATGTCGACCTCGTGCACCATTGATTTTGCCTGGCCGTTGCTGCAGTCATGACACTTGGTAGCTTCTCATTCATTCTCAGGATCCGTTGACTAGTTGACCTTTGTGTCGTTGATTTGCTTTGGTACGATGGATCGCACATCGTTGGATCCTTGGTCTATCAGACCGAATGGGGACCGTTGATCTGCTTTGGAGTGCACCGCAATTAAGTTGTCACTTTCGCACTTATCCTAGGTCCGCTGACCTTTTGACTTGATGCTCACCATTGATCTTCAATTGCACGATTTAACACGCGTCATTGGATCTGCTTGCACCCACTGGCTTTGTCAGTCATTGCATGCCATTAGATCTTCGTATGGCACTCAAGATCTTGCCACTTGTCAGCCCCATGTTCATTCTCAGGAACATTTGAATCCAAACGGTTATTTCACGAGGTCCAAATTTGATGTCCGTGCGCACACCCCACTCTGCAAGTACAATTTTGGAAGCTTATATCTTGAGATAGAGAACTCATCAAGATACGAAATTTGCAGAGGATCTTCTCGACATGAGAAACATCATGTCTATGTGGTCTTTTGGCCTTGACTGATTTTCTAAGTGTATTTATCAAATGTGTAACCAAACTGCCCTGTTTGTCCCTTCGTGATGCGCTTGTGACAGTCTGGTTCTTTTGGATTTGTGCAAGAAACTGTTGTCTCTTTAGAAGGCTCCAATGAACTTCTAAGACTTTGTCAATCTGTTTCATGCCCCTAAATGCTTATGAACACCATGAGAATCTGACGGTATCTTCTCTCTTGGAATTCTAGACCGCTTCTAAGCCATTTGATTATTTACTCCATCAGGAACTCTGCTCAGCGGTTTAAACCATATCTAGTCAAGGCTTCTTATGTGGGCCAAATTTGGCAAACATCTTTGGCGACTCAACTGGGAAGCATGCCTCCTATGCTTGAGAACCCAGATTAGTTACCTTATTTGATCCATTGGGCATGGAGTCACAAGTCTTTGCTCGTAGTTGATCTGAATTGATACAAGGCTGCCCTTTTCCAGAAAACCTCCTCTTGAAACAATAAGGGCAAAAGAAACAAAACAAAGGCAAGTGCACATAGGCACTTGGAGGAATGAAAAACAAGAAAACTTTAAACAAATGTGTACACAGGCACTTAGAGAAAAGCATGAAATCTACTCTAATATATACAATATTGTACAACAATTTAAAAGCACCTCCCTCCTGGGTCAAATGGGAAACTTTTAGTATCATTTATTTGTAACAAACCAAGATGAAAAATACCTTACTTTGGAGGTATCAGAATTGGTGAACCAAGCAACTTGATGGCCAATCCTTTTGATATGATCTCCAACGGATGAAATGGAGCAAACATGTCTCCAATGTAGACATATTGGTCCAAGTCTTCCAAGCTTGGTTCATGTTGGACTATGGCAGCACTTGCTTGATGTTGCTCATAACTCTTGAGAAAGCCTTGCACGAAGACTTCATTTATGCTCTTGGGAGCAATTGCACTTGGTTCACTTGGAAGCTCAAAAAGATCATGTTCTTCCACCTTTTCCTTGTGCAAATTAGGACTGATCATGCTTAGAGCAGCATGTTCATAATGTTTTGGAGGAAAGACATGTCTCGTAGCCTCTTGAAACTCTTTGGTTATGGCATTGAACCGCTGCCATAATTCTTCAGGGTCTTCATTGGTATGTTTCTCAAACTGTATCACTTGAGCACTTGAGATGTCTCCTTCATCAACCTCACTCAAGATTTCATCTTGTTTTTCAACTACAAATGAGGGTTGATTTAACCATCCAAGGTCTGAAACATCACACCTGTCTTGCTCAAGATCTGATTTGCTTTCCTCTAGCTCCAACATATCAGAGCTATCCTCAACTGACACCTCATCTTGAAGTGGACCAACCTCAGGCAGCTGCTTCCGATCCTCTTCTTCGTCTATGTAGAATGGATCTTCAGTAATCCATTTAAGGTCTGCCCCATGTTCAGCTTGAGGATTGACTTTTTTAGGCAAGTTTGCAACATTAAGTTGCTCCATTTCACTTGAGAAATCCGAGCACAAATGCTGCCATTAATCTTCTAAGTCACTTGAGCCGCCCTTGACCTCCATAATAGGTTCATGAAGGTTGTCCTCTTGCTTCTCATCAAGCTCCTGCAACTTAAAAGCTGAAACATGCTCTTCCCTGTGAAGTGGACTACCTATCATGATTTTCTTGTCATAGACACTTGCATTGTCCTCCTATGGCCCGTTTATGACTGTAAGCTCCTCCTCTATCCTTTGTAGAACAAGTTCTTTCTCTAAGAGGGAGATGGTGGGAGGGTGAAGAAGTTCACCTTGCAGCTTAAGAGAGTGTCCTTCTAGCTAAGTACCTTGCATGGTCTCTTTGATGGCTCTTGAGGAACTGCCTCAACTAACACCTCCTCCTTTATGCTTTTCTGAATTGATTTTTATGATGGAAATGAGTAGGGAATAGACACCTTTTCTTCTTTTTGAATGGTTATAGGAGAGGGTGGTCTCACAAGTGAGGGCATGACATGGCCAGGGTCGAATGTGTTGGAGAAGATACATGATTGGATGACTTCATGTTCTTGAATGGGAATGGGCATAGGGGTAGGAGAAGGCAAACTAATTGGCTCAGGTTTGACATACTCTTTCTCCCCTTGCTCAAACACCTTTTCAATGGATAATACCCACCTTTTCAATTCTTGCTTCTGTAGATAGTCAACTTCGTGAATGGATGCCTACACGTTCCCAAACTCTTGCAAGAAGATCCTTATCCCATCCATGGCATGAATGGGGAATTCTTGTCAAAGCTTAACCCCCTCATTGATTTTCAGGATTGTTCTGCCTTGGTCCAGTATTGCCGCTTTGACTTTTGACAAGGATGGACTTTGACAAGGTCGACTAGGGGGCTGATTAGGAACTCTTGAAGGCTGAACTTGAGGCTCCTGAAGGGGAGAGGACACATAAGACTGAACCAGATGAGCCTGTTGATCTTCATAAGATATCAACACACTGTTTGTGTTCTAGATAATGCTTCTCATCATTGCTATGTCCTCATTCCTCTCACAAACTGACCATTTGTTCCTGACAAACTAAAGAGCACTCCTTGCCTTTTGTAGAACATGGATAGGGATGACTGGAGAAAACTCCAAACCCCTACCAATCTCCCTTATCAACTCAATATAAACTGATAATACTTGCTTGAATCTTGACAAGGATGTAACAGGATAAGCCTAGTCTTGACAAGGGGAATCAGAGTACTGATTTAAATGCAAAGGAGGCTGATCTTGGTCATAAGCAGGTGTGGGAGGAGGGCAAAGGCCATGGTAGGGCTGATAGGTTGTTTGAGGGCCACTTGGGGAGAACTCATAAACATTATTTGCTTGATAAGTGTGATGTTGAGGTAGAGAATAAGCATACGAATCAAAAGATGGTTGATTATACATACCGGATTACGATGATTAGGCACTTAGGCTGCTTAAACCAGATGATGAATAGTCGGAGTTGTCATTGATGTTTGTACACATGCCTCCAAACGCCGATTGGATGAAGAGAACACCAAAACTCTTCACTAGTGAACAACATAGTAAGTCCCACTGGGTGTGCCAAAAACTATTGTGACTTGAGATTGCATCCATGTGGAGGAGTTATTCAGGCTCCCCCACTCCCAATCACAATATGAGAACAACCCCAAGCTATGGGTATCTTATAATAGGGTTGAACTTCCGGAGAAGGTTGACTTCCTTTTGATGGATCACCTAAACTAATGTTAATGCAGGGAGAAGGGTTAGAAAGGGGGAAAGGGCTCCTAAGAAAGTTAACTAGGTGATACACCAAATAAAAATAGAAGACTCTCATAAGCTTGAACCCATAGTAGATCAACACAAGACAATGCTAGTTCACACAACCTCATAGACCATCTGATTGCATAAGTGTTTCATAGATTAGGTTCAGGAAGCAATGAATGGGAACAAGGAGGGATTCTAAGACCCACAACGAGCCTACATTAATGACAGAAAGAACACGAATCCAGACTTGCAAACATCTTGAAAACACCTTAGAAGAGGCAAGGAGGACAATGGATATGGAAGAATCTCCTTCACAAGGCCATTATGCACAACTCACTAAACACTAATTCAAGGCAAGAGATAGGTAAATAAAGTCTTTTATTGCATCAAGAGGTAGTTCTTACAAATGCTTGACAGGGTTTAGCCTAATCAAGATGAGCATATTTTGCAATATCTCAGAGAGTCCCTTGCTCTTGATCAAAGAGTCCTTGTGAGAGTCTAGAATTCGCGCGAGAGAGAGAGTTTACAAATGGGAAAGAATGGGTAATATAGAAAAAGGGAGAAGAGAGAAAGAGAGCATGCGTACAAAACCCATTAATGAGTTGTTACCACATTTCTTGAATTCTGAACCATCTTTGATCCAATGAGGACTAATCCTTCATCAACAAGCTAACCTTTGTTTGCTCCAATAGTCTTCAAGCTCTTCTCATTGGTTGAGAAATACACTAGAAGACAAGAATTTGTTTTGAAGATGATGGGTCATGATCTTTCCAAGAAAGGAAAATCCTTAAAGGCTCTGAGAAGAATTAAATGTTCCATTGTACTCTCCAATCCCCAAATCCCTTTGATTTCATCTTCTATGCCATCTCCCACTTGCCCTGTTTATGAGAACAAAATCCTCATATCTATAATTCTGACAGAGCCATCACCATGTCTGCTTTAGGCGGCCATAGGTACCTGTTTGTCGGAGCTATGATTGTGTCAAAGGATGAGACACTCCATATCTTATTTATGTCTGCATCTGCCCCAATCTGGATATGGATCTTTACTATAGATTGAAAACCAATCCAATATATTGGTTTTCGTATAGTCATTATATCAATGAAGATCCGTAGATCCCATAGCGTCATTCTTGAACTGCATTAGGTTTAAACAAACCTATCATGCCTCTGAACTTTAATGGTGATAGAGCTTTGGCATGAACAATCTTGACTGTATGGCTGCATTTGCTTAATGTTTTTTCAACCGAGCTCTAATGGCGACACAACCTTTTGAAACATTGCTCTTGGTTCGACCTCCACCATATTCGACCTCCATTTGAAGTCTCCTAGCTTTGACTTTTAATTTTGACTGCCCATCTTGATCTGGGTCTTCAAGACACTTGGCAATTGCGCGTTTATCCTTAGGATACGTTGTTATTTCATTTACTCCTGCGCTTGCCCCATGTGTCGACCTCGTGCACAGTTGATTCTACTTGGAAGCTACCGCGATCATGACACTTGGCAGTTTCTCATTCGTTCCTGGGATCCGTTGACTAGTTGACCTTTCGCTCGCCATTGATCTACTTTGGTACGATGGATCGTGCACCGTTGGATCCTTGGTCTGCTAGATCGAACGTGGACTATTGATTTGCTTTGGAGTGCATCGCGATTAAGACACTTGTCACCTTCGCGCTTATCCTTGGTCTGTCGACCTTTTGACTTGATGCTCACCGTTGATCTTCGATTGCACGATTTAACGCATGTTGTTGGATCTTTAGGACCCACTGGCTTTGTCAGTCGTTGTGCGCTGTTAGATCTTCCTATGGCACCCGAGATCTTGCCAGTTGTCAGCCCCACGTTCATCCTCAGGAACATTTGAATCCAAACGGTTATTTCACAAGGCCCAAATTTGATGTTTGCGTGCCCGCCCCACTCTGCAAGTACAACTTTGGAAGCTTATATCTTGAGATAGAGAACTCGTCAAGATACAAAATTTGCAGAGGACCTTCTTGACATGAAAAACATCATGTCTATGTGGTCTTTTCGCCTTGACCGATTTCCTAAGTGTATTTATCAAATGTGTAATCATACTTGCTTGCTTGCCCCTTCGTGACGTGCTTGTGACAGTCTGGTTCTTTTGGACTTGTGCAAGACACGGTTGTCTCTTTAGAACGCTCCAATGAACTTCTAAGACTTTGTCAATCTGTTTCATGCCCCTGAATGCTTATGAACACCATGAGAATCTGCTGGTATCTTCTCTCTTGCAATTCTATACCTGCTTCTAAGCCATTTGATCATTTACTCCATCAGGAACTCTGCTCAGATGTTTAAATGATATCCAATCAAGGCTTCTTATGTGGGCCAAATTTGGCCAACAATACCTGTGGTAAAAATTGCTTTACCGGCATCACCTAAACACAGTATCCGTATGAGTTGTACTACCAAGATCGGGTACTTAACTATATTTAATTACTATAAAGCTAATATTGATTTCGATTTTGAGCTGTTGAGGCTCAAGACTCAAATGCTAACCCACACTTATTAGGAGAGCCAAGTTCAAAGCTTAGCTGCAGGGATATTTCCAACAGAGGGTACTCACTGTCTGCTGGCAGCCAAGTCTTCCCGGTAACATGATTGCTTATTCAATATGTTAGGTCCAGTTGTAGGATGAGTGTCTACATTGTTGACCTCAGTAGGGTGTTCATGTTTCCATTTTATTAATGTCAGTGTAAATAACCCTTTATTTGATTTCCTTCTATTCGTGCTTCTATGTGAGCCATTTTGTTTGATTGAAGAATCTAGAAATGAAGATTTCTTGGTGCGTCCGGTCTAGAGGTACACGGTTGCCATTACTGACTGGTATATCCTTTAAAGAGAGAATTGTGCACTTCCTTTTGACAGTTGATACCATGTAGCCTACGTTTTTGTCAAAATTAGATTGCAAATTTCATCTTCCTATGAATTCTTATTTGATCTTTGTTTGACCTGAACATATCTTGAAATTACATTGTAGGCCAGTTGCTGAATATTATTATCTGTTGAACCTTTTGTAAAACTCGATAGATAAGGTAGAACAGGAATTCAAGGAAAGGGAAAAATGGGGACTGAAAGCAAAGAAACATAAATTCAAGGAAATATAGATGGGTTGCATAATTAAATTTTACTTTCCACAGATTCCAGGAGTTTTAATTAGTAAAACCCTCTTAGTGTGTCGAGAATTACTATGTAACTATAGCATCAATTAAATACTGCTTGCAACTTATCTACTGATGTCATAGTGATTTAGTTATATTTCTCATTGGAAAAAGCTGTGATAATTTGACATTTGTAATGGGTTTTGTTGCTTGCAGGGTACAGATGTTCCGTGAGTTTGTTAAAGCAGATAAAGCATCTCGAAGAATGACAGGAGAGGTTGTAGGACCTGGACCAGGATCTATTGAGATAGCAGTGCGTCGTGACCACATAGTGGAGGATGGGTTTGCCCAATTAAATTCCCTTGGTTCAAAACTAAAGTCTTGTATTAATATTTCTTTTGTTAATGAGTGTGGCCTCCCAGAGGCAGGGTTGGATTATGGAGGCCTGTTCAAGGAATTTCTGACAGACTTGGCAAAGGCAGCATTTGATCCCCGGTGGGTTTTCTTACTTGATTGACAAATTGAAAGGTATTACATATTAGTAAAATATTGTTAAAAGTATTTGCTCCTGCTATGAGTAATATTTTGTTGCTGAGGGAAACATCCTCATTATTCAAATCGATCCTTGAAACATGTTGCAGCTATGGGCTTTTTATGCAAACTTCAACAGATGAGAGATTACTCTTTCCACATCCACCAGCTAGACTCCTTGGAAATGGAGTACAAATGATTGAGTTTCTTGGAAGAATTGTAGGTAAAGCTTTGTATGAGGGCATATTACTGGATTACTGTTTCTCTCATGTTTTTGTGCGAAAGCTACTTGGTCGATATAGCTTCCTCGATGAACTTTCTGGTCTTGATCCTGAGCTGCACCGAAATCTTATGTACCTGAAGGTAACTTGTTCTATTTTCACGAGCAAACATGGGGTAACATATTCAGATCAACATATTTTTCATATTTACAATGATACTGAGTCATGAACATATGCGCTGGCTTTCAACATTAATGTAATCATGAAAATAAGAAGTTTTGCATAGCTATGTAGAAAGTCTTATTACATTTTTAATCATGGAAGATCGTTAAATGCCCAAGTACAGTCCTTATATTTTTTCATGAAATGTATAAAAGTTATATTTAACAGGATTGTTGCAAAATTATCCATCTTCTACTTGATTTACATTTGACAATTAGTTGATAGTCTACACTTAAATGTGCACACAAGATCTTCTTAGCCATGGATTTTTTAATAGCAAAGTTAGGAAAGTGGGGAAGTCGCTAAAGAATAGACATATATCCTCACAACCTTCATGAAATGTTTGGATGACTGCATCATTCTGTTTCAAGAAGTGAAGATAGAAGGTTCTAACGTTTTCAGCCAAAATTCAAACCAAAGTTCAGAGTGTGACACAATGAAATATTTTTTGAACATAAGTTTTGAATGTCTAGGGCCCTTGGAGGAGTCATTTCCTTGATTGTTAATGTTCATCAGTATTTAGCTAAAGTGATGCATTGATGTTTGCTTTTTTCAAGACAGAGGAATGCCATCAAATAATATACATTTACGCAAAGATTCATGGGAAACTTCCATCTTTTCAAGTATGAGATAATATTGTTGCATTTCTAACAACTAGAAAACAGTAATCAAACATTGTTCCGACATACTGGAAGGAACTTTTACCAATGTTACAAAATTAATCAGGGCGATCCTAGTCAAAATTGACATGTATAACAAATAATGGTTCTTATTACTATGTGGGGTCTACACCTATCCCCTTGTTTAGACTTATTTGTCATCCCTAACGATTACCTAGGGTAATTTGAGACTCATTTGGAGAAAGAAAAGTGCTCGCCTAGGATGTATGTGGCTCCATGTTAGATGAAATGGTTGAAGTTGCAGTTGGAGTCTGGCAGGAGGAAGGTGAAGTGCCCATGCTCCAAGCTGCATCTCACTATTTTCTCAATTTCAATGTTTGTGCTGCCACCGTTTTGGCATGATTGAATCGTCTTGTATACTTGGCGTCACACTCGCATCCTTGGTCTTCATATGTTGCTCCCGCTGTGCTTCCTTATTCTTGTACTTTGATAACTCTAATTCCTACATGGAAGCTTTCCCTTATGCTTCGTCAAATCTCTTGTTTTCTTTGTCTGTTCTCTTGCACACTTAAAGTTTTTAGAGATTTACTTGATTTTCATGGTTAACTGCCTTCTCCACAACCTGATCCGAGTGAAGCTGTGCCTGTTTGCACTCTTCTCCTAAAAGTCTCGTGCAACTTGCGGGACACTGTGCCAATTCGCACCATCCACGCGATATCTACTATCTGTGCAGCATCTGCAGAATTACTGTGAAACTTGGTTCTTGCATAGGACATTCAAAACATCCATCTGCCATGTATAGACTTCTCACCACATCATGCCATGCCAGACGTAATTAGCAGTGTTTGCTACTTGCTAGTATGCCTGTCATCATACCGTGCATTTGGAAGGTGATCTGTCACCATTGCAGAAGTTGAACCATTTTGAACTGTATTCTTTTGTGGCTGCTTTCTTGCAATGATATATTGTAACTGTTTGACCCCAAGATGGACAAGCATTGAATTGTCACCTCTTCACATTCCAGTCCATTAAAATCAGTTAGGAAGAGTCTCCCCATTTCTGATCACGTAAATCCTCATTCTCAGCCTTGCTGCACCCTATATACATATGTACCATACCCTATTATTTTTTCATTGAATATATGTAGCAACATTTTGCTAATCTCATGCATTCGAAAATGTAATGGTTTACTATTGCTTTGTTTCCTATTTTATGGTATATAACTTAGCGATTAACTAGTTAAGTAGTTGGGTTATGTGGATCATTGGTATCATAGCAAGAGCTTTCAAATTTCTGTAAATACACTAGCATAGAAGCACAAAAGACGCCCACTTGGTTTTGTATTAGACCATGTGGAAGAACATCGTCGCAAGAGTAAGATGGCTGATTCCCATAAGCAACCTTTTGATGCCTCCCTAGATGCCCAACAACTCATTCGGGATGCTCTTGAGGAGCAACGCATTTCCCTCTTTTGCGAATTCCATGAACTTATGATGCAACTGGGTCCAACATCTTCTCATTCTTATGTGGGGCTTGTCAATCCACCGTTTCAGCATCAAATCCCTTTCAAAGTCCAAGTCAATCTAGACATCCCCGTGTTCGAAGGTAAAATACACAAAGCAAGCCAGAGGACATGTGCCACATGAAGTTGATGTCATACTTGCAGTTGTTCCATATAGTGATAAAGCACAAGAAGGGAAAAGCAAGGAAACAAACTGCCTTAGCCACCTCCCTTTATAGTTGTTCATTACAATGCTTAACATGTGTGGCCATAACTTTTGCGACTGGATATCCCTCTATTTAGCAGAACAAGACTTCGCATAGGCCTATACTGCCCTCACGTAGGGTGAACAAGTTATCAATTTCTACATGTCCGACCAACTTCTCTACAAGTTCGAGAATCTTTCTCTTCTTGTCGACATACCTTGTCAAACTCATCTGGTAGGCACTCTACGCCAAGACAATAATAAACGTTGATGTTACCAAGACACTCTAGTGCTGCAACAACAGTTCTACTAGCCTCATATTCTCATTGACATAGAGCACCACATTAGGTCATGCAGTCCTTGTTCGATTGCCAAGCCCATGAACGGGCAGCTAGGGCTATACACACCTCCTTTGGTACCATTTTGGGCTTGGGAATATGGGAGTATGGATTTCTTGTATGAACTACCCGTGAGGAAGCACTAGAATGATTGTGTTTGTTGTAGTGGATAGGTTTTCAAAGATGGATATCATGTTTGCATGGAAGAAGAGCATCACATTGCAAGGCACTACATTTCTTCTTGAATTATGTTTGGGTTCACTTTGAACTACCTTCATCCATTGGGTTTGATCGTAACATGAGGTTTGTTAGTAATTTTTGGCATGCCTTGTGGGATATTTTGGATACACAATTGGACTGGTCTACAACATTTCATCCTTAGACAGATGGGAAAACAAAAGTTGTTATTCACACACTTGTCCATTTTTGCGCATGTACAACTACTCACATCCATGCAACTAGGATGGTAATTTGCTTTATCTTCAACATGCCTACAATAGAGCTCTTCATAGTTTTACGGGGTGTACTCCATTTTAGACGTGTCAAGGGTTCCAACCAGTAGCACCTTTAGACATATCCTATCGTGCATCCTACGACACCGAGTCACAGACATTGGAAAAGGAAGTGGACAAGGCATAGAAGTTTCTTCAACACATCCAACATGTTCACTAACAAGTTTTGGTACTAATAACAAATATACAAAGAGCACCACAACGCACTTCACACATCTTACAAATTCAAGTTGGGTGATAACATTTGGTTGAATATTTAGAAGGATTGCTTCAAGGGTCCTCATAGGAAGATCAAGCCTCTTCGTGATGGTCCTCACACTATATTGTGCACAGATGGAGAGAATGCATTCATCCTTGATCTACCACAATATTCAAGTCTTCATTTAACATTAAATGTGGAACTCCTTAAGGCATACTTTCCGCATTTGCTTTAACCAACGACTCAACACTCTTCAGACTTGGATCCTAAACCTTAGCAAACAATGCCAATGGATCAGATTGTTGAAGTCACAACATTGCACACTTGTCAACGCACACATCAATTGTTTAGAGTGGTCATTGTAGGACAATACATTGATCATGCTAAGTGGTACAACCTTTACAAGCTTCAGGTTCAGGTTTTGTAGTTAACCAAATATGCAATGGGGGCCTTCACTTCTCAAGAAAGGAAGGGTGTCTAAGCAAAATGTCTCGGTCTGTGCTCCTCTTAAGGGCATTGTGAATTCCATACACACAAGCGCACTCTACGCAACACTTTGCCAATTCGCTACATCCATACAGTATCTACTATTTGCAGAACATCTAAAAACATGCTGCATTGTTTGGTCCCTGTGTAGAACATTCATAACAACCATCAACCACATGGCCACGAATTTGTGCCATATTGTGCCATACCATGCATCAATTTTAGAGCTCGCACCATGCCAACACCTCTGTTAGTATACTACACATTTGGAAGGCACACCGTCAGACCTACATGAAGGTGAACAAGCATCTATTGTAGAAGTCGAACTGTTTTGTAACTGTCTTCTTTTGTAGCTACTTTCTTGTGATGATAAATTGTTACCATTCGATGTTCCAGACTAGGCAAATCAAGTAGGAAGTGTCCCCCTTTCTGATCACGGGAGTCCTCATTCTCAACCTTACTGCACATTATACAATTATGTGCTATACCCTATTCTTTTCTCATTGAATGGAAGGAGCAACATTTTGCTAATCTCATGTATTCAAATGTGTAACAGTTTACCACAGTTTTGTTTATTGTTGCATATTCTACAACTTAGCAATTTACCAAGTTGTTGAGTTGTCCTCCACTCCGCCATCTTTGGCCCTATGGTGTGGATCACAACCACCTTGTTTATGAGATTGTGTTTCCACAACGAGTGGTAAACCTGTGTCCTTAGTCTCTCTAGTAACCATCTTGTCCAAAGTATCTTGCCTCTTCATGTTGTCACATACCTCCATTTGTTGCCTTTGCTTCTCTGAGCCATGACCAAGTGCGACCTTTAATGGAGGCCCATAAGGTTGTTGAGCAATAGTTGCTCGGTGTGCCTATCCTCCATAGGCTCACCATATACTCTACCTTTGTAAAACATTTAAATTTTAGACATCAGTATGTCTGCAAGAGATTTCCATTGCACACACTCTGATGATTTTGAACTCCTCAACCATTCCTATGTGCAATTGTGTGAGCTGCCCTTGGACTCTTGTCCACGCACTAATGTTGGGATTCCTCTTCCCTCTGACTTGTAGCTAGTACTACCTATTGCTTTGTTTCAGTTTGTTGTGTTTAGTTCTAATTTTATGTAAGAGTCTTAAGAGTCATTTTCTCTAAAGCCTTGGCCTGTTGGGGCTTTGAGTGCACCAATTTATCTGATTGCATATGCTCACCTACACCATCCTTGGAGTGTATCAGCATCAGTAACTTCCTTTGGTTTCTTTGGATGAGAGTGTAGAGGAGCCTCTCTTTGTTGCCCTCCTATTGAGTGTCCTCTTCCGGCATCTACTCTGCATTCCCCTCCTTTGTATCCTCCATCTCCCTCTCTGTAGAGTACTCCTTGCATCACAACCAACTTCATGGGAGAAAGTTATGAGGCGCCTCCTCCATAATGCTCCTTTGCGATGTGGTCAAAGTCATCCTCTGGGGGAGGGATGTAGTCGGACTCGGTGCTGAAGTGGTCTACAAAAATAACTGAGTTGTAGGAATGTCTTGGGAAGGAAGTAGTAAAAATGGCCCCATCCCTTAGGCACCAATGAAGCTTTTTACAAGCTACTCATGCGAAATCGGACTTGTGCGATGGGAAGGATTGTCTCCTCCCAATTGTCACCACTCATCCTCCTCATCACGTGCATTCCTATCTTCACCACTTTTCTCCTTCTCATCCTCAGGCCTCTCCTCATATATCCCCTCGTGCTTTTGCTCCTCCTTAGAAGTCACTTGTTCAAAGTCTTCTATAACTCCATCTCTTCTCTATGAGAAATGTCTTGGAGATTCTCCTTCGCCTCTTGGTCTAAGTGTTGGGGATTCTCTTTATTAATCACTGGACACTTCCTCCAAGGGCCCTTTGTCTTGCATATTGTCTCTCCTACCTTGTCTCCAATTCTAGTGCATGTGTTTTCTTTGTGTATCAGCTTCAAATATGGCCTTCCTCTCCCCATATGCGGACGTCACTACTACACTTTCCTTCATCTTCCTTGGTGGTTTCTTGTGTTGGAGGTGGTACCATGTCTATCTCTAAGAACTCCTATCCATAAATTGAGGGAAGTCCAGGTTTCCTTAATGGTTTTGGTAAGTGTTATCACTTTGGAGTGCACCTTGCTTGAAGAAGTGCAAAGCACAACTTCTCTCCAGCTGATACAATGGGAACTTCTCAGAGGGTGGGTGCTTCTATGTTGAAAAAAACCTTCAGAGAGGGCTGGTTCCCTTATGATTTTGCAATTAAACCTGAAACTGTGATTTTTTGGGGTGAAAAGAGTAAGGGAAAACTTTGAAAGAAAATCTAAGGAGGGTGATACACCTGAATTGATTAGATCCTCAAAAGTTATTGAAATCAATGCACACATATAACCAAAATGCAATTTATATTCTGTCCCTAAGCAAAAGTGTTTCAGAGGAAGGGTTGAAAACCTCTTCAAATGACCTTTAAAAAGGGTGAGATAGAGAGAGATAGGTGAGGAAGGGATGTGCAAAAGGAGAAAAATTCTCTCTTGTATGCTGATGCACAATCAAATACACACTATGTTGTCAAAATCAGATTTAGAAAAATAAACTCCTTATTGATCACTGGTCCAGCATACAATTTCTTTTTTCAAATTTTAGGGTCCCTTCTCTATGGCTCGATTTAGCTAATAAATAAGCTTTGAAAAATAGTCTAAATCAGTCTAATTATAGTCCAAAAAAAGGGAAAAGGTCAGTCTTGGTTTGTTAACTCAAGACCTCACCTCTTTTACAATGCTTTGAATATTCAATAAAATTATTCTCCTTTACAAAAATCTGCATGCTTCTCCAAACTTTGGTGTAGAATATAGATAATGGAGGCAAGTTTGAAAAATGATTCTTAAAATAAACAAAACTCTCCAAGAAAACTCCAAACATGCATGACCAAGATGGCGTGGAAGTGGGCAAAGGAACTCAGGTTTGACCAGTCAACTTCTCCTTTGCATGAAATGTTATGCAAAAACTCAGTAGATGAACTCCTCACGACCTGCTGGAACGTTTGGACGCATGAGAGAAGCATGTGGCATGGTGAAACAGTCAACAACAGTTTTGACCAGTCCAAAAACACGTTTGCATAGATAAAAATCTATTTTTGACCTTTTCTATTTACAGCGTTTAATTCCTATGCATGTATATTCTTGGTCTTGCTTGCTTACCTGCCTTATAATCTTGGACTTCTCTATTTATGACTTTCCCGACTGTGTGTTCCTTGCTTATCCAGACAAAAGTCTGTGCCTTTCTTTGTTCATTCTCTCGGATTTTTCTATGTATTTCTTTGGCAATTTTCCCCTTGGTTTTATTTCTTTGGTCTATCTTTTCGGGCTTTGTATGTCGTGCTTTGCGGACTTTATTTTGCGGATTTTCTTCTTTTAACTTCTCTTTTCCCATTCATTTCCTGCGGACTTTATTCTGCTCGAACTTTCTCTCGGACAAAAAGTTCGAGGAAATTGTCCATTCGGGCTTCCACTTTAATTGACTAAGACTTCCTTTGATCTTGTCTTTCATCTTTTTTGAAGGAATTCCTTCGGAGTCTTGTTAAGGCCAATTGTTTCGAAAAAAATTGGCATGACCCATTTGTGTTGTCCAAGTCTCTCGAACAAATCCTTCGGGTTTTTCCTGTCCGTTCTTGTCTTTTCCGCGGGCTTTTTGTAGGGCACCCGGGTTTTTGAAATGAACCATTCCTTTGAGAGAACCTTGTTGGAATTTTTGAAATGGCCTTTGAACTTTTCCCGAAGGGTACCTACCCTTCGGAATTTTTGAAATGATCCCTCCCAAAGGGCACATGCCCTTCGGCTTTTTGAAAGAGTCCTTTGTCTGCTTGAAATGATCCTTCCAACTGTCCTGAAGTATATATTCCTGAAGGGCAGGTGCCTTTTGGGACTTTGGAAAACGTCCCTTCACTTTGCCAGGATACCCTCCAGAAGGGCACATGCCCTTCGGGTTTATTGTAAATGACATTCTCAAAAAAACTTTGCCTTTTCAACCTTGAAGTGGACTTTCTCGAAGGGGTACATACCCTTCGGGCTTTTTGAAAGAGTCCTTCCCTTTGTAATTTTCTCGACTTTATTGCAAAGTACCTGGGGTTTTGTAAATCCTTTGAAATCCTCTATCCCTTGACTGGAAAAAACCAGAGAAAATAAACATATGCATGATGTTGCCTTTAACTCCATGCTTCCATTGAAAGTGAACAAGAGATGTGGCCTTTGAATTTGCTGTAGGTGTCTTACCCTCGAACAGACTGCATGCTCTATATGGTCGCTGTAGGTCTTCACCCCACTGTTCTTAATACTTTTGCTGTAAGTACCCTTCATTCATGCTTTTCGACCACAGATTGACCAGCCGAAAAGGGGATTAGACCGTTGTAGGAAAGTTTAAATTAATAGGGGTAGTAACTTGGCTTTGACAAGCCAAATTACTAACAGTAAGCTCCCCCATTCTCCCACAAATAGGGGTAGTAACTTGGCTTGAATAACATCGTATATAGGTGAGAGAACACAAGGTGTCATATAAAAATCATTGGAGCAGTGAGTGAGAGTGTCCTTAATCTTGATAGATAAATATTTCGACCAGTTATAAACTTCACCATCACACAAACCTTGCATGTACAGAATCACCCAAACTGGGAGGTCCTTTATCTAACTACCTTTTTAAAAACAATCTTATTTTTTTGGCGATTAGTGTATCCGTGTTTTAAATACTGATCATTTAATAGTATATTCCTAATGCATGCAGTTATGTTGGGAGAATGCCTCTCCCCAAACTCAAGAATGTGTAAATTACAAGTAACTTATAGAAAAGTATTTGGCCATGTATTATGCCAAGCATGAATGAATACTGACTTGGATATAATCAAAGTGATTAGCAATTTGGAACCACCAAAAGATATAGAACTAGTAACAATTTTCCTTAGCCATGTTGGGTAGTATCGCTGCTTCAAAGACAAATTTACAAAATTGTATCATCTTGTGGATTGCTTATTGAGGAAAATGCACCATTTTAGTGGAGAGCAAAATAAAAAATTCAGTTCTTAAATACCCCAATTGGGAGAAGAGTTGCTGTTAAACATGAAATATACTGAGAGGGGGGGGGTGAATCAGTGTATTATATATCCTTTACTTAATCTGATTTCTTTTCTTTAACCACTTAATCACACATTCAAGATATGCAATAAAACTGAAACAATAATATGCACCACACAAGAGAGAGAGAGACACCAGGTTTTTATGTGGCAACCCAAAGTGGAAAAAACCACGAAGAACAATCTCAAGTATATGAATGAGCACCAACTCAAAATACAAAGTTCGCAAGCACCAACTTGCAGGAGCACCAACCCCTTTATCGAGCACCAACACAACTATTTGTGAGCATCAACCCACAGGAGCACCAGCCTCTTGCAAAGATTTGTGAGTACCAACCCACAGGAGCACCAACCCCTCTTGTGTATAGAACACAACTATCTCTCAATGTTGCTTACTCAACAAATGATAGAACTCTACAATATCTCTTGCTTTTCTCTCTTCGAAAACAAATACAAACTATGCACTCTCTTGCATATTACAAATGGCTTCTCAAGCCTTTATTTATAGCTTTCCAAATGACCTTTGGCATTCACCCTTTGTGACCCTTCAATTCTCATGGAAAATGGTGCCAAACATGTATGACCCTTCGTATTCTTGCATTTGAAAAAGTCATATGGTGACCCTTCATAAGCAAAAGCGTCCTTTCCTCTTTTGTCTTTATCTTGGTGACTTCTCATATTCCTCAAAGTGTCCCTTCATGGAAAAATGCGCCATACCCTCTTTTGTCTTCACATGGTGACTCTTGGAATTCCTCAAGATGCGCTTCATGAGAAAATGCGTCCCATTCCTCTTTTGTCTTTTATCCCGTGACTCTTTGACTTCTCCATGGGCCCTCTTTTGACTTATATGCAACCAAAAATATATTCATTAATATTAAATAAATATTAACACACATTAGCTAAGATATGAATATTAAAAACACCATTAAATGCAATGTGACCTTTATCACCAATAATGCTAGACCTTTGACATCAATGACAATATTTCCAACAGTTGCATGTACATGTGTATGCATCAAACTATGCTATTGCGGTTACATTAGCCCAAGATAGAATCCATAAATCTGATCATCCCCTATATTCCACAAGTTTGCTACTAACAATAGCTGAATGGAATTATAGTTCAAAAAACTAAGCACCATGCTGATAAGAAATTCAGTTCTTAAATACCCCCATTGGGAGAAGAGTTGCATGTACATGTGGATGCATCAAACTATGCAATTGTGGGAACATTAGCCCTAGATAGAATCCATAAATCTGATCATCCCCTATATTCCACAAGTTTGCTACTGACAATAGCTGAAAGGAATTACAATTCAATCAAAATAGAAGCTCTATGGACGGTGTATTCAGTGTGAAAATTTCTTGATCTAATAAATAAACAACTTGTACATGGTCCTATTTCAAAAAGGCTCCTCTTCTTGCACGAATGCATGTTTAAATCATAGAAGGAAAAGGGGAAAGCCCTGTGGTTATAAACTATTTGTTGAGAATAAAGACATGTGAACATGCAAAATGGGTAAATGTTGACATTTGTTTGAGATTGTCGTTTTGCCAAAATTGTAAGATGTTGGAGAGTACATTTTATAAATCAGTTTTCCTCAGCTATTATGGAAAAGAAAGAGTATATTATTAAATCAAAAATATTTTAGTTATTAAAGGCTTTTTTGATTGGGAAATTGGTCCCTTGCACGGGTAACCTTTGGTTTGAATGCTACAACCAAGGGGTATCTATTATGCCAAATTCACCTAGGACTTGCACCTTTCATTGTTTGTTGAGGTATGCTGCACCTAAAATTAGATATGGTATATTATTCAATTTCGACACTTCGACATGTCTCATGTGGGTTTGAACCTGGGACACTGACATGAATGCTCCATTGATTTACGAATTGATTTCATTGAAGTTTAGTCTTGACAATAGTAATTGGTTTGTTATATATCAATGTGAGACAGGAGGGTATGCAAACCATGATGCAACAACACGGAAGGTCTAATTCACTGGACTTTGGTGATCTACCATGTATAAAGATTGCCTAGAATGGATAATTCATGCGATACTTGCATAAAGTATTTTTAACAATGGATTTGTACATTGACTGACACAACTAAGGGAAGGGGTTAGACCCTTGTGCCGACCAATGCAACTAAGAATAGTGACAATATTTGTGTCGATCAACACAATTGCGGATAACAAATAATGACATGTTGGGGGCCCCACTTGTGGATGACACATACATATCTTGTGCCAATAGGTGCAACCAAATCATTTTTTGTGCTTATTAGGGAATATCGGAACTTTTTTTGTCCACCCACAAACCCTGATAGCCCTTTGCTGTTATTGAAATGTCCCTTTTGGGTAATTTTTTGAATTCTGTTTTTTGTTTGTATTTTTCTTAAAACTGGAGGATCAATTAAATATTAAAACAACAATACTCAATAATGATATTGAAGATTAAACTATAATTCCTATTGTAATTACTTGAATACACATATAATACTGATGAAACTATTTATTGAATAATAAATGTATCACAACCAAACCTAATGATGTTATCAATAATCAATGATAATGGAAAACCTTTACAGTCGGATTACAACAACAATATTGTTTTACAATAGTAGAGGAGTGCAACAAGGCAGCGGTTGTAGATGAATGGTGGCCAACAAGGTAGGGCGTCACTTTCCAGGGTATTTCCCTAAAACCCCCTGAAACCGTCGCAAATCCCTACGTAGCTATCCTGAGGACAACAATTTGTGCCCCTCCATTGTACGACCTCTCTAAAGGTACAACCCCTAAGTAACAATAAACCCTAATATATATTTCTGATAATCCCTCACAAATTTTGGAAACTGATAATAACCTCCTACCAACTGAAAGCTGAAATTAAACTCGCTCTATCAACACAATTATGATCCCCGGATGGAATGACCTCAATGGGTAAGAGGGTTTTCATCCTCTAAACTTGTACAATGAAGGATTTTCGTCCTCAGATGGAAAAGTTGAACACAAGCTTTGACTTGGAATAGGGTTTTGATTTCAAAGATGAATAATGAATCCTTTTGAGCCCAATTTTTATTTCATAATTTCCCTTTTCTAGTTGGCCTAACCTTCAAAGCATTTAAAACAATTTTAGATAAATATTATTTTTTGGTCCACTTAATGAATATTATTTTTTGGCTCACTTAATGAATATTACTTTTTGGCCCCCTTTATAATAATAATACATAAGTGTCATTTTCCCATGTTATAAAATAAAATAACTTTAGGATGACTTAAAAATATTATTGAATTATTTCCCTAATAATCCCTTAGCCGACAAGAAATAATGAATAGGCTACAGGGTTTATGATTGGTTTATTTCTGGAAAGGTGATATTACAGTATGCCCTTCCCTGAATTGCTTGCCCTCAAGCAATCACATATTAGGATGCTCAAGAATATCTGTACCTTCCTATGTAGCATCTTCTGTTGGTAGGTCTTTCCACCACACCAAATATTCTGTTATGCTCATATTTCTTAGTTTCTTCTCCTTGATATCTATGGTGGTTTCTTGAACCAAGATTAAATTGCCTTCATCATCCAAAAGAGACAACTCAATGGAATGAATGATACGCTGTTCCAGTGCCCTTCTGAGGCATGAAATGTGAAATACGTTATGTATCTTGTTGTGCCGTGGAAATTCAGGTTCATAAGCAACCTCCCCAATCCTCCACTTAATACTGTAAGGGCCATAGAAGCGAGGCTTGAGCTTCTCAGCTCCACTTTCTTTGAGAGAAGATTGTCTATACTCTATAGGGTTGCAACCTCAAGAAAACCATGTCTCCAACCTCAAAAGTTCTTTCAATACGATGCTGATTCACATATAACTTCTACTGATTCTGTGCTCATTGGAGGTTTTCCGTTTTCCTTGAGTGTCTCCAATATTCATTGACTTTGTGTGACCAAAGCTCTTGCCCCTGGCACTTTATGTCTGTGATGCCCAAGTCCACAAAAGAAAGAGCATCATAACCATACAAAGCCTTGAAAGGAGTCATACCAATGGACATATGATGTGAGGTGTTGTAGCAATGCTTCCCCATATAAAGCCATTTGATCCAAGCTGTTTGTTGCCCTGCTACATAGTTCCTCAAATATCCTTCAACCCATTTATTCACAATTTCAATTTGCCCATCTGTTTAGGGGTGGTAATTGGTACTGGGAGTCAACTCAGTTTCTATCAAATGAAAGAATTCCTGCCAAAATAGGCTAAGGAACATGTTGTCCCTATCACTTACTATGTTTTTAGGCAACCCATGAAGCCCAAAAACTTCTCTGAAAAATAAATCGGCCCCCTGTGGTGCCTTGAACTCAGATGAAACAACAAAGAAGTGTGCATATTTAGTAAGTCTGTCAATTACAACATAAATACAACTCTTACCTGAAACTTTTGGAAGAATAGTGATGAAATCCATAGAAATAATCTCCCATTTCTGACTTGGAATTGATAAAGGCTGCAACAAACCTGCTGGAAATACCTGTTCAAATTTGTTTTGCTAGCCGATAATACACTGTTTGATGTATTGGAGGATCTCCCTTGAGTCCTGTCCATAAAAAACTTTCCCTGATTTGCTTATAAGTCTCGAAATGCCTAGAGTGACCAGCCAATGGTGTATCATGTACTGTCCTCAAGACCTTATGCTCCATTTTTGATTTAGGGAAGATATAAATTTTACCCTTATAAAAGAAGAGATCATCTACCACCTTGTAACTATCACCATGTATTCTGTCCTCAAGGATATCAATCGTAAATATACTCTCTGCATGCTCTATTATTATAGCAACCTTCCAATCTGCAGAGATTTTAGACATTGAGCATATAGTACTTAGGCCAATCTGTTGCTCCAAAATATCCAGAATTTTATCCAATGCTCCAAGTATTCTGATTTTTTTTTTGTATTTTCCCTAAAACTGAAGCATCAATTAAATATTGAAACAACAATACTCAACAATGATATTGATGATTAAATCGTAATCCTTATTACAATTGCTAGAATACACATAATATTGATAAAACTATTTATTGAATAATAAATATATCACAGCCAAATCTAATAATGCTGAATCAATAATTAATGATAATAGAAAACCTTTACAGCCGGATTACATCAACAAAATTGTTTTACAGCAGCAGAGTGCCTCCATCAAGCTAAGTGGCTACATTATTCCTAACCAACACAAATATTCTTGTGCCAACGTTTGAATGGAAGGAATTTGAGACTTTTGACCTTACCTTGAATAAGAGAAAAGGTAATCCCCTTGTGATTTGCCTCCATTAAGAAGTATGATTTAATGAACATGTATTATAAGAAAAAATAGGATGAATCCAAAACATAATAATTTAAGGGTGTAAAATGTTGCGAGTTTATAGATGAAAGGACACAAAATATTGGAGATTTTATGCTTGCCCGAACCTGATGTTATGCAATATCTACTAGCATGCATATTACCACATTTAATGAAAACCTAAGTTACGAATTCGGGTTCAGTTCTGGGTCGGGTTTGTAAAACTGGGTTCGCCGGTATGGCAATTTATTTTTCCTTGGGTACGAAAGTACACAAAATATATAAAAAATAAAAAATATAGAAATTCTAGCCTAATAAATAGTTTGATGAAGCTTAAACCCTAGATCAACGATGGAAGGTAAGTATAGAATGAGAAAATGATAGGTAAGTGCTTTTGCTTTTATTTTTTGGGTTCTTTTATCTTATGTTCTTGTGTTTTACTGAACTTTTAAGGTTTGCATTGTGTTTTTTATTATTGTTTTATCATTGCTTCATGTCTAATTTTGAGAAAAAAAAAACAAAAAAAAAAAAAACAAAAAGTTTTAGACCTTGGGTTCTGCCCGGATTTGTTCTAGGTGACCTGTGTTTGCTCAGGTTCTTTTGAAAAAGAGCCCACATGAACTCAGGTTGTCCAGGACGAACCCGGGTCGTCTAGGATGAACTCGGGCTGTAATTTTGCAGTACCGGACCCGTACCTGTACTCAGGGGGTTTGGTTCTTCTGCAGAAGAACCCAGATGAAGCTGGGCCGTATTTTTTGCAGTACCAAACCTGTACCCGTACCGGGGATGTGGATTGGGGTAAGGTTATTCTGTAGATAGGGAATAATTGGTATCTTAGATGAAAATCATTGTTTCCATTAACAGATAACAATTTGACACCATAGTTTGAAATAAATAAAGGGTTAAATTACTACCTTAGTAATCAATAATCATAATTTGGCTAAAGTGATGAACAACTATTTGCAAACAAATTACAATTGAAGGTTCTACATTGGCTCAATATGATGCTGGAGAAGAAAAAGAAGATTCTATTTTCTGACATACCAAAGGATGCAATTTCGAATACAGAATGGAGGTTGCAAGATTATTACTAGTTGAGGGAATGGTTTGATGGAATTTATCTGACAGAAGACAATATGAGGTTAGGGCCAGTTGGATTAACATAATTTTAACTATTTCGATCCTGGAATTCGATAAATACGTACATGGTTATGTACCAAGCCAAATGACTGCTCTGTTACTAACTGATACAAATGATCTCGTGGTGAAATTTGAGTGGGAGGATTTTGAATGAGTTTCAGTTATAAGAAGAAAACTGGTGACTTGAAGTCAAAAACTTTCAAGTATATAAAATGTTTCAAGTTTATGGATGAAATGACAAAAATGATTGCAGAATTTACACCCGCTTGATTATACTGCACAGACTGCTATTCTGAATTTATAGTATGGGACCTTTATTATTTGGATGGCATTAAACAGGGTGTTATGTACAGTTGAGAAAAATTCTTGTCCAAGAAATCTATTCTGAATAAACTGAAAAATACGAGGACCAGTTGTTTCACAGTAACTCTATATATCTTTCTGTTTGGAAGCACAAAGGGGAAGGCAAATTAAGCAGTTCTTCCTCTGATGCTTAAAGACTAATTATCGTTCACGAGGAGTTTAGGGAAACAGATTTATTCTCGAGGAAAATTGAAGAAGAGATATGACAAGGTTAAAGAATGGAGGCAAAACATTGATGTGGATAACAAGCTAGAAGTAGGAGCTGAAATTGGGGCAGTGATGAGTTGGATGGGAAAGGAAGGGTCAATAAGGTTCTTTAAAAGAAAAGGAGAGGAACCCTGATGTTGTTGTTTCTTATGATGAGCTGGATTGTGCCCATTCAGGTATGGGGAAGAGTGAACCTTTTTGAACACCCACCCCAACTAGAACTGTAACTTCATCAAGGCCTCTAGTAAAATCTGTATTTAGTAGCCATATAATTTATTGATGTTCCGAAGAAGATTTCTCTTGTTAGGAAATTGATGTTGTCTAATGCCCCACGGTTGCACCTGAGAAGATCTTATCACTCTTTTCATTTTTACTATCTTTCCCAAGTTTCTGCCACCTAATATGTCATTTTTCCATATGGATTATTAATTACCTGTTTTTTCTGCAATCTTCACAATCTGTATACTGATCAAGCAATTGAAAGTTTTGAGCACATAGACTTGGCTATAATTCTGTGTATGCTGAGTTCCTTTTGCACCATTCTTTACGTCCACTTTTGTCTCACTGCAATGCAATCCTCTGCATTTCAGCATTTCAATATTTCCCTCGTTCCCAAGCTGTAATAGGCTTCTCTCCCACTTAATGGACAAATTTGTTCTTTGTGGCCATAAGGCTTGCTTTTCTCAAATTATTTTTAATGTCTGTGTGGCACTTTATTTTTTTTCCTTTCATGTGATGAATAACAAATATATCTTGAATTCTGTATTGTCCTTCAGCATTATGAAGGGGATGTCAAAGATCTTGCTTTAGATTTTTCAGTAACGGAAGAGATTTTTGGAAAACGAGTTGTTATTGAGCTTAGACCAGGCGGTTCAAATATGCCTGTTACAATTGAGAATAGGTTGCAGTATATACATGCAATGGCAGACTATAAACTTAATCGGCAGGTAACCCTGGCTTCCAATGCAATCTGTACTTGTATCTGTGATCACACATATGGTTATTGTATCATCTGGTCTTCTATGGTTTTCATGTCTGAAGGCAATGATTGTTTTGTTGACATACTTATAAAGTCATTTACTTGCAGATCCGGCCACTGATAAATGCATTTGATCGAGGATTATCAGATCTGATTTCGCCCTCTTGGTTGAGCTTATTCAATGCACGGGAGTTCAACCAGGTAGGAACTATCTCCGCTAAATATAGTTCCTAATGATGCATTAGATTTTTTCCTTCTCTTAATAAAGTTTGATGAGTGAAGAAGCATTTGTCTAGTTAATAACTTGATCTTAGCTGACATTCAATTTTTTTATCCTGCATGTATTCACATTTACGAGACATAAATCTTCTAAAAGTTGACTCTAGAAGCTGGTCTAGTCCCAAATTGTATTGGCTACGCTCTATTGTTGCTAATGCCCATAGCCAGTGATTTATTCATGTGAAGAACTGAAACTTGTTAGATGGATGCTAAGATATAGTTTAAATGCACAGAGTATCTTTGTGCTATATTGTTGCTAATGCCTGTAGCCAGTAATCTATTCATGGGAAGAACTCAAAACCTGTTAGATGGATGGTAAGATGCAGTTTGAATGCACTTCAGGAATGCATTTGACACTTCTGGCATCCTTTTTGGGATTTCTTTTTGTGGTCTTCTAGCTTGGCTTGTGCATGGATGAAATGGTAGCATAGTTTGAGAGCTTTGTAGTTCTCTTCCCATCATATGATGCTTGATTCTTATTTGATATCTAACTGTAGATTCACAAATTATATATATATATATATATATATATATATATTTTTTTTTTTTTTCTGTTAGTATTTCCCGTATCTCCCTACCTTCTATGTGACAAAAAACTTGTCCACCAAAACTGAAAACCTACTTATTTGTGCATGCGGTATCAATTCCTTTGTATTTATTCTGAATACAAGGATCATATATATATGTGTGTGTGTATTTTTTTTGTTTTTCTGTTAGTATTTCCCGTATCTCCTTACCTTCTATGTGACAAAAAACTCGTCCACCAAAACTGAAAACCTACTTATTTGTGCATGCAGTATCAATTCCTTTGTATTTATTCTGACTACAAGGATCATATTTTCTTTCTTGATGGTTGTATGTTTCTGTTTTTGTATCGTCTCATTTTAGATTTTGATTAATCTCTGAGTTTGCTTGTATAGCTGCTTTCTGGGGGCGAGCATGATTTTGATGTTGATGACTTGAAAATCAACTCCAGATATTCAGGTGGCTATTCTGAGAGCAGTCGAACTGTGAAATTATTTTGGGAGGTAAGTCATGTGGCAACTTAGAGCCTGAATTCCCTTAAGTTGTACATGAAATGCATGACCACAACATTTTTGCATGCTGTCTTTGGTGAAATATAATATATTTTATTTTGGTTAGGTTTTGCATTTCAAAATATGAAGAAATTAAGTTAAGTCTTCTGCTTTTATTCACAGTCGTTTGTTAGTTTTCTATACAGCAAACTGAGCGTTCAATAATTTTAATCCTTCATGTTTGATCCTATCCTTATGAACATCCTTTGAATTGATTTGAGAGTCTAGATTGTTGATTCATTAAGTTGGGATTCTTTGTTGGGCCTGCCTTACGGCATATCTTAAAATCCCCTTTGAAGCTAGTAATATAAGTTACTGCTCACTTGATTTCTAGTTTTGCATTTGTTTTGCACATTCTCATTCCTCAACTTGTTTGATTTATGTTCAACTTGAATCCCAATTAGTCGATGTCACAGTGAATATCTTTGTCATTTGTTTTCTCATTGGTCGTTAAATTTAGAAACTCCTTCAGCATAGTGTGTGCCATCCTGTATCCAGGGTCTCAGCCATTAACCTGGATCGCCAACTAAATCCAGGAAGGAACCATTCTGGAGAGTATGCATGTACTGCGGAGCAAACATTATCAAGCTTAGAGAACCCTTTAGCTCAGATATTGCATCCGAGGAATTTCTATTCTGATAAAATTCATCCAGGTTTTGCACCTGTTCTCTTCTGCTAGTACTCCTACAGGCGGCCGCATCTACAGGGCATAAGGGGCTAGCCCAACAGGGCTTGAACTTGGTTGTCATAGTGATAAATAATCCACCTTTACCACTATACTTTGGCCGTCTGGATCTGTTATTTTTTATGTTGGCAAAATGGCTTTTTACTTACTATGCTAATAGACGCAAATGATAGGATTCATGAAAAAGGCAATTGAAGTTTAATATCAGGTTGATGAATTCGGAACTTGAGAGAATTTATTTTCTAGGAATTCAATATTTCTATTGACTACAAATAAGATTCAAAAAAGAACTATGATAGAATTTTCCATATGTGCTTTTAAATTAGCAATGGTCCACTACTGTTAAAATTTGAACCCTAGTAGAGGCAAATTTGCTGGAAGATAGTTTATTTATCACCTGATAATTTATTTGTCATTTTCAGGTGTTTTACCACCTACTGGTTTTTCGTACATGGTATCAGTCCATTTTTCTATTGGTGTGGGCCTTATTTGTGTTTAGATTTTTTATGCCACTCCTATATATATGAGATATTTATTTACTGATTCTCTATATTATTTTGTAATGCAATCATTCTTTTTGTGTTTTTTGATGTCTACTGCGTAAGGCTTCTACTGTGTCATCTTGTCTCATGACACAGGTTTTTCAAAATTTTAAGGTTAACTCATATTAAAAAAGATTAGCATAAGAAGAAGCACATGAACAAGAGTGAAAATATCACGCTAAAATGCTATCAAAGGAATTCTATTTATACTCCACATTATGCAAAGTAGGTAAGAATTTATAATACTGAGTTGAATTTTTAGTTTCTTGATATGACTTTTCATATCCCAAAGGGACGTGGAATTCTAATTTGTCCGTCACTTTATGATTACATTAAACTGTTTTTAGCATATTACATACTCTTAACTACCTCTCTTGATCATGACAATTTCTGATTCTGTTCTAAACTCAGCAAAGTTCTGAAATTCCAAATGGATTGTATAACATTCTCATTGGCATGAGCATTTCAACAATGTACCTCGTGTTAGTATAAGGTACAGATACTCCTTGAAGTTGTTGTTATGCCCAACTTTGCAGTATGATACAATGTACAATTGAATTAGAATCCTTGCCCAAAATATCAACCATTGGCAACTGCAATTGTTTCTTTTTCTCAACCATATACTACCATCTCTTGAAAATAAATATCCACTTTTGGCTTATGCACAGGGATGCGTACATCTCTGACCTTTGCATCAGCTTTTTGTCATCAACAACCAATGTTGAAATTTTGAACCAAGTCTTATCTAGGCCATCATTCTCACCCTGACACAGTCTTGACAAATCAGACTATCGAAGCAAGTCTTATCTAAGTGTAGACACCTGATTTTGGTACAAGACCCCTATCCATCGTCTTTTCCCCATTTTTTTCACACTTGGTCCACTTGCATATAATTGACTATTTTTGGACACTCTCTAGCCCGCACTATACTAGATCTAGCCTTTTAGCCTTATAGATGTCTTGAAAATTCTATCAGATTTATCTGTTTTCAACTTTTGGGTCTAAGTCATCCATTTTTTGAGCAGTCTGCCTTCATTCCTAAGTTTCTATTTCTCCAGGGGTGGATTCGGCGACCCATTGAATGTGCCCTGGGCGGATTTGGTGACCTGCCAAATCCGTCCTCTGTGTTTTTGTAGGTCCTTCCCACCTTGGCTTGGTTTCCCGCATTGTGATTTTAGCTTATTGCAATCTCCAATCGTTAGCCTTCTTGTGTCATGTCCTAGAGATCCCTATATACAAATCATTCATAGTTATTCTACAAAGTGTCAAGAATCATTCAAGGGTTGAGCGAATGGTGAATCCTTCTCCATCATTCAAGTTAGAGCCTTCATTGATTATATTTGTTGCTACACTTGCGACAAAGTTTTCACCTTGATACTTCAGTCTTCTTCAACCCTTGTGACATCATCCACTGGTACCAAAAAAGGGTTTAAGGGAATGTTCATGTAGTTTGCATTGCACTTCACTAGGAAGAGACGAAGCTTTCACTCGAAATTCCACTTAGATGCTATAGAAAACTACATTGACTCTGATTCCAAGCATGCAGAAAATGTAATTGCAACTCGTCAAGGGGTAGCCTGAGTCAACCAACTTTCCACATGTCTTGTTGCTATTTTTAAGGGTTAGGTCAAGGAGCAAAAAAAAGACAATTCTGAATTGCAATTGCACAACACTATATGACATCTGGTAGTAAACCTACATAGAAAAATCTAGAATTCATAATCCAAAACAGATTGGGGTATAGATTCTGCGGCTAGGAACACATTTGGTGGTTACAGGCAGTATGGATTCAGCGGTCTTCTGAATCCGCCCAAGGCATATTCGGCGGTTACAATTGAAGTGCTGAATCCATCCTTCGAAAATTATACATCCAGATTTCATCAGACCTGCACAATCATTTCCAAATCACTATTCCAGTTTCAGAATCCGAAGATTCTGCCTAGGTGTGTCAGATTTCTATCTTCTTTGTCATTTCATTGCTATTCCTTGTCTTAATCAATTACCTGTTCCATTTGTTGCTGTTTTCAGCACACTTGGGATTATGATTTACTGTTTTGGACTGTATTTACTTGAAAATTGCTGTTTCACTAATTTAACCAATTGTGCATACATCATTCGCCCCATTGTGCGCATTTCAGTTAAAACACTAAGTCATCATTGTCACCCCCACAGAGTTCCCTCTCAATGTGAGGTCAGAAGCTGGATCATTGCTTCCAAGTTCACATGATCACCCATTAACAGTTTCACTGAATCTGGAACACCCTCTGAGCATAGCCAATCTGGATGAATAAATGAACCACCATAGGTCCCTGTGGCAGATAATGAGGATGCATATCATTTTGTTTTGTGATGGCATGATGGAAGGGTGTATTTAGATCCTCATGGCAGCAACTTGGTTTAACTTTTTAACAGAAGTGCATTTTGATGAATGATAAATCTGCATTAGAAACTTAAATCAATCTATTATCCAATCAGTGGCTCTACTGCAATTGAACGTCTCCTCTGTGATCATTGATGGAATAATGGTGTCCAGTTCTTTGTTTATTAGAGGGTGAATATTTTTGAGCTGTTGATCATCTTGTTATGTGTCTGTCTGCAATCCTTTCAGGTGGTATAGATTTAGAAAAGGGGACTGTTTGAAATAAATAAAGTCTTCTGTGGGTGTGCTGATGGTTTGCAGGGGCATCCAATGTAGTTTAGTGTATGAAGACATCATAGAATGCTTGAAAGGGAAAAGTGAGAAAGTTAAATAAGTTAATTTTTTGTATTGAATAATATTGAAGATTTAAATGTACTGTTTATTTTGTGGGTGAGGTTGCATTGTGCAAAGGGCATGCTTGTGAATGAAGGGCTTTCTCATTTTTACTTTTAAATCTCTAGTGGTTTAGTTCAATACAAATTTTTGGCTTTTATTTTTCACAATGAAGTAAATTGCGTTTGGTAAGATTCTGAATGTCAATAACTATTTGTTTAAAGTGGGAGTCTTCCAAAATGCTTTGTTTAAGGCACTACAATTTTTGTTTTGGATTGTGTTAACTGACCAGGTTCTAAAAGCGTAAGGTGCTCATTGATATTTAGTTTAGGATGCTAGTTTCTTTCTTCTTTTATGAGGAAGTCTCGCATATGGTCTTTCTGATTAAGACAACGGAGAACCATTTTTATGTTGAGAAGAATGCATTATTGTTTTAGGGGTCATAATGTTTTGATGAGACAGTCACATGGACGAACTATAATTTATTGAATATAGTCACATTATCTAGTATACTTTTATTTAATGTTCAGAGTCACACGGGCTGCTGACTGTTTTGTATATTTTAAAGTGTTGTACATATCTCTAAGTGCATCTCTCCTCTTAGAAGCTTCTTTGTTCTAGAAGATTCCTTGTATACCCTTACATATTTTACTTTTTTATAAGATCGAACACTTCAAGGCCTCTCCCAATCAAGGTACCAGATCTAGTCTCCTTGAGGGTTTCTACCTCTTACTGTTCACTAGATCTACTCTCTTCAGCAACCTTCAAATTTGGGGAGTTGTTTCAATGGTTGTGTTCTTCATCAGATCAGCACTACAACCCATTACCAGACGGTATCTTCTCAAATCTATGTTGGTGTTTGTCATTTTGCTGATTTTTTCCCCTAAAACAATGCCTTATTTTATAGTACAGATTGCTCCTTGCATAAGTGTTCGATCAGAATGATAAATGCACCATCACAAAGTACTCTTCAAGAGATTTTCGCAATTGGTCACACAAAAAATTCTGAGCATATCAAAGGATATATAACGTTGAGAAGTTGGCCTTCTAGAACTGCTGTACTGTCTTTTTTCGAAATGGACTTCGAGAAGGACAGAAATTATCATATCTTGAAATCCGAGTATGCAAATCAAGCATTATTTTTTGCATTTAGGACATTTTCAGATCTACTTGCCTAGAGATTTTATTTTCAGATCACTGGCTGCCAAACATTGGTAGATTCTCTTTCTTTATCTTAGATCTGATCCAAAATGGCTTTAAAAGAAGTTACAAGGGAATCCTCAAAAGATCAGTGAATATCAGTACTCTTGAGCAGATCCTCGTACATCATGCTGGTGCTCTTGAACTATTTCTAGGTAGTCATACTAAGAACCAGACCAAGAAAATGCAAGAAATGATGACAGTGTTGCAGATTATTCTTCTTCAAAATCAATGACATGCACTACTAGACGACATCTGCACAAGGGTTCCATCTAGTAACTTGGCTCTGCCTACACTCATCTTCAATTCCTAAAGTTGTCAAGGAAATTGATGATTCATTTTCGCTACCATTTCTATTGGATCCTCGCCTTGCTAACCATGAAGCATCATGCAATCCTCAGATGGTTAGCCACCCAATCTGAGGTGAAGATATTGTTTTGGAGACTACAACTGTCTCACAACAGGTTCCACTTATGAGCAAGCCTACCTCTTCATCTACATTCTAATTTTCTTCCTTGGTCCAATCAGAAATACAGCAAATTGATGACGAACTTAATGCTGTTCGTCCCTTTCCTTAGTTGACGACAGGTTCTGATTCTGAGAAGCCTTTCAAACATCATTAAGATGGACTTTTCATAGCGTCATTGCTGGCATCTTACGTTGCTTCACTACTTCCCATAGGCTCTGTTCTTAACTAGGGTGGACACCAAGCAGCTTCACATTCAACGATTGCAATGATTACATTCTGTGCCCTATATCCAAACCTCATTCCACTACAATACAATCTCTTGAGTATGGAGATAATTTTCCATGCAGATCATCAATCTCTAGAACTCAAATTTTCATATGAGATTCCTTTTGGCATCAGAAAAGCTTTTAAGTTTGTAGGATATTTTATTTGCAGATGTTCCAACTCTTATTTAACATTTAAACCATACTTACCAAATCTGTCCAGATCTGCACAAAATCCGTTCGGATCCGGATTTTTGGCCGACCTGGATAAGTTTGTCCGGGCTGGTCCTATTTTTTTCTGTTTTCTTTAAATAGGTTTTCTGCGCAAAAAAAAGCCCCAAAACCATAAATATCATATAATATTAACATTTTATATCATTTTATTAATGTTTTTCATTGTATTTGTCAATTTTGCATATTTATAGAACTATGCTCACACATATATATGTATATATTCCGGATTGCATGTTTCCAATTTTTTTCAAGAATTCCAGATTTCAGATTTTTTTGCCCTCCTAAATGGATCCGGATTTCCAAACTTGGTAACTATGATTTAAACACAATACATTTGGGGGCTCCATTGTCATTGTTGATGGTCCGCATGCACTCCATGTTTCACCCCATTCCATTTGTTCCTAGCTTATCTTTGATGCTACGAGGTGGTTATGAGTCCTGCATTGAAATCGGGGACAATTTCCTACTAGCAAGGAAGAAATGATGGGACACAGTCACATGGGTTGCGTATTTTACTAAACATAGTCACACAGGTTGTGTAATTTGTTAAATATTAGCACATGGGTTGTGTATTCTATTAAATATAGTCACATGGGCTATGTATTTTATTAATTATATTCACATGGGCTAGTGAACTTTATTAACTGTTTGAGACAGTCACATGGGATTGTTTTCTATTCTTAAATGTTGTACAAATCTCTATGTACATTCCTCTTCTCTTAGAACTTCCTCTAGAAGCTTCCTTGTATATCCTTTGTAATCTTTATATATATTATATACATAATACAAATGAATGTAGGTGTACAATTGTGGCAATATCTTGTCTCTCTCTTTTTGTTGTTGCAAATGTTTTCCTTAGTGCATAAGGGGTTTTACTCAATCTTTATAAGGTCAATGTGTTATTAAAAGGGGAAAAGTCCTTTTTGACTTAAAAAGTGTATATCGAATTTATCATCTCCATAGAATTGTAGGGTTTTCTCCAAAGTATTGAGTGCTTGAGGACTTTTTCAAGTTTGTGCCTAGTCCCCATGTAACCTATTTCGATGGACTTCTGTATAAGCATATATGGCAAGGCCTTTGAGCCATTCTTGAAGGGAGGATATTTGATGTAAAAATGGGACTATATGGCCAATTTTTAAAGGAAGATAACTATGAAAGATGGCTAAATCATGTTGTAAGCTTGCTCCTTTAAAACTGTTGTAAGTGGGTTCTTTATAAACTTGTGTTCAAGGATGGGAAACGTTTCTCTTGGTGTTTTTATTCGAATCTTTTTATGATCCCCAATATTTGATAAGATCTTTTTTTATGTATGCTATCTTGGAAGGGGAAGTGTCTTTTGTTGACTTTCTTGTGTCTTTCTTATAGGGGGCAACTCTGTAAAATAGCAAAATTAACCAAGTCCCTTTGCAAGGGAATTCAAAAAGCATTTGGATCAAAAGGATGCACAAATTGAAGCATAAAAAAATACCCTCACTACCAAAGATGAATGTAATAAAAATGTGAATAGTTTAGTTTGACATATAAAGAAATAAAAACATTAAAGGAGAACAAGAGTTGAAAATCAATGCAAGGAAGCTCATGCTTAATTTGCAAGCATGTGGTACAATAAACCTTGTGCTTTAAAAAAAATATATGATCCATTTCAAGGTAACTTGTTTAAGGAGGTGTGCAAATATAATGAGTACAAGAAATAGAGTTTTGATGGATGTTATTTTAGATAAAATTACACTTTTTTTGGTAGAAATAATCACTTGTCAGACCATTATTGGTTCAACCACACTTATCAAGATTGTGGATGCAGTAATCACCACTTGGACAACTGTTGGAACAAACAAACCTAAGCAATGTGACAAGAAGGATACAAATAAAGGTAGGGAGAAGATATTAGTGTTTTACCTTTTAGTGACTCAAGGGTGATTTAACACTAATGAAATGGTAAAACTATGTGTTGTTCCCAAAATTTGTCACTCTTTTTGGGACAACATATGAACTATTTTGGTTCAACAGGACCAAAATCCTCTCTTCCCTTTTCAAAAATTGTTTTGTGTATTCAAATTTTTTCATTCTTCAAGCTTTTCAGAAATCTACGGACTCTGTAGGCTTGAATCTACGGACTCTGCAAGCTTGAATCTACGGACTCCGCAGGCTCATTTCTACAGACTCCGCAGGCGGGATTCTACGGACTCTTTCAAGGCTCGAGAGACTTAGAGAAAACTACGGACTCTGCAGGCCAAGTTCTATGGACTCATTTCTACGGACTCAGTTCTACGGACTTTGCAGGTTGATTTCTACGGACTCTGTAGGAAAGAAACAAGCTCTCAGCACTTAGGCATTTTCAGGATTGGTTCAATGCCTTGGTTCAACCAAAAGAGTTCATCGGCAAGCTTCTAAGCAAAGATTGAACCATTGAACCATTGAACCGTTGAACCTTGAACCAAAAAGGTTCAAGGGTTCAATGGGTTCAAGGTTCAACAACGTCAACAAGAGTTAAGCGCATTTGTCAAGGTTCAAAGTTCAACCGTTTCAAGGTTCAACGGCTTCAAAACAATTATCAAAGGGAAGAAGGCTTGAACCATTGAACCGTTGAACCATTGAACCATTTTGGTTCAAAGGTTCAACGGGTTCAATGGTTCAAAGGTTCAACGAGCGGTTGGTTCAACGCGTTTTGTTCGAGCGATCAAATGACTTAGCGAAAAACAAAGGAATGAACCATTGAACCATTGAACCGTTGAACTTTGAACCAAATTGGTTCAACGTGTTCAATCGGTTCAAAGAGATCAAAAGACTTAGTCAAAAAGAAGGCTTCAAACACAAGATTGAACCGTTGAACCAAAGTTGGTTCAATCGGTCGGTTCAATCGACAGGTTCAAGGGAGTGCCCCAAAGCCGGAAAGCCAAGTGCCCTTGCAGAAGGCAATGAGCAAAGCCAAGTGCCCTTGCGGAGGGTAGCGAGCAAAAGCGAACAAGGAATTCCTTCGAAAAAGTTCCTGCGGCAAAGTTGTTAAGGACTATTTCCTTTGGACAAAAAGTCTGAAGGAAAGCCCGAAGAAAAGCCCGCCGAATGAATTATAGTCCGGAGGCCACCCAAAGGATCCCGAGGGGTAGGTACCCTTGCGGGAGGCTCTCGCCAAGAAAAGTGGACTGTTTCTCAAGACTTCGAAGGGCAGGTCCCCTCTGGGAAAGGACAAAACGAGAAGGCCGAAGGAATTGTCAAGGAAAGTGACGGGCCCGCAGACGTCAAAGTTGAATGTCGTGAACTAGCCGTTGATATCCAGACGTCCGGTGATGTCCCCGCAGCTGTCAAATTCAGGGCAACAAACTAGCTGTTGGTTTCCTAACGATGACGGGCCCGAAGACGTCAAAGTCATGGAAATGAAATAGCCGTTGATCTTTGAAAGCTTGAATGCAGACCCAAATGCAGAAGGCCAAAACGCCAAAGGGAAGAACCGCTGATGGAAGAGTGTAAGGAGCCAGCAAGACCGAGGATATAGCCCTGAGAGCTCAAATGCCAGGAAAAGACAAAACCAGAACGGGAAAAAGATAGCTCGAGAGCTCAAATCGCAACAAGAAGAGACAAAGAGGAAAATATCTACGGAGTAGTTATTTCGGTAGCTGGAACAGTCTGCAAAGTAGATTTTCGAGCTTGCAAACATTGAAGGCGTGCCCTGTTAATTTCATTTGGAGTAAAAACAAAATGGACAGCTGTGCAGACGTCAGAGGGGACAGACCAGATGATCTAGACCCAGGAAGAGACATATTAGATGAATGGACACGCATAGTTAAGGCAATGCGCTGTTCCAAGCATGGTCCCTCCAGACAGAACTGAAGGCGCACTGAAGGCATTGACTGCAGCGTGGGCTGTCCCATGGGAAAGAGCGCCAAGCCTTGCTTGGTGGCTATACATTGTAATTTCTCTCATTATGCAAAGGGAGATATTCCCGTTACCAGAAGCAAAACTCTGCCCAAATTGAAAGGCGAATACTGAGACTTTGAGCTCAGATTGTTGTTCATATTATTTTATCTAAATGTGAAAGCAAATTACTTGCAGACTTTGTGCTGTTATAGCTTGTGCTATTTTAAGAAATTGTTCTTATGTCTGTTTCCTAGGAGCATTCTTGTTTATTTGATCTAACAAGTAGAACTATTGGAAGTAATCATGAAGGTGTCATGAAGCCAACTGTGGAGAGACTTTGTGCCCCCACAATTGCCTTTAGTGTGTTTTCTTTCTGTTTCTGTGTAAAGGACTTTGGGATGACTTTGTGCCCTCATTGTCCTTCGTATTTCACTCTTGGGCAGTCGAGGTGGAGACTTTGTGCTACATCTCAGTCTGCTGGTTACTAAGCCTTTGGTTACCAGTTACTTGTCACTACCTGAAAAAACTCCTGTTGTTCCCTGTAAGAACACTTCTGAAAGAAGAGAAGTGCCTTCAGTGTCTTCACCAGGATTTTCTCCTCTATTTGTGAACATCATCTTTGAAAAAAGAGAGATGGATGGTGTTATCCTACCCCTGAGTGTTATTTTCTGCTTATATATATAGTATATAGCGCCTCATACTTATAGGGAACCTCCCCTTGATGAGAGAGATTTGTCCCCTGTTGATGTAGTAACCCTGCACACCTGGCCGACCAATCTCCCTATCCTGTGGTTGAAGAGACCTATTTTGCTCACCAGTTAGTTGGTTGACAAAATATTCACCCAACACTATGCACACAAGAGGGATCTAAGGTAATATGGTCTAAAACAATAAGAAAAAACCCAACGTGCTAAAAATAGTAAGTGGATGTTAAGGTAGACGATCAAACAAGCAATGGAAACAATGAAAAGACAGATGAAAATTGACACACCCAAGCATAATTATGGAATTTTAGAATTGAAAATAGACTTTGTAGTTGACTTTGTTGTAACCCTACAAATTTGGAACTAATTGTGCTCTGGGAGAGAATCCAAAGGTCGTTGATTGTGTACTGTATGGAATTGGCATGCCATCGATTATTTACCTCTACTATTGGCAATTGTGTACCTGGGTATCGATTCTGTATTGCTCCTTTTTTGAATTTGCAATTTTCTAAGTAGGCACGCAGGTTGATGGCGGGTAGGGTTGAGTGTTCATTTTTTTGAATTGATTGGTAGAAATGCGCTGAATTGCTTCTCTTTCACCCCTTTACCTAACCCCCAAATGTAGTAACAAAATAGTGTATGCAAGTTAGTTGACTCAAGCAACCTCTTGAGGAGTTGCAACTACATCTCTTGCATGCTTGGTCTCTTTTACCCCTTGACCTAACCCTCAAATGTAGCAACAACATAGTGGGTGCAAGTTAGCTGACTCGAGCATCCTCCTGAGGAGTTGCAATTATATATCTTACATGCTTGGAATAAGAGTCAATGTAGTTCTCTTGCACATATGAGTGAAATCCCAACCTAAGTGAGAGAAAGGGCTTCGCCGATAATCAAATGCAACTATATGCTTCCGATATAAATTTATTTTGGCACAAGGTGATGATGACACAAGATGTAGAGGCAATGTTGACTCTATGTAGCAAATGAATAGAATCAACGTGTGGCTCAAACTTGAGGGCTCCTTATCAATATTCCACTCTATAAATGACTATGGATTGATTTGTATAAATAGGTATATTTAGGATATGATGTGTGTAGGTTGACCATAGGATAGCGTGATAAGCAAAAGTTAAGGCACATGAAATCAGGGCAAGGCGAGGACTCAAAAAAGCATTAGGGATAGAATTGACAGGGTGCCAATTCTATCGAAGACAAAATTGATAGACTGCTGATTTTGTACTAGGAGGCAAAAAGGCTTAGAATGGAGATATGACTATTGCAAAATATCGTCATGTAGTGCTCAATAGTAAGATGCAACCTCGTGATGATGGAGTGAGGGGCAAGTTATATGTCCCAATGTAAGCTCCATATGCATAAGATATAGATGATAATAATCACAAGAAGATAGTCAAGGCTATGATGCCTCCATTGGCAAAGCAAGGTAGGGGCAAGTGATATGCCCCATTGTAGGATATAGATGATAATATGTTCAATAAGATAGTCAGGGGTATAATGCCTCCCATGGCAAAACAAGGTAGGGACAAGTGATATGCCCCATTGTAGGAAGGAGCCCTTAGGAGGGCTAGATGTAGCAATGAAGCAATGGCAAAGCAAGTTAGGGACAAGTGATATGCCTCAATGTATCAAAGAGTCCTTAACAGGGCTGGATATAGCAATGAAACATACATACAATAGTAGAGTGGCCTAGTAGATGCATGGTAAGGACCATGGCAATGTAGGCAACAAGCAAAGTATATCATGCACAATATGGATCATAGCACCAAACATAGTATATGTAATCAGACAGTCACATATAGAATAGGTATAACCATACATAGAAGCACGCAAAGACGTATGGCCCACAATCAATCAATGACATGACATGATGACAAGAGGATCCTCTATGGACAAGATTCTCGATAAACAACACAAACACACATAAGCACAAGCATGCACTTGCAAGCAATCGAGCAATCATAGGCATGCAAGAGAATACACAATGAATCCATGCAATAGTCATGCAACCACACAATGCATATAATCATGCAACACAAAAGATATGGGCAATAGCAAGATGTGTGTAGTCAATGTAAGTTGCTCTATATGATAAATGGAAAGTAAGAAGGATATCGCCTAAAACCTAGTATAGCAAGATGCCCCGCAATATAAGGCATACCACCAATGTGACATTGTCCTTGAGTGTGGGCATGAATGTAGCTTTATGGTATCTATAAGTCCATGTTCATATGTAACCTATATATCTTGCATCTCACCCATTGAAAGAATACCATGAGAAACACGTTTGTCACATGTATATGTAAACCTCTAATATAGTTTAATAAACATGATATGCATCCATTGACAAAAATAAAATAATATAAATTTTTGATTTTTATGTTTTTATTTTCTTTTACATTTTTTACAATTTCTAGAAGTAGTAGATCACACAAAGAAGAGGCCAAGAGGCACACACAAGAAGAAACAAGAATAGCTCAATCAAGCATGAAAAGAAGCCAAGGGGCAAAATCAAGCAAGCCAAGTGGCAAAAATTTGGTAAGAAGGAAGAAGAGGAAGATTCCAAACAACTTACAACCTCCCTCAGAATTTAATGCATGCTAGGACAAAAAGTCTCAATAAATATGTTGTTAGCATCGGGAAATATGTGCAAGTGTTTGGAATAGGATCAATAGTCAAGAGGCAAGGCCAATGTAACATAGCAAACAACACAAATCAAGGGGCTAGAAGAATGTCAATGCAGAAGAAGGCAAGTGCCAAGATGTCAAATATAGAAGAAAGTTGAGGCATGTTACAAACTCAATGGAGGAAGCACATGAAAGGCACGATATATAGAAGAAATAAGCAAAAGTAAACCATGGTACAATAAGATGTGTCAACAAAGCACAAGAGAGGCTAGCATGGCTAACCAATGGTTTGGCATATAATATCATATTCGGGACTTTGGGGAATTAAATTTGTCATTGGAAGTATTAGAGAAATGGTCACAAGATGTGTGGTAACCTGAATCATCATCCCAAATAGAGATATAATGATAATGGGCTTGAGGAGCTGCCAATTTTTTTTGAAAAGCACCCATGTTAGTTCGGATGTCTTTGTATAGTTGAACTCCTAGTAGGTGCTCTAGTATGAACTGATGCAAGAGGTTGTAGATCAATCTTGGAACGTGGATGATTAGGTATTGTAGGTTCTGGTAGTGTAATTGTAAGAGTCTTAAATCTAGGTACTGAGACTCGTGATACCAAAACTGTAGATGAATGTATGGTAGGAACCATGATCGAAGGTGGTGAAACTGTGGCAGATACCACATGAGGTTAAGTGATCTGATTTTTAGGAAGTGCTTTAGGTGTTTTTGAGGTTGGATAGGTAACTCAAAAGATGTGCTGAGAATAGTTTGTACTTTATCATTATGTACAAACTTAAGACAATGGTGTAGTGTGGATGGTTTCACACTCATTTGATTTAGCCATGGGTGTCCAAGTAATAGATTGTGTGCACTGGTATTTGACACTACGTAGAACCATACTAGTAGGGTCTTAGGGCCAAATATGACTGGTAATATAATACCACCAAAGGGTGCCTGTGTAATACTGTTGTAACTCCCGAGTATCAGAGTTGTGCCAAGTGAGTTGTGCTAAATGTAGCCTTTACTTGATAGAAATGACATTATAATTAGATTTTGACTTGAATTGTTGTCAACCATAATGCCATGTGTAATAGAAGGACATGAATCGACAAAGCCATGTATATAGAGAGGACCATTATTGATTCATCTTGTGGAATGTTGTGGTTGTAGAATGTAATAGATGATGCCTGCTTTTGGGAACAAATAACCTTTTTTGTTAGTAGGGGATTGCGAATGATAGTTCACAAGTATTTCATATAGTTGTAAATGCGATAAATGTATATTTTGTAATCGTTCATGTGAGTAGATAAGATAAATGGAATGTTGAATGTTTCCTAGAACTGAAAGGAAAGAGAAATGGAGAGACAAGAAGCTGAAAAAGTCATGTAGACTCTATAAGTAATGAATAGTCATAGCGTGTAAAGTGAGTTCTTTTTACTTTGGTGGTTGTTCATAGGTTGGATAGGATCAATTTACACTATTGTTGTATGAAGTATCCTTTATCTATATACATCGCTGAATCGCATCATAAGAATGATAGTTCACGAGTTAACTTATAATTTGTGTTGGTGTAAGCAAGTATATATGTCTTTTGCACATCTCAAATGAGCTAGTTTCCATAAGTAAGCTATTGAATGAATAATGGTAATGACTAAGCTTGTACTGATAATAAATATACCGTGCAAATCCATCTATTTGCGTCTACATTGCAAATTTGTATGGGTTCGAATAGACTACAACATTAGCATACCCTGATGAGGCTTTCTAAGGACTGTTGGTAACAATGGTTACATTGGTGGGACCTGCAAGATGCTAAGATGGTTGCCGGGTCAGAGAGACATTGCAAAATGGCTAGAAGAGGGATATGCAAGTTTTCTGAAGAAGAGTATGTTAAAGTAGGGATCCTTGTGCAAGAGATCATTATTGAACAACTCGATGGTAATATATGAGATTTTCTAGTAAAAACTACTTAAGTTGCTAGTGGCATGGTTGTCAAGACTAGAGCACTATTGTTTCTGATCTCGTAGTACAAAGATTTTTGAATGGAATGAAAGGAAGTTGTAAAGGTTATGCAGTTTGGACACCGAGTGGACTTGAGCAATTTACCATTGGGTGAGAACTACTATTAATGGATACGTATCTAAATTTGCAATTCAAGGATATGTTTCTTTAGAAACTGCATATGATCTGCTTGTAAGGTGGATAAGAGGCAAGTTCTTGGAGAGATGCCGTATGCTTGTAAAGATGTTGGTTGTGGAAAAGGCTATGATGTCTATTACGACTAACATGGAGTAATTAGGCAAGGCAGGTCAGGGATGCGAACTGTGAAGGGGTGATTGAAGGGTAGGTGAATCGAAATGACTGTACAAGATGAAGCCCATTAGGAGGAAAGCAACCATGTCAAAGGAGGTAACAGAGGTAAAGAAGATCACGGGGCTTCAACGAGAGTTGTGACAATATAAATATGGAACAAACTAAATCATGTGGATGATGAACGAGTGAAGAAAGCCACAAGTAAAGGTATTAGAGGGAGATCATAGAGACCAGGGAGAAGCAGACCTCCATTGAAATTGATAGAACCCGAGAGTCAACGTGAGCTAGATGAAGCCAAAGAAAACACAAAAAGAGACTGTGAAAAAGAGGCCATCCCTAAATTGGAATGGGATAGGGATTGGAGAAACAATGAAATTGATATCACAGAGGCGATCGAGTAGTTTAGTGGTAGCTTGAGGGAGCAAATCGAACTTAAGCATTTGTATATTGAACGGGAAGAGCAACCTTTTTGTAATGCACTATATAGAGAAGGGTCCAATCAAGGGTCAAATTCATTTCATTCACTCAATTGGAACGCATCCCCCACACCATTGCTATGAAAAGAAGCAAGCGATTCAAATGTTTACCAAGAAATAGTAGCAACTACGAAGTGGTTCGGAGAAGTTATAGAGAGATTACATAGAGATAGAGAAGAACTTGGTAGCACAACTAGCAAAGTGGATAATTCAATTGTGCTAGTCGTGTTAGCAGGCATCACAACTAGTCTTAAGACCACTTTATACACCCAACAAGTTAGTGTTGAATATTCACTTGCAGGAGTGATGGCATTCCCTTAATGAGCTTTTGTAACCTTGTAGCCATGTGATGGGTCCACTAACTAGGAACAATATATCTAAACTTGTGAGATGAAGTGGGAAGCCAAGGGTATTCAAGGAGATGAGGCCAAATGATGCGAACTCATGGGGGCCTTAACTAGCCGAACTCTAGAGTTCATATATAAGTGTGGAGGACCCAAATTAGCTCTGGTTGATGTAACGAGTAACCTGGTCATAGAATATAAACGACACAAGTGTGCGAGCCAAACTATTTAGTGCCTAAAGGAAATCAATCAAAAACTAGGGGAATTAGTTTGGGACCATGATTGAAGGTTTGTAGATGTTATGAAGAAATTGAACTTTTCCTTTGAAAATGTAGATAATGCAGCGTGGTTTGTAGAGGGCCTACGCAGTAAAATAATTGTAATAGCACAAACTCAATTTGCAAACAAGTTAGAAACTATTGCAGTTGCATTATAGGTCAAGCAAAGTGAGGATTGCAGAGATTCGTTTTCAAGAAATGCTAAGTCAGATGTCAAGTTAGGTGCGGTGTTGTGACAAATGGATGAGATGTAAGAGGGAAAGAAAAAAAAGGTATCTCTATGGTGTATAGAGTGTGGGCAAGAATGGCATTATTGTAATGATTATCCTTGCTTTAGGAAGGAGTATTGCGATAGTGTGGGCAAGAATGACATCATTGTAATGATTATCCTTGCATTAGGAAGGAGTATTGCGACAGTGTGGGCAAGAATGGCATCATAGTAATGATTATCCTTGCATTAGGAAGGAGTACTGCGAAATTTGTCGCTAATGGGATCACTCCACTATGAATTGTCATTTAGTCACATTATAGGTCAAGCAAAGTGAGGATTGCAGAAATTTGTCTTCGGGATATGCTAAGTCAAATGTCAAGTTAGGTGCGATGTTGTGACAAATGGATGAGATGCAAGAGGAAAAGAAAAAACAACTTTCTTTATGGTGTATAGAGTGTGGGAAAGAAGGGCATCATTGTAATGATTATCCTTGCATTAGGAAGGAGTATTGTGAAATTTGTCGCTAATGGGATCACTCCACTATGAATTGTTGTTTAGTGTAGCATTATGTGTGACAACCTCAATTTGTAAGCTGCAATTTTTTGTAAATTAACCACTCATGATGATAAGGACTACATGGCATTACAAGATCTCAAAGATGATATCGGAATGTGTTCACATAAACTACACAACCACCACCTCAACAACCTAATTCCGTATTGCAAGATGCAAAGATGCCTCAACAAAGAGGTTGGGTGGATGCATCCCTCTCCTCAATATCAACTAGGATGGGCACCACCTTCGCATCAATACCATTTGAATTGGGCACCTCCTTCTCCATAGAAAGAATATGAGGGTTAACGGAGCCAATTTTAGGCTTGGGGTTTGTTGCAGAGGTAGGGTGGATACTAGGGGGGTTACCAAGGTTGCAGATAGGAACCTAGAAGTCATGCCAACCTATAACTTGTTACTTATGCGGGGAAATGAATCACATTACATGTAATTGTCCCAATAACCATCAACAAGAAACCTAAATGCTTACTGCAAATTTTTTTGGGGCAGTAGAGTACTAAGGATTGTCCCACAATTGGAAAATGGAGGGAGGATAAAACGATGCGAAATGTAAACATGGTGAGTACCCGACCCAAGCAACCTTTAGTTGTACAATTTGTTATGAGGGTGCACCACAAAGAACAAGGATTTGAGCCATTGGAGATGCCTAAGGATAATCATAGATGAAAGGTACAAGAGGACAAATATGCAGATCCAAGGAGGGAGAAACTACTAAGAATGAAGCTACCGAACTATTGCAGTCAATTAGAATGAAGGATGGAAGCTCTGCCAATGGTGTAAATACAGAAGTGCAAGTTTATGGTTAGATCATGCATATTCTTCAATAGGAAGAAGAGGTGACTGCTCTAACATACCTGCTAAAGTTAATAGGTGTATTGCAAAACGAGGATATCTTATAGAATATCACCAATTTGTTGCACAACTTGCTGGATTGTGCCATAAAGGGGCATGAGAAGAAACTAAGAAACCATGTTTTGCTATGTAAAAACCAATAAACTATGGGGCATGGATGCCATAATGGATATTGAACTCGCAGGGTATGAGGTGCTGAATGCGGTGTTTGATTTTGGGAGCACCATCAATATGATGCAAAGGTCCACATGGGAAGCCTTTGGAAAGCCTACGCTAAGCTACAACCCAGTAACTTCGAGCTTAACAACTTATGGGCCCGTTGAACCAATTGGTAGGTTGGAGGACGTAGAAATCAAGGTGGGAGAACTAAGGTTGCAAGGAGAATTCAAGGTCATAGACATGAGGACTGATGAACCACACTATCCTAGGTTGGGTAGCAAGAAAGTGGTTTATTATGGACAAATGATTATAAATATTGTGGATAACTAGTTTGAAGCACATCAAGTCAATGCCATCATTATCATTCCTATGAATAAAGTGAAACACGGGCCATATATGATATCAAAGGAATCAAACTCGCTCTATGCCAATATATTTGAGTGTTGGTATAAGGTGGATGCAGAACCAAGGAAATAAGTGGTTAAAAAGTAGACTTTGCCATACTTCTTGCAACCTTCGTAGGTTTTGCAAGAATTTAGGGGATCAAGGTAGTTTCAGAAGCAACCAATATAAATTCTGAAAGTTTTGTAGCCATTTCAGAGAACAGGATTCAAGTCACCTTCGGCAGGATCACCCACTAAATCAGAGATTGACAAATTCTATGAATTAGCTGCAACTAACCAAAATTATTTACAATCTACTAATAAAAGTAGAATACGTTGGGTTTTATCATCTTCTATTAGTAGATATTTAGATGTGGATACAAAAAATTGCACATGAGATGGCCATGACTTAAGGCAAATGTGCATGGTGTTCGCAACATATCGTTACATTCTAGAGTCCTTTGGCATAGAGGAATTGTCAAGATTCATCTGTAAGATGGATGTTCATGTTCCACAAGTAGAGGCTTGCATAAACTCTTTAAATTGTGCATTGGAGGGCATTGAAACAACTTGTTGGGTCGTGCATAGATCAGACGACTTGAATTGGGAAGAAGCATGGAAGATGTTTTAAGCAAGGTTGCATATCACAACCAAGCCAGTAGAGAAATGGCCAAAGTCCCAAGCAGGGCAATGTCCAAAAATACATTTTCAATCTTGTGTGGATATATGGAAAACACAACATATAGATCCAAGGAATTGGTTTCATATTTTCCAAGGTATGCTATCTCCTATTCTTAACTCCTAAGATATGCATTAGGGATGCATACGAGAAACAAACAGGTGGCCCCAAGTCTAGCAAGATTTCATTCAAACTTCTATGTTTTCAGGACAAGAACCCAATGGTACATTAAGCTCTATAGAAAATGGAGATATTCTTATGCTATGGAGGAGTGCGTGATATGTCTGTTGCAAAAAAAGAAGAGTCTAGGGCTGAAAGGGTTAGTAGCATCCATGAAAATGTTGAGAAATGTCATTGTGCATGGGAGCAAAAAGGATTTATCCTCCCATCTTGTAACCAAATCTGGGATAACACAAGCAGCTATACAATCTCTAAAAGCAAAGAAGACATTGATCTCAAAGGAATGTTTGAAACTTGAGCGAAGTATGAAGCTGCTGAAGAAGGAAGACACATCCAATATTGAAGAGAAGCTCCAAAATTTGAATATAGAGGAAAAACCATGTTAGAGGGATGTTGTGGAATTTAGGAAAGTTCAGGGTTAGCAATATACAAAAAACATCGTGGAAATTTTTTGAGAACATAGGCACTGATGGGTGACTGATGGACTCAACAACAGATATTAGACGTAGTACAATTGTTGCGAGATTATGAGGACATGTTTCCCCCCACATTCAATGAAATTGAGGGAATATACCCATCATTGGGAGAGATGCGCATTGAACTCAAGGAGTGGGCAAGGCCAATCAAGAAGAGGCCATACAAGGCGAATCCAAATATGAAGTTGAAGGTCAAGATTGAGATTGGCTGCATGGTCAAAGCAGGTAACATTTATCTAGTGAAAAAAATGGATTAGGTAAGCCCAATGTTGGTTGAACACAAGAAAATGAGGGAAATTAGGGTTTGTGGTGACTATTAGGAATTGAATGATGCTTGTGTAAATGATTCATTCCCAACGTTGTTCACCGTTGAGATGCTAGATGCTGTCGCAGGACATGAAGTCTACTCATTCACTTGTATGAAGCCTTTCACATACAAGGTAGTGACTATCAAGTTAAAGAATGCACCAACAATATTCTTCAGAGAAGTTGTCATTGCATTCAAAGATTTCATTCACTATTTCCTTGAAGTATACTTGGATGATTGGGCAATCTTTTCACCATAGAAAATGGGTTTTCACCCTCTTGTTTTGACTGCTGGGAATGTCCAAAGCATGAGGTGCAGGTTGCAACTCTCCTGCATACTCTGCATGGAATAGCAACATGCGACCTACAAGCCCACAAGGGAGTTTCACCTTAATAATTGTAATCTCGCCTAGAATACTTATTTACAATGGTGCTATGATACGAAAGCCAGATCTCATAAAAAGGATTAAAGGGAGTGAAGGGTAAAGCAAAAAAGAGAATTCAGACTTCACTTGTGCAGTTATTTTGCTCATGTAATACTTAGAAGATCCATTGTAAACGATCAACATTCATCCACTGTAGTTAGGCACTCAAATTTGAACAGACACAGAGCATGCGTCTAAGGGATAGTGACTATGAGTTAATCTTAAAAGTGTCTCCTTGTGAGATAAATCAATTGCAGCGAATAGCTAAAAGCACATTCCACTATGATGATTTTATAAAAATTCAATTTGCCATATGAAATTGCAAAATCACATCTAAAGACAAGAATAGATAAGAGATTGTCCGTCTGAGATGATTAAAATAGCTACATCGCACTTTCTAATCTACCCACAATAAAGCATATGAACGTCTACAACAATTACTTAAAGCTCAAAAGCATTCCGCATCAATTTGGAATTGAGAAAGAAAGAAATAGAAAAGATAGAACAACCCATGAACATTCTACATAATTTCGAAGTTCTATCTTTGCATTTATATAAATCTCTTCTTCCTCTTGGGCAATTAACCAATAAACTAGTGAATGAGCCATCAATAACAAATCGACTCCCTCTAGGCAAACGAACTAACCAACCCTTTGCAATGCTTACAAATGATGTTTTTAAGAAGCACGAGCCTTGTGCATTCGTTGCCATGATGGCGAAGTTATTTGCAACGACCAACATGCATAGAAGAGGACAAAAGTTAGAAGATAGTGGGTACAAGTAGACAACAACAAAACTGGCCGTTCGATTGGGACCACCCCAATTCTAGTTTGCCACTTCATTCTATCAATGATAATTGTGTGGCACGATCTCCTTGCTCATATTTAGACCAATCTTGGTCATGATTGACCATGCAAAGTGTTGCCTTGATTTTTATCCATGCAATTGGGCTTTTGAATTTTGAGAATTTTCCTGTTGCTCATGGTATGCCATTTTGGGAGCCTTTGGGCCATTTTTAGAGCTATTAGAGGATCCATACACAACTAAAGCTGTGTGATAATCTAATTTAGAGGCCAAGATTTTCGAAAAGGTATAATGATCCAAATTATGAGAAAACTTAAAAAGGTTAGCCCCAACAAGCCTGCAAACTAGACTCTCCATATAACTTATTTTTCCACTTGTCAAACATCATGGCTATTGAGTTTGGCAATTGGGCTCCTCCGTGTCCCCTTGCTTTATGATCCTTGCCACACAATGCTATTTTGGACAACGGTGATATGTTTTGACCTTTGAACATACAACCCACTTTCCTTTTGTAAATGCTTGCGGTGATGGCAAGTGGTGCGTCTTGATTGCTTGGCATCCCCGTAGAGGCATGAACCTTAAATCATACTGCGCCTTCCCTTTGAACTACGATGATGTGAAAATAAGTCGTGTGGCACTGAGTAGTGATGTGTGGCTATATGTGATTGCTTCGCAATCCTGCAAACACAAGATTTTTTTTAGAAAATGCCTTGGTTTATAATGTTGTATAGTTGCAAGTGAACGCGAAGTTGATAAGTGGAAAAATTGCGATTGCTGCATAGTCTCGCAAGCCTTGGCTGTTGCAAACTTATTTTGGATTGTGAAGGCTGCAAGCTTGCGAGAAGGTGCCACATGGCACCAATGAGCCTAGTCAGACTTACCTTTGAAGCGTTGCAGAAGTGCGAATTGTTGCAAATGCTTACGACGATGACACGTGGCCTTCAACTGATTGCAAAGAAATGTAAAAATATGACTAAGTCCAAAATCTGCAAATAAGTGCAAGGAAGCCATGGGGCAAGCTCGGGCTAAGCACAAATGCCTTAGAAGAATACGCTTGTGAAGCATTGTGACCAAGTCTTCGAAGGTCTACGAAGCACTGCGACCAAGTCTTTGAGCTTGCTTGACAAAACACTAAATTCAGTGACCAATAATTTTATAAAATTGGCTAAGTATAGAGAGCCAAGAATGATGCAAGATAAGGCACAGGAAAGGGAATAAGTCTACTATAAAGCCTCGCAAATGTCTTAGCCCAAATTTTGCCCCAAGTAGGAAATAAGCCAAAACACTACAAAAACTTGTGAAGAAGTTTTAAAGAAAACTGATTTGTTTGCATATGTCCAACTTGAAATAATTTGTCAGATAGTCGTTAGCACATATTAGAACCAAGTTTTGAATAACAAGGACTAATTGGACCTAAACAATCAAATCTGCACAATTATTTTCATGGAGTTTTGGATATTCTACTCATTTTGCTGCTTTAAATGTGGGTCCACATTATGAAAAGAATGGGGCTTGTTGGTCACCATAGGGGGCAAGGAAACAATTGGTTCTTGTTGGTTGGATGTGTAGTGCCCACTTGCAAGGCACACCAAGTTCATCATGCTCACAACTCAGCGACGATAATCCCAACTAGTACAACTTTCACAACCAACGCAACTTGTGTTGACAACAATTCTACAGCAAGTAGCAATAAATGCAACACAATTGTCCCTATAAAAACAAGCCAAGGGCGTATACACATTCAATGTGTCTATTAGGCAGACTACACTTCAACTCAAAGAAGAGAGTGCCACACTAAAAGAAAGTATTGCGAAGGCACAAAAGGTGATGGAGGAAAATTGCCTAGGGTTAGTCTAACAGGTTTTGGGCAACAAAGTGATGTCTGAGCACTTTCAACTCACAACATTGGTAACAAAGCTCTCCCAAGACTGGAAGTCTTTGTAGCGATTGAGGGAAATTGATGTGCAAGCGCAGAAGCAACACATTGCAGCCCATAGCATCTTTAAGCTATTAGAGGAATACAAGGTGTTCATGAAGTTAGTAGCATAGGAAAATGAGATACGAGTTAAACTCCTAGACTGGAAAGCACAATGCGAAGAATGATGAAGACAGAGAGCATGGATAAAACTGATCCAGTGCAAGTGGTCATTGCGGGAAATGCAAATGAGACCAAGAAGGAAGCCACTTTGGCCGAGTCTTTGTAGTATAGGGACAATGTGATGGAACACATGAGGATCTAAGAACTGGAGATGTTGCGAAGCACATTTGTATGAGTTCAAATACATTGATTGATGGAATGCTTTGAACATATCCAAGCTTACGTGGATCACAATGTTGTGAACACATGCCACTTATCATAGTCGTGGGTGAAGAAGACGTGGGAGAAATTGTTGGCCATTTCTTGGCCTACATACCAAAATTTTGCCTAAGTGTGAGAGGGTGGGCATTCAAGCAAGACTTCGGGTTTTACACAGCAGAAGACTTTGGGTTTTTTTGAAGGAGAAGTCTTCGGTTTTTACAAGAGATACAACTTATTTCACTTTATGAGTAATCAACAGTTGAAACCCCTCAACATAAGTAATCTGGGTTGGAAAACCCGAATTACTCTTGACAGTGCAAATCGGGTTTTGAGAAGTGCTTTGCTTATGAAAGTTTTATCAGCAGAAGTAATCTGGGTTGGAAAATCCGAATTACTCTTGACAGTGCAAATCGGGTTTTGAGAAGTGCTTTGCTTATGAAAGTTTTATCAATAGAAGTAATTCAGGTTTAGAAATCCGAATTACTCAGGATAGTGCATTTCGGGTTTCCCAGGGTGAATGACTTATCTCTTTTTATAAGTAACAAGCAATGAAGAATCCGAAGTAGGTGCCAGTGAAGAGTCCAAAGGATTCCTTCGGAATAATTGTCAAACACAGAGGAGACTGACATTTTTTCCGCAAGATAAAAGTCCAAATGAAAGAATAAACCAAGGGTCAATGGAATTCCAAAGGAAATGGACCAAACAAAGCCCACAGGAAGTCAAAGCGAAAAAACTCGAGGGAATAAAGAATGAAAAGAAAAATTTAGAAGGAAAGATATCCTTCGGACTTTTTGTCCGAAGGATTCCTTCGGGAAAAAAGCAAACAAATCAACGAAAAAGCGCAGAAAATAATAGAGCCAAGGAGATAATAAAAATCCGCAAGAAGACCAAAGGTAAATCCAGGGGGCAAGACATAAGAGCCAAATAGAATAAAATCGAAAAAATTGGCAAGAAAGAAATCCGAAGGAATATAAGACGAAGGAGATAGCCAAAAAACCTGAAGATAATAAATACAAGGAAAGTAGAATATTCGAAGAAAATCCGAGACCAAAGGAAATCTGCAGATAAAAAAGAATATCTGAAAGAATTAGGCTAAGGGAATAGCCAGGAAATCTGAGGAAATATGGACCAAATATAGACAAAATAATCCAAAAATAGAATCCCGCCAAAAATAGACACAAACAGGGAGACCAAAATAAGAGAAAATACATGCGAACAAGGGCTATTTTTGGCAGATTTCTAAGTTTTAGTTGACCCACAGTTTGACTAGTCAAAGTCATGTTTCTCCAAACGTTCTAGCAGTCCGAGTAGAGCTCATCTATTGACTCTTAACGTGGATTTCAATGCAAAGAAAGGTGGGTGTTTTAACAAGCCCAGCCGTCCACTTTTGAACGCCAAAGAGCTAGTCTCTAATTTTAGACATGGCTCAACCGATCATGCATAAGCAAAGTCAAACGTTTGAGCCCACCGTCCACTTTTCAACGCAAGGAATTTTCATGCAATACAAAATAGACTTTTGTAAACGCTGAGTTGGTTTGAGTTTACTCCCTCTCTATTTTCAAACGCCAATCTATTGGTTATTTGTAATTTTTTATTTTAATGGCTTTTCAGTCTTATAAAAATGATCCCTCTCTTGGTGAGACCAGATTCTGCCATTGGTGAGTTGTGTAACCTCTTTAATCAATAGGACTATACTTTCAGATTTCAAGTGCTGACATAGTGTACCTTAATTTAAAAATTTGCATACGTGGTAGATTTCTCTCCCTTCCCAAATTTTGATTCGTCCCTAGTTGCTAGCTTATCATGTTATGTAGGTCATGTTCAGTGTTTTATATGTCTTTTGCTGAAGCTGTAAGTGGATGTTAGGTGGCTGCAAAGTGTCTTATATCAGACCTCTCTCCATAGTTTTCCTTCACATTTTTTTGTTATTGGATCGAACCTTCTCATGAAATACTTATGCATAGTGATCAATTGAAATCAAAGGTCTTTTTTTTCCGTTGTTTGATTCAGTGTTCAAGGTTCCAAGTAGAGTGGATCAACATTTTGGGGTATCACCATTAGGTAGGATTTTTCCTTCAAGTTTCTTTCTCCTTTTTCCATGGTTGTCCACAACTCAGAGTAGAGATCCACATTGATACATCTTACAGGAACCAACGTTCTGTGGAGGTTCTTCTCACCATTGAGGCACCCATCCTCGTGATAAGATCCCATTGTTTCAACTAGAGAGAGGATTAGCCATTTCATCATGTCTTTTTTTTAGGGTGCAACTCCAGGGTGACAACAGTTTTTGGCACACTCGATGGGACCACGAAAAAGTTCTTTGCATATCTGAAGAGTTTTCGCAGTTGCAGCAACGTTCTTCAAGAAGTATTTGGCGATTTCGAGCTCAAGTGTTTGCTTATAATAATCTAGTCACACTTTCCATGTAAGTATTTCATTATCATGAATGAGTTTTGATGGCTGTATATGAAGAGAATTCCTATGCTATGTTTCCTTATCAGCCCAATGATGGATCATACCAGCGTTATCATGATGCCTATGAGCCTTTTTATGAACCTAATCAGCCTGATCAGGAGTATTATCAAAGCTATGTTGAGTCATATGAGCAGCCTTGGCTCCAAGAAAGAATGGATGAGATAGAGCTCAAAATACTAGCATATGCGAGGAAAGTTTGTTCAAACTCTCAGTATGAAGAAGTGAATGGTCTATTCCAAAATGTGTCCAATGATCCAGAAGAGATAAATGAGCTGTGTATTTTTGTATTAAGAGAAGATGGAGGCTTGGGATAGGCAGAAAATCGAGTTGAGTCACTTGTCTATAAAGGGTTCTTGTACTCCTTATTCTCATGAGGTTCTTAACCATGCCCAATGTGTGTTGAGGGAGCTTCCTAGTTGGAGTCAAGAGCCTATTCAAGTGACTATTGATGAGACTAAACCTTCTTATAATCCCCTTTCCTCACCAATCATCCCTCAAGCTCAAGTTGTCTAGGAAGACAAGCAGGTTTCAGAGTTTGATGAGGTAATGGCCAAGTGGAAGGAACATAATACATAGTTCTTTAAGAGTTTCTCTTTCCCTCCTCTCCAAAACTCCCTAGATAATTCCATTGCCCTCAAGATTCCAAAATCTGATCATGATCAACCTCCCATGCTTCATTTTTCCTCTCAAACAAATGAATTTCATCACCCTCCCACCATCTCCCTTTTTCAGGAGGACCCTGTTCTTTGGAGGATTGAGAAAGAGGTTGCAACTATAGGGCAAGTTCTTGCACAGTGTGTGGAGGATGCTTCAGATGTGTTTAAGGAAGAATTTCCTATTGATACTTCACTTAAGGTTGTAATTGAGCATCCAATTATATTTGAGAATGAGAAGGCTGATCTTGATGTAGAGGAACTTCAAGAGGAGTTGGTGTAGATTGAAGTCATAAATGAGTTACATGTATCTCCTATTGAGAAGGATCCAGATAGCTTTCAAGCTGATTCAGTTCAAATAGATCAAAATGAGGAACAAAAAGATGATTGGCAGCTGTACCTTGAATCTCTACAAGAGATTGAAGAGCTTTGAATGGATATGTTGGCTATTGAAGAGCATGTTTATGAGAAATTTGATCAAGAATCACCTATTTAAGATCATAACATAGATTGGGTTGTCTATTCAAAGCTCTTTGAAGCGCTGGATGAACTTGTAGTAGTCGATAAAAAGGGTGTGGCCACTCAAGAACAATGCATAGATGAGATATCACTTGACAAGGTGGTAGATGACAAGTAGTGCGAAAAATATCAAGAAGTACTTGATGAGTTTGTTTTTGTTGGTGACTGGTTTGTTGTTGATGACTCATTTGAGAAGATGCTAATACAGTTGGTGGACAATAAAAATGCCTTATCAAAGGTTATGATTAATAAACATCTTGCCTTGCAACTAGTACCATCTCTTGGAGTGACTGAGTTTAAGAATTTCTCTTTTGATCCAGGTGGATCATGCTTTGTCATGGTTAGTTAGGTTCTTTGTTAGTTTGTTTTTCTCCAAGTGTTGTTCCAGCACATTAGTTTCGTTCAGTTATGTTCCAATAAGTGCTTGTTTTCACATTTGTTTCTTAGTTTTTCTGCTTTCGTGTGTTTCCCTTCTTATTTTGAAGGAGAAAGGTTACTTCAGCGATGATCAGAGAAGATTTTCAGTCAGAAATCAGGTTTATCATTGTATTGGGAGTTCAAATAACATCTATATGGTCTGAGTTCTCAAGCATAGCAGACATGCCTCCCTACGAGTCGCCAGAAATGTTGGCCATTTCTTGAACTACATACCAAAATTTTGCCTAAATGTGAGAGGGTGGGCATTCAAGCAAGACTTCGAGTTTTACACAGTAGAAGACTTCAGGTTTTTTGGAAGGAGAAGTCTTCAAGTTTTACAAGAGACAACTTATTTCACTTTATGAGTAATCAATGGTTGAAACCCTTCAGCGGAATTAATCTGGGTTGGAAAACCCAAATTACTCTTGACAGTGCAAATCGGTTTTTGAGAAGTGCTTTGCTTATGAAAGTTTTATCAGTAGAAGTAGTCCGGGTTGGAAAATCCGAATTACTCTTGACAGTGCAAATCGGGTTTTGAAAAGTGCTTTTCTTATGGAAGTTTTATCAGTAGAAGTAATTCGGGTCTAGAAACCCGAATTACTCAGGATAGTGCATTTCGGGTTTTCCAGGGTGAATGACTTATCTCTTTTTATAAGTAACAAGCAATGAAGAATCCGAAGTAGGTGCTAGTGAAGAGTCCAAAGGATTCCTTTGGAATAATTGTCAAACACAGAGGAGACTGACATTTTTTCCGCAAGATAAAAGTCCAAATGAAAGAATAAACCAAGGGTCAACGGAATTCCAAAGGAAATGGACCAAACATAGCCCACAGGAAGTCAAAGCGAAAAAACCTGAGGGAATAAAGAAGGAAAATAAAAATTTAGAAGGAAAGATATCCTTTAGACTTTTTGTCCGAAGGAATTCCTTCGGACTTTTCGTCCGAAGGATTCCTTCGAGAAAAATGCAAACAAATCAACGAAAAGGGGCAGAAAATAATAAAGCCAAGGAGATAATAAAAGTCCGCAAGAAGACCAAAGGTAAATCCATGGGGCAAGACATAAGAGCCAAAGAGAATAAATTCGGAAAAATTGGCAAGAAAGAAATTCGAAGGAATATAAGACAAAGGAGATAGCCAAAAAACCCGAAGATAATATATACAAGCAAAGCAAAATATCCGAAGAAAATTCAAGATCAAAGGAAATCCACAAATAAAAAAGAATATCTGAAAGAATTAGGCTAAGGGAATAGCCAGGAAATCTGAGGAAATATAGACCAAATATAGACAAAATAATCCAAAAATAGAATCCTGCCAAAAATAGACACAAACAGGGAGACCAAAATAAGAGAAAATTCATGCGAACAAGGGCTATTTTTGGCAGATTTCTAAGTTTCAGTTGACCCATAGTTTGACTAGTCAAAGTCACGTTTCTCCAATCGTTCCAGCATTCTGAGTAGAGCTCATCTATTGACTCTTAACGTGGATTTCCATGCAAAGAGAGGTGGGCGTTTTAATAAGCCCAGCCATCCACTTTCAAATGTCAAAGAGCTAGTCTCTAATTTTAGACATGGCTCAGCACATCATGCATAAGCAAAGTCAAACGTTTGAGCCCACCGTCTACTTTTCAACGCAAGGAATTTTCATGCAAGACAAAATAGACTTTTGTAAAGGCTGAGTTGGTTTGAGTTTACTCCATCTCTATTTTCAAACGCCAATCTCTCGGCTTTTTGTAATTTTCTATATTAATGGCTTTTCAGCTTTGTAAAAATGATCCCTCTCTTGGTGAGACCAGACTTTGCCATTAGTGAGTTGTGTAACCTCTTTAATCAATAGAAAGACTGTACTTTCAGATTTCAAGTGCTGGCATAGTGTACATTCATTTAGCAATTTGCATACGTGGTAAATTTCTCTCCCTTTCCAAATTCTGATTCGTACCTAGTTGCTAGCTTATCGTGTTATGCAGGTCATGTTCAGTGTTTTATGTCTTTTGCTGAAGCTGTAAGTGGATGTTAGGTCGCTGCAAAGTGTCTTGTATCAGACTTCTCTCCATCATTTTCCCTCACGTTTTTTTGTCATTAGATCGAACCTTCTCATGAAATACTTATGCATAGTGATCAATTGAAATCAAAGGTTTTCTTTTTCCCTTGTTTGATTCAGTGTTCAAGGTTCCAAGTAGAGTGGATCAACATTCTGGTGTATCACCATCATTAGGTAGGATTTCCCCTTCAAGTTTCTTTCTCCTTTTTCCATGGTAGTCCGGAGCACAGAGTAGAGATCCGCATTGATACATCTTACAGGAACCAACCTTATCTGGAGGTTCTTCTCACCATTGAGGCATCCATCCTCATGAGAAGATCCCATTGTTTCAACTGGAAAGAAGATTAGCCATTTTAGCTCGTCTTCGTTTCAGGGTGCAACTCCAAGTTGACAATAGGAATCATGCAAAGTTTGGTGCACCACGCATGTTCTTCACCATGGTTAGGGAGGCTCTAGGAGATGGGGACACATTCAAAGTTAACCTTATGGATATCATGCCTTCGGTCAAGAATGTGTTGGATAAAATTGCATTGTAACATCGATGTAGTTACTAAAGACATTGTGAGACAAGCAAGTGCAATAATTCCACCAAGCACCCGTTGCGCAACAAAATCCACAAGGTTCCCTATGGCATCTAGTGTAGTGGACCCAGCCCACCCAAGGAGCGTGATCATCATCACAACAGAGCTCGGGTCAAGTTAGCCAGCCAATGCCTACACCACCGCCACCACCACCTACATAGTAAGGTATACAAGGCTTCGACATTTTTGTTAAATTTTGGGTTAATGCAAGTTTTTGGATAAACAATTTTTGGTGAAGTTTTTGTGAGCAAGGGAAGGAAGGTTGAAAAATTGTAAAGGGTGGTAGATTGGTATGCTACCTAGTTGAAAATTTGAAAAGGTGGCTAAGTAGTGTGTGGGAAGTAAAAACCAGTAAATGACAATTCTTGTGAAATTGTGAAAAAAAACTTTGAAATAAGTTAGGAAAAGAGAAATTTCATGAAGTTCACCCATTGGTTAACCATAATGAAGGTCACTGCATTTTTAGATCAACTTTTGTCTCAGGACAAGACAATTTTTTAAGTCTAGGAAAGTATTAGTAGAGGATTGCGAATGATAGTTCACAAGCATTTTGTATAATTGTAAATGCAACAAATGTATGTTTGCTATTGTTCATGTAAGTATATAAGAAAAATAGAACGTTGAAATTTTCCTAAGATTGAAAGGAAGAATAAATGAAGATACAAGAAATCAAAGAGTCATGTAGACTCTTGAAGTAATGAATGGTCACAATGTGTAGAATGGGTTCTTTATAATTAGGTGGTTGTTCATAGGTTGGATAGGATCAATCTATACTATTGTTGTATGAAGTATTCCTAGCCATATGCTTTGTTGAATCATCTTATAAGAATGATAGATCACGAGGTAACTTGTGCTTTGTGTTAGTTTAAGCAAGTACATGTCTTTTGCACGTCTCAAATGAGCTAGTTTCCATAAGTAAGCTAGTTAGTGAATCATGGAAATGACTAAGCTTGTATTGATAAGAAATATATCTTGCAAATCCGTCTTTTTGCAATGTCTACCTTGCAAATTTGTATGACTTCGAATAGACTAGAACATTAGCATGTCCTCGCGTGGCTTTCTAGGGATTGCAAATAACACATTGCTATAATACTATCAATGATGTGCTCATTTGAAATTGTTGGTTGATGTATAGATGTAGTCATGTGAATTTTGTCTTGCTTATTAGTATCGTGATTTGGCAATGGATTATTGAAAATTTGCAAGCGTTGATTAGGCACTATGACAGATTCATTCAATGTAGTAATATGGCCTTTAACTTGAATAGTGTTACTATTGATGAGATCTTGTATCTTATGTTTCAGTGATAACATCATTGGGTAGAATGTCCAGAAGCCCTATGGTTATCACAATATTGATTGACATCATATCCTTTAGGAAAAGGTCAAGAAGTATCAAACTGATATGGAGAAGGTGAGGATATCATGTTGCATTCTAGTAACTGTTTAAGCACTCTGTGAGAAGGATTAACTAATCTTGTAAATTGTTAGGTCCTAGAAGGTGGAAGGACAAACATGTCAAGGGGGTTGTGAAATTGTGTTTACAGTTTTGGTGTCATTCTTAGCTTGAAAAGTTAGAGCGTCATTCGCCTTAGCTTTGAATGTTGATTTTCCTTGACATTTGGACGTAGTAGAGTTAGAAGTGTTAGATGTATACTTGAGCGTATTGACCTCTAAAAGTTTAATCTCACAATTGCGAAGCATATGGCAAATTTCATCAAAATATTGGTAAGTGTTGAACATAACATAGTCTTTTTGAGTGGTTGTAACAAACTATTGGAAAAAATCCTTTGTAGCTCACCATTAGGGATTTGGTGAGACGTCTTTGTAACCATGGTCTTGAATCTAAGCACATGTTCAATAATAGCTTCGCTAGGTCTTTGCTTGAGTTGTGCAATTTGAGAAAACATGTTCTTTTGGCTAATTTTTATAAAAAAACGAGTTAAGCATATGTTGGCCAAATCATCAAATTGATGCACAGAGCCTACAAGTAAGTTGTAGAACCAGTCCAAGGCATAGTCCTAGTAAAGAGCTTGGTCATTGTTAAGTCATAACAAGCAAAACCAAAGCACGAAGCCAAATAGGATCTAATGTGATGCAAAGGATCACCCTTGCCATTATTTTGTTCAAATTTGGGCACTAGAAAACCGGTAGATAAAGTATGATTGTTGACCTCATGAGCCAATAGGTTATGTAGTATTAGAGGTGATGACCTGACTAGACTTTTGAGATCCTTGGGATAGTTGTGCGATTTGCAATTTGCATATTTTGGAGTAGTTTTTTGATCAAAAGATCTTGAGATGTTGTAGCATGTGTGGGAGCCATCATATGATTAACATTATTAGGAATAGAGGCTTGATTAGTAGCTTGACTAGGACCAAGACCATGAGATAAAACACGAGAAGCAGGTTGTGATTGTAATGAGTTGGTGGATTCAAAGTAGGAGGCACTAAAGAAGCAATAAGTTGTGTAGGAATAGGAGTAACCTGAGTAGGAATAACACTAGGTGGAAGTGTAGAAGGATTAGTAGAAGCATTAGGGGCACTAACTTCACTGCCCAATGTAGAAGTAGAGCTTCCAATAGGCAGATTAGAAGCATTCAAGGGAATATGGGTAGCATTCCCAGGTGTAGGTTTGTTATCCCCAATTCTCTTTTGTACTTCCTTTAACTTAAGCATCCTAGGTTCTAAGCATGCAATTTTTTTTGAATTAAATCTTTAAATTTAGCAATTCTAATATTTCTATTAGGATCAACATCATCAAAAGCATTTGCATCATCACAAGCATTATCAACATAATCACCATCAAAATTGTAATTCCCAACATAACCATTCATATTTAGATCATTTGTAGGATTTGCATTTTCACTCAAATTGACATTTGTATTTATAGAAGAATAATAAATTTCACAAGCATTTGTTATTTTTGATTGCAAAGAAGCATAGATAGCAAACAAGGAAGTTGAATCAAATCACAAGTAGCATCAACACTTCGTTATTAGGGTACATGGATGTAGGCTTCTTTGTTGGCAAAGATGTAAGCATGGACAACATGAAGGAAGATACTGCTAATGATTGAGCAATGAGGTAAGCAAACAAGAGGAAGATTTGAAAATCAGATCTGAAAGGTAAAATCAGACCCTATGGCGATGAGGGTTGTGATACCCTAGGTTTGATGATTGAAAGATTGGGTTGACCAAAATGTTTTACCTTTTAGTGACTCAAGGGTGACTTAACATTAATGAAATGGTAGAACTATGCATACAAGAGAGATCTAAGGTAATGCAGTCTAAAACAGTAATCAAAATCTTAATATGTGAAAAATAGTAAGTGGAAGTAAAGCTAGACGATTGAACAAACAATGAAAACAATGAAAAGACAAAGAGAGATGAAAACTAATACACCTGGGCAGAATTTTGGAATTTTAGATTTGAAAATAGGCTCTTAGCTAATGTGTTGTAACCCTGCAAATATGGAACTAACTGTGATCTGAGACAGAATCAGCAGGTCATCGATTGTGTACCATATGGAATTGATAGGGTGCCAATTGTGTACTTGGGTGTTGATTCTCGACTCTACCGCTTTTCTAATTCAACAATTTTTCTAGGTGGGTGCGTAGGCCGATGGTGAGTAGGGATAGGTGTTCTCTTTGTGGAATTGACTGATAAAATGCGCTAAATTGCTTCTCTTTTGCTCTTTGACCGAACTCACAAATGTAGCAACAAAATAGTGTGTAAGTTAGTTGTCTCGGGCAACCTCTTGAAAAGTTGTAGCCTACATATCCGACATGCTTGGAATTAGTGTCAATGTAGTTATCTTGTGCATGTGAGCGAAATCCCAACACAAGCAAGAGAAAGGACTTCACCTCGTCTCCTACACAATCAAATGCAACTATATGCTCCCACTATAAACTTATTTTGGCACAAAATGTAGATGTAATGTAGACTCAAGCTACAAGCTCCCTGATAATTGTAGAAAATGAATAGAATCAATGTGTGGCTCAAACTTAAGGAGGGCTCCGAATCGATATTCCACTTGGTAAATGACTACAAATTGATTTATATAAATAGGGCTCTCTAGGACATGACAAACATAGGCCGACCATAGGATAATGGGATATGTGAAAGTCAAGGTGTGTGAAATCGTGCCAAGGAGAGGACCCACAAAAGCACACGGGACTAAATCTACAAGTTGCCAATTCTATCGAAGACAAAATCAACAAACTGCCAATTCTGTCCTAGGAGGCAAACAAGTATGAGAATGGAGATAATATTGTTTAAAGAATGGATGGATGACTAGGATCCTAAAGTTGACAACGAACAAATCTGACATGAAACTGAGGTTATTTGATTGGATCAAGGTCTGAGATATGCTAATGAGGGGTGAAAGATGTCTAAAATTAGCCAAATGTACACAAGTGAACCAAGTGTAGAAATGCATGACAAAGATGCAACAGAAAAAGGTGCCGGACCAAAATTAGGTGTCTACAATCAGACACTACTACTGCAGCACCAATGCACATAGCAACCAAGACAAAGATTGAGGAGAAACCAATTGACCTTGGAGGAAGCTCCAGTGATATAATTTTCTAGTGTTGGGTTGAATGAATGAGGATTTTGATAGACTAAGAAGAGTGATGGATGAAAACTTCGGAAAACCATTCTGTGTTTAAAGTATGAAGAATCCCTGTACAAGAAACGTGAGTTTATATTCTTAAGAAAAAAATCATTTTTAGGGGGTATTAGACAATGTAATGTTTATTTTTATATATTTGGTCTTTCTGTAGTGCATTATTATGTAATATCATGTTTTTGGAATCAGATGCGTTAATATCAAGCAATCTTCTTGACCCTTATTTCACGAATATCGGTTTCACATGAATCCATCTATCATGAGCATGAATGATCCACATGGCACTGAGTGTATCTATTTGATGTTGATAAGGGTGAAGTACTAGGTCACCTATCCTGGTTCTACCATGGCTCAAGCACGCTTAACTATTAAGCTTCCCACACAATTTGGCTCACCTAACTTGCACCACCATTTGCAAAATCTTTTGCAAATATTCTACCCTATGAACCATACATTGTGAGGCTTGCTAGCTCTTTCATTTTTATACATTTGGTGTTTCTACAATGCATCATGATATATTATTAGTTTTTCTAGAATCAACTCCTTTAATATGTAATGTCCCTTTTTGGACAAAAAACCAACAATTTCGGATTTTTCGTGAACCCTTTCGGGTAAATTTCTGAATAGACATGTTGAAACAAACCCTAGTTAATAACATGCAGCTGAAATATGCAAAACTAATAATACCCAACTGGAATATTGTTTCAATACACTAATTACAAATTTATTACAACCAACCCTAACTGTAAAAGTTCACAAAAAATAATTCAGCAAGAAATATCAATTATTATCTAGTAGAACAAGGCACGATAGTTTATCTGGGAGTATAGGATGCTGTAGCAGCCATACGAAATACTGTAGTAGTGGTACAAATCACTGTAGTAGTTGTATAGATCACTGTAGCAGCAGTACAAGCTGAAAATAGAATAAACCTGATTTGCAAGCACAAATATGATCTCTGGGTGAAACCACCATGGATTATGGGAGGGTTTTCGTCCTTTGATCCTATTCACTTGGAGGGTTTTTGTCCTCTGTGATGAAAAGTTAAACAAATGATGATCAAGCTTGAAAAGGGTTTTGAAATTGATCAAATGATTATGAATAATGATTTCTTTTCATCCAACCTTTTTAATAATTACCTTTTCCATCAAAACCTTAAAAAGCAACGCTTTGTCTTCTATTTTAAGGTTGACATGATTTTATTTTAATAAAGTCATTTTTATCCCTACTTTTGGCCCAATTAATAATCATTACTTTATGGCCCACTTTAATAATAATGATTAAGTGTCCTTTTTCGATGTTATTAATTAAAGTGACTTTAAGACAACTTAAAACATTAATATTAAATTATTTCACTATTAATTATTTTGAAAAGGGGACATGACAATTCACCCTTCCCAAAATTGCATGCCCTCAAGCAATTGCAAACCTAGATACTCTAGTGTCACCATACTAATGTCATAAATCAAGCTATAATGCCCATGTAATCTAAGAACATGTACCTGTGAGTGGGACAATTCCTCCGACCTGAACCTTTTTATCAATGCCAGGATCTCAAATCAATTTCAAGAGCTCTTGATCATGCTTTTGCTGCACCATTCTAATACAATTGGAAGCTGAAAAGCCTCCATGAGCTACAGACTTAGAGCTCCCATAACCTGGATCCCATATCATCCTTCAGATTGGTGTGACCAACTACCCAATTTTTCAAATTGTGGGAAAACTTCAGTAAACACCTGAAAGCGATCACATACAATTTCATAAGGTTACTATTCAAAATCAGCAGTAGGAGCAAGATAAAGTTGTGTCTATGTTGGATCAAGTGTCTTGGAGTCCTCAACTTCCTTGGATGCACCTCTAGATATCATTTCGACTTCTTGGAAAGGTGTTACAGTGACATTATATAAAAGATTTAGGTATTCTTTGCTGAAAGTGGTGGCATTTACCTGTGCATGTTTTCTCACATTTAATTTCATATCTTCCATTTGCATGGTGAATTCCTATTGCTTTTGTTCAATGACCTCTATCTGAGCAATTCTCGTGACTTGGCTTTTGGTTTTTCTTCTCTTTCTGTCAACTCCGTCATTCCTATGTCTTTCTCTTGAGGTTCTTATGTATCCAGCATTTTGCTTGGGTCTATTGTCTTCTTTTTTGGTTCTTTTGAGTCTTCATCTAACAACGTGTCCTCATAGTGTGCCTGCTCACTTCTTGTCTTCATCAATTTCATGAAGTGTGGAAAAGATATTTCTGTCTGAATCTC